>CM064520.1:5086247-5106247 GCA_032716605.1 Paralithodes platypus
CTGTGAACGAGTGAGCGGGCTGTGTTCCAAACGCTCTTCAAATTATACGAGAGCAATAATGATCACCTGCTTTAATTAGCCGTGAAGGGGAGGTATTTTTTTTACCCCCTTCTCCCTCATGTTTAGCCCCATTAGTTTGGCGATTTTAAGACCTTTTGTGCCATTTAGGTGTCGATTTTTCTCCGGCAAGCGATAGTGAGCCTGTAATTTAGGAGGACAAACATATACAAACTTATCTCGAAGGTGGGTCTTGATGGTATTTTTAAAAGTTTGATATAAGTCTTGGGAGCAAACTAACAATAATAAATAAATTAACATATGCATACTAATATATACAAACCTCCCCTTAAGGGGAGGTATTTAGTTTGTTCCCTAGACTTCCATCAAGCTTAAAATTACACCCCATTGAGTCCCTTTCAAGATAAATTTGTACATTTTTCGGTAGAAAAATGTCCCGACCGAAGGCCGGTTCCTCTTAAATTACAGGCTCGCTATCGCTCGCCAGGATAAAATCAACACCTGAATTGCACGAAAGGTCTTAATATGGGGTGAAAGTTCTTAAAATCGCTAAACTAATGGGGCAAACGTTTTATAATATCAAAAGCAATGGGGCTAAACATGAGGGAGAAAGGGGTCAAGAAAAAAATCCCTCAAGTGGAGATCTCCCCTTAATTGAGTCTCCCTCACTACCTCCGATGTACAGAAAACGGGCGTTGGTCAAGTATGGGTAATAATTGGTCTGGGTGACTAGTTTGAATTAGTAAGGAGTTTTAAAAATAATGGGAAATATGTAATTGATTGCTTTTGCAATAGTACGTCAGGTTCAGCATTAGTTACTGTTTGCATGTCTTGAAGGCGATGAAGAGTTTAGGAATATTGACAATTAGTGTTCTGGTTGACTTTCAGATTAGTAGCCAACTTCCATTAAGGTAGACTAGTATATGGGATTTGACATTTAGATTGATTTTGGTTTCGTAATTAGCCTAGTCTTTCGATAGTTAATTTTGACTCATTACTATTGCCTTATGATATGTACATTTCTGGGCTGATATCAAGCGTGTGTGTGAGTGTGTGTGTAGTCGATGGTCAACGCAATATTTTCGGCACTTAATATGATTGTGAATATCCAAGACTTTGATAAAAATATATGTACTGCAATTACTATTAGAATACAAGAACTTAATTGCTGTTTAAATTATAACTTCTTCAGGTCAATATGTGAAGTCCTTTGTATTTTGTTTTTTACTTAATCCTTTCACGCATTTATGACGCAGAGGTTGCCAGATTAGCAATAAGAAATAGAGTTCTCTCACTCTTATAATTACCTCTCCAAAATTAGTTTTCTGCCCACAGCTAACTCAAAGACAACTGCAAAGGTTGAAGTAACTAAACTTAAGGTTTATAAATACCCCTGATGGTAACAAAGGCTTTAAAGTATCCCCAATAGGCTCAAAATCGCGTCATATGTCGGAGAGGGTTAATAAATATAAGCTATACGTTGTCAATAAAGCGCTCCTCCTCAATTTATATTGTTATCTATTCAGCGTGCTTGGGTAGTGGTCATTGAAAGAGTATTTGCGAAAACTAATCCATCCAATTAGTTTCATTCAGGATTAAGGGGAGTGACCTGTTTTTGTTCTGTCCTTTTCTATCTTTCTCTGGCTTGTATCCATTTGGCCCCATTCAGCCTACTGTTTTAAGACGTTTATCCCCATCCAGGTGTCAATTTTTTACTGGTGAGCGGTAGCGAGCCAGCATATTTTTTATTTTTGTTTGACAGCAGGCTAAATTTGTACATTTTTCGATAGAAAAATTTCTCCGGCGAAGCCGGATTTCTTCATATAATGCTGGCTCGCTATCGCTCGCCAGGAAGAAATCGACACCTAGATGGGGATAAACGTTTTAAAATAGTTGGCTGAATGGGGCCGAATGGATACAAGCCAGAGAAAGAGAGAAAAGGAGAGAAATAACAGAAAGCAGGTCACCCCCTTAAGGCCTCTTTTAACCCTTCGTTTACGCAGAAAACATTATTTTTTCCAGCTGTACCCATAGCCCCTAAGCTTAATTAATTGTCTAATAATTGCTAGAATGTAATAATTGCCATAGTAGTCGGATTTAGATGAGTGTTGGAAATATTGTGCGGTCTATGAACTATAAGATATCCTTCGTATTCTGAATAATATAACTTAGTTGTATAACAAAATAAAGTGTTGCCAGTGGGTTAAAGGGTTGCCAGTGGGTTAAAGGGTTGCCAGTGGGTTAAAGGGTTGCCAGTGGGTTAAAGGGTTGCCAGTGGGTTAAAGGGTTGCCAGTGGGTTAAAGGGTTGCCAGTGGGTTAAAGGGTTGCCAGTGGGTTAAAGGGTTGCCAGTGGATTAAAGGGTTATACATTGTAATATTTAACTAGAGCTATGTTGTCTTATCTTGATATTGATAGTCCGTTTAGTGCATTATTTGTATAAGTGACCAATTGCTGACTAAAATAATACTGAGTTTCTAGGTTAACAAGAACTTCAGTTCAATCCAGGGTGTTCAGTAGTGATTATGGAATGTATTATAAGGCAACATTGGCCAGGCGGACGAATTTCTGATTTTGTTTTGATTAAGGGTTTTTAGTTAGTTCCCTAGACTTCTATCAAGCTTAACATTACAGCCCCTAGACCCCTTTTCAAGATAAATTTGTACATTTTTCGGTAGAAAAATGTCCCGGCCGAAGGCCGATTCCTCTTAAATTACAGGCTCGCTATCGCTCGCCAGGAAAAAATAGACACCTAAATGGCACGAAAAGTCTTAAAATTAACAGAAATGGGGCGAAAGTTCTTAAAATCGCCAAAGTAATGGGGCGAACGTCTTAAAATATCAAAAGCAATGGGGCTAACCATGAGGGAGAAAGGGGTGAAGAAAAAAATCCCTCAAGTGGAGATCTCCCCTTAAGGCGGTGTCACACGAGCGATTTTCCGTATTTTTGTACAGACAATTGTAATTTGGCAGCTTCAAAATGTAAGTTTATAATCGTTCAGCCACCTTATATAATCTACCCTCAGTCTAGTTTCCGATTACAATGCCAAATAACCTTAAATGTTTATGAGAAATGACTTGCTCTTCGAATATTGCCGGAAAAACCGCTTGTGTGACACTAGTCCTTATACTTTTCATACATTAGGCTATTCATGCCTTATATTTTTCATTTTTGTATGTATACTTCATTGATTATGTTCACTATTACTCATACTTGCACTACTCTTACTTAATATTCACATCTTATCCTCCTCATACCTTATACTACTCATACTTTATAGTCTTCATTTGTTTTCCGTGTACCTTATAGGCCTACCTTATATTTAATTACTTTATTGCTATATTTGCCTAATTCATTATACTCAGCACACATAATACTCCTCTTACCCTATACTTCTCACACCTTATACCCCTCATACCACCTACCCCTCATACCTAATACCCCTCATCCCACGCGTGTACCCAATCTGTAGCAGCTGGCACGAAACACACACACGTAGTTTACGAAAATGATCAGTTCGCCTCGCTTCAAAAGTTGCCGTTTATTTAATTGGGTATAACTTAGCTGTTTATTAATTTAGCTCGTAAACGCCAGGAGAGCTAATGAAGTGAGCATCAGTTTGAGCGAGTGTTGGAGGCTGTAAATAGGTTAGAGCAGGATCAGAGCGTATTGGATCTAAATAGTGCACAGTCGCATACAAATATTCGCTGTAGAGTAATACTAACATATATATTGAATTGAGGGTGTTATATATTAATATGCTAATACTTTATATGTTAGAGCAAGATCAGAGCGAATTGGACCAAGTAGTGCACAGTCGCATACATATATTCGCGATATATACAGGGATAGTTATTGAACTGAGAGTGGTTTTGTATTAGTATTGTAATTCGTGTATAGGTTAAAACTGCATCAGATCGTATTGGATTTAAGGGGGGTGACCTGCTTTTTGTTATTTCTGCCCCTTTCTCTCTTTCTCTGGCTTGTATCCATTCGGCCCCATTCAGCCAACTATTTTAAGACGTTTATCCCCATCTAGGTGTCGATTTCTTCCTGGCGAGCGATAGCGAGCCAGCATTATATGAAGAAATCCGGCTTCGCCGGAGACATTTTTCTATCGAAAAATGTACAAATTTAGCCTGCTGTCAAACAAAAATAAAAAATATGCTGGCTCGCTACCGCTCACCACTAAAAAAATTACACCTGGATGGGGATAAACGTCTTAAAACAGTAGGCTGAATGGGGCCAAATGGATACAAGCCAGAGAAAGATAGAAAAGGACAGAACAAAAACAGGTCACCCCCCTTAATGAGTGCACAGTCGCATACAAATCTTCGCTATACAGTAATACTAACATAGCTATTGAATTGAGTTTTAATGTTTTGTTTTAAATATTGTAATCAGTTTAATAGCTTAGAGTAGGATCAGAGTGTATTGGATCTAAATACTGCACAGTCGCATACAAATCTTCGCAATACATTCAAGGATAGTTATTGATTTGAGGGTATTTGTATTGTTACTGTAATCAGTGTATAGGTTAGAGTAGAATCAGAGTGTATTGGATCTAAACAGTGTACAGTTAATTTCATTTATTCGTGGTAAATTCCATATATAATGGATTTGAATTATTATAGCGACTATTAAGGGGAGGTATTTAGTTTGTTCCCTAGACCTCCATCAAGCTTAAAATTACACCCCCTTGAGTCCCTTTCAAGATAAATTTGTACATTTTTCGGTAGAAAAATTTCCCGGCCGAAGGCCGGTTCCTCTTAAATTACAGGCTCGCTATCGCTCGCCAGGATAAAATCGACACCTGAATTGCACGAAAGGTCTTAATGTGGGGTGAAAGTTCTTAAAATCGCTAAACTAATGGGGCAAACGTTTTATAATATCAAAAGCAATGGGGCTAAACATGAGGGAGAAAGGGGTCAAGAAAAAAATCCCTCAAGTGGAGATCTCCCCTTAAATATAACAAATAGGATATACTTGGATCAGGGTGTCTTGGGTCTAAAGAGTGTACAGTTGTTTAGATATAGTTGTGGTAAGCCCTCTAATATCTAATATAATGACACACGTTGAACTTGTATTATATGTAGTAATAGGTTATAGTTGAATCAGAGTATATAGTGCATAGAAATAGTGCACAGTTGTATTCATATATTTGTGTCAATGCTATAATATCTAACTTTAATACCTACCCGATAGCACTATCGTTAGTGATAGCCATTTGTATTTTTGTATTATTGTTAATGTCTTGTCAAGTTGCAAATTTGATTTTAATAGAACATTTTGACACTAATTGTAGTTTCTTTATTCATGCAGAGTTTAGTCAAATTGACCAGAACGTCCCCGACTTCCCAAAATGACTAATTCCTTGAACGTGACTACAGTATAGTGCGTTGTTATGTGTGCGTTTAGTTTGCTTGGGAAACAGATTAACTTGCTCATGTAGTAATGTGCACCCTATGTGGTTGATTGAGTTCTTTTATTTATAAATTATTATTTTACTTAATGCGTTGTTTCCACATAGCGATTTTGATTAGTTGTTTTGTCTTTTTACTGTGTTCGTATACGTTTTGGTTTGTTTATTTTACAAGTTTTTCATTATAATCTAATAGAAATAAATCAGTTTAGCGAGTATTAGTTACCGTACAGTAATTTACAGTAGAATCAGAGTATTTTAGACGACTTCAAAGTGTAGAATATATACAAAACAGGTACCCATGTCGAGTCGTCTAAGCCTACAGTATACTCTATATATATATTTAAAAGTGCAAAATACCTTGCATGTACTCTATGAGTTTGAGTATACACATGTCTGGCATATCGAAAGATATTTTCCATGTCGGATATACTCTGATTTTGTGGAGAGAGAGAAAAAAATGGGTTTTATCAATCCGTGTATTAGCCGTCCTCAAGGTTAGTTATAATATCCGAAGTTCTGATTTGGAATACTAACATGGTAAGATATAGTATGTATATATATACTGTATATATATACACATATATATATATATATATATATATATATATATATATATATATATATATATATATATATATATATATACGGAGTATCTGTGTGTATGAGAGAGAGAGAGAGAGAGAGAGAGAGAGAGAGAGAGAGAGAGAGAGAGAGAGATTTGATTTTGCCCCGAGGGGCGAGTTTATTGAGCAGCGCCCCCCATCCTGTGAGGGGACAACCACTAGTAAGGCGATACATACTGCTCAAAGAGCCATTATTCCACTGAAACAACAGCATCGTCGTCTGGTTACATTCATATTTGTGTTTATAAGTCAGGTTGGCATTATTCAGATGCGTTATTATAGTTTCCTCATTTAATTGTCACATGGTCTGTATATACGTATTTCATAAAAAAAAAAAAAAAAAAAAAAAAAAAAAAAAAAAAAGCAAGCAAGCAAGCTTGTAGTGACTGAATTATTAATTGACAGGTTGTAAATAATAGCACTACAGAACTAGTGCAATCGTATGAGGAGACTATTCATATTTTCATTACATCAATGATTATTGAGATCATAGTTAGCTGAATACAATTATTACAAAAATAGGCAATGGTATAAATCAACATAATACATAATTTAATACAGGCGAACATAATCATGATCCGGTTCGTTGTGCACTGGGAGCTAAGGTGTCTTGAGATCGCCTCGTACCCATACACAACGAACGTATTATAGTCTGCATGGTTGGTATCTAATTGAATATACTTAGTGGGTATTTCAAGAATGTCAGGGGGTAAGGAAATGTGATTTGTATATTAGAAGACTGTGATTAACGAGACGTGTAACATGTGGAGGGAGGTGGTAGAAAGAGAGGGATCTCGTTGGGGGTGGAAGTTTCGCTCCCAGGAATTTTCGTTCCTGTGGTATTTCAATAATAATAATAAAATAATAATAATAATAAGGGGACAACCACTGGTAAGGCAATACATACTGCTCAAAGAGCATTATTCTACTGTAGCAACAGTATCGTCGTCTGGTGTTATTATAGTTTCCTCATTTGATTGCCACATATGCTGTATATACGTGCTCATGAAAAAAAAAAAAAAAAAAAAATGACTGAATTATTAATTGACAGGTAAATAATAGCACTACAAAACTAGTGCAATCATATGAGGAGGCTATTCATGTTTTCTTACATCAATGGTTATTGAGATCATAGGTAGCTGAATACAATTATTACATACAAGATGTGACTAATATTTCGAACTACATTAATTATTATGCAATAATAGTACAGAGAGAGAGAGAGAGAGAGAGAGAGAGTAGGTGATAGATAAATAAAGCCAACAAAATAATGAGAACTGAAGCGTAAGTAAAAGTAAAGGAAATAAGAATTTGTATGTACAATAGAGAATAGGATAATACTGACGAGAGACTTTTACAAACACCGGCATAGAGTATACGGCGGTGACTAGAGTGTGAGGTGGTAGAAGCTGCTAAAGGAAAACGATAATATAATGGGTAAAAGATAGTCGTAACAGGAAAATATACTTACAATAGAGAACAAAACAATGATAAGAGAGACTATTTATAAAGAGTGATAAAGAAATAAGTGATAGAGAAATAAATGGCCTTGACTCGGGTGTGAAGGAACAAAATATAATAGGCAAAATATAATCGTAACAGAAAATAGATGTGCAATATAGAAAACGAAATAAATATGAGGGACTATTTATAAAGAGTGCTAGAGAAATAAATGGCCTTGACTCGGGTGTGAAGGAACAAAATATAATAGGCAAAATATAGTCGTAACAGAAAATAAATGTGCAATATAGAAAACGAAATATATAAGAGGGACTATTTATAAAGAGTGCTAGAGAAATAAATGGCCTTGACTCGAGTGTGAGGTGGTAGAATGAGAGAGAGAGAGAGAGATAGTAGGGCCGCCCCTCATAAGGCATAGTAGACATCGGGGTTTAGTTACCACCGCCACCACCAACACGGAGGTAGTGAGAGAGAGAGAGAGAGAGAAAGAGGCGATACGTGTGTGTGTAAAAGAGAGTGAGTGAGAGAGAATGGATCGGTGGTACTTGCTGTGTGTGTGAGTTGTCGTTTAGTGGTATTGGTGATGGTGGTGATATGTGCGTGTGTGTGTGTATGTATGTAGGGTTACGTGATTCACCTGCACCACTCTAAACTATATTTCCCTCTCATGTTGAAGACCAATAATACTCCTCAACAAAACAGATCAAGGGTTGAATGTAAAGGCATTTATTAAAGACTGTTTTTTATATTTACTAAAAATAATTGAAATTGTAAATGGGGGGAATAATTTACGAACATGTCTGTACTGATGGTGATGGTGGTTGGGATGGTTTCTGGTGATGATCGTGGTATGGTGATGGTCGTGATATAGTGATGGTCGTAATATAGTAATGGTCGTTATATGGTGATGGTCGTGATATAGTACAAAGGAGTACAAAGGAAATCAAGCAACAACAGGTCTAGTGACCCTTCTAGGCTGCTAGTGATGGTCGTGATATAGTGATGGTCGTGATATAGTGATGGTCGTGATATAGTGATGGTCGTGATGTAGTGATGGTCGTGATATAGTGATGGTCGTGATATGGTGATGGTCGTGATATAGTGATGGTCGTGATATAGTGATGGTCGTGATATAGTGATGGTCGTGATATGGTGATGGTCGTGATATAGTGATGGTCGTGATATAGTGATGGTCGTGATATAGTGATGGTCGTGATATGGTGATGGTCGTGATATAGTGATGGTCGTGATATAGTGATGGTCGTGATATGGTGATGGTCGTGATATAGTGATGGTCGTGATATAGTGATGGTCGTGATATAGTGATGGTCGTGATATGGTGATGGTCGTGATATAGTGATGGTCGTGATATGGTCGTGATATAGTGATGGTCGTGATATAGTGATGGTCGTGATATAGTGATGGTCGTGATATGGTGATGGTCGTGATATAGTGATGGTCGTGATATGGTGATGGTCGTGATATAGTGATGGGGCTGGTGGTGCGGAGGTGAAGTAATATAGTGATGGTCGTGATATAGTGATTGGGCTGGTGGTGCGGAGGTTAAGTAATATAGTGATGGTCGTGATTGATATAGTGATTGGGCTGGTGGTGCGGAGGTGAAGTAATATAGTGATGGGGCTGGTGGTGCGGAGGTGAAGTAATATAGTGATGGGGCTGGTGGTGCGGAGGTGAAGTAATATAGTGATGGGGCTGGTGGTGCGGAGGTGAAGTAATATAGTGATGGGGCTGGTGGTGCGGAGGTGAAGTGATATATGATGGGCTGGTGTGCGGAGGTGAAGTAATATAGTGATGGGGCTGGTGGTGCGGAGGTGAAGTAATATAGTGATGGGGCTGGTGGTGCGGAGGTGAAGTAATATAGTGATGGGGCTGGTGGTGCGGAGGTGAAGTAATATAGTGATGGGGCTGGTGGTGCGGAGGTGAAGTAATATAGTGATGGGGCTGGTGGTGCGGAGGTGAAGTAATATAGTGATGGGGTTGGTGGTGCGGAGGTGAAGTAATATTTGTTGTCAATCTGAAACGGTGTTTTTTCAACCAATTTAGACAATTTAGACAGTTGATTGACGTTTCTCTAGTTGATTTTACTCTTTTGAATCCATCATATACGAACTTGCATTATATATTATTCATAATTGTAATATTCGAAAGAGTTTAATATATTGGAAATCAATGAGAAACTTATCAATTCTGGTTTGTCGATAATGGTTACGAAAACATAATTTCGTACTTTCAAAAAGTGTAGAAGTATAGAAGTGACGTTGATGGTGTTGATGTAGTTGTTAGTGGTAATAGTTGTTGTTGTGATGAAAGTGGTAGGATGAAGGGTGTAGGAGGTATATATGGGTAGAAGTGTCAATGGTATATCGGCAGGCGAATGATGAGTGGAGTGGTGATTGATGGGGCGGTAATGGTGAGTGTAAACAACCACATCCACCAACAGCATCACTATCATCACTTATCATCACCACCAACAATAGTACCCCCTCTATATTTTTACTTCACCATCACCACCACCACCATCACTGTCATCACTATTAACATCACCACCAACAATAGTACCTCCTCTTTATTTATACTCCACCACCACCATCACTGTTATCACTATTAACATCACCACCAACAATAGTACCTCCTCTATACTTATACTCCACCTCCACCACCACAATCACTTTCATCACCATTTCCACCACCATCACCTCCACCATCACCAAACATTCCACCTCCATATTCTCCACCAATACTGGCATTGCATAATACCACCACCATCACCATGTACAACAATAAAACACGCAATAACTAATGCAATAATAACAAAAACACCACCAACACCACCACCAACAACAACACTTACACCAGCAACAGAGTACAATAACAACAACAACACTATCACACCGACAAAAGCAGCACAATATCAAATAGAACAACAGCACAAGCATACCACCACTACCGTCCCCATACCAACAACAACAACAACAACAACCTGACCACCACCACCTCCACCACCACACTACCACCATCACCACCACACCACTGCCAACCTATACTACTTTCTTATTCTTAGAGTTGGTTCCCCACTCTCCACCTCACTTCCAACTTTACCTTCCTTATTATTCCTGGTGTGTGTGTGGTGGGGGGGCGGGGGAGGGGGGTAGAAAGAGAGGGGGTATGTGTGCAGGGGTGTGGGAGCGTGGGGTGGGGGTGGGAGTGTTAGATAGAGAAGGGTATGTGTGCGAGGGTGTGGGGGTGGGGGTGGGCATGTTAGATAGAGAGGATAGTATGTGTTCGTGGAGATTAGGTGTAGGGGGGAATGGATTTGTGTGTGTAGGTGGGGAGAGAGAGAGAGAGTGAGAGTGAGTGAGTGCTACAAGGAATAGTTTCTTATAAAAACAAGAGCCTTGCGGTCCATTCTTGGGTGATACTCTAACTGAAAAAATATTAGTTCAGTATCTTCATTACAGAGAGAGAGAGGGAGAGGGGGGGATTGAAGATAAGAGGGTAGATAGATGGAGAAAAAGATAGGGGCTCGTTGAGATGATGGATGGGGGATTGGACTTTAAAGTAGCTCGGAGGGGGACTAGAGAGAAAGTAAGTAAGAGAGAGAGAGAGAGAGAGAGAGAGAGAGAGAGAGAGAGAGAGAGAGAGAGAGAGAGAGAGAGAGAGAGAGAGAGAGAGAGATAAAGTGTGAGAGAGAGATAAAGTGTGAGAGAGAGTGAGAGTGAGGGATAGAGTTCCAAAGCTTGCTTGTTTAGTAGAAGAAAGACTGGAAGAAATTGTCCAATCTTGGGTTTGGGAGTTGGACAGAATAGAGTGGGAATGTGTTGAAAGGCGGGTGGCCCCCACTCTCCGTAAAGGAGGGGGTATACACTGCGATTAAATTGGTACGTCTGAGTAACTACATCAAAACAGATTTTACACAAAATATGGGCTAAGAAAAGGTTTGATGAGGGTAATTAAAGTGTTCATAATGAGAGTCCCTTATAATGGTGTATTGTAGACAATGTATGAATGGAAAAGTATAATTAGCACCACTATTTTTTATAGTGTTCAGACATAAACAAAAATCAATAGTTTTGTATGTTTCTTCACTCTCTACATAGGTGGAAAGGAATCTAAGATAATATTTAGACCCGATAGTATGAGGATTGTAATGTGTCAATATATAATGGATAACAATGAATTGACAGTAGAGGAAGGATTGGCGAAACATTTGTCAATGGGGAGAGAAAACGAATATAAAATAGTGTTATGGCTCAGGATGTGTGTGTGTGTGTGTGTGTGTGTGTGTGTGTGTGTGTGTGTGTGTGTGTGTGTGTGTGTGTGTGTGTGTGTGTGTGTTTGGCAGGGGTGTGAGATCATGACCTGCTGTACGCGCTGCTCTAGGGGCTCAATGTCACTTTCCCTTTTTTGTCTTGCTATATTTGACTTTATTTGATATGCTGCCTTCTTTACTTCATAATTCTTATTTTGTTTTATATCTATCTATCTAGCTAGCTATTTATCTATATCTCTCTCTCTCTCTCTCTCTCTCTCTCTCTCTCTCTCTCTCTCTCTCTCTCTCTCTCTCTCTCTCTCTCTCTCTCTCTCTCTAATCCCGTGTATGTATCCCACGCTCCATCTGTCCGATTTGTCTTTTGATGTGTGTGTGTGTGCCTTTTGTATATAATATATCATAGGTGTTCAATGAATGAGCTTTTATTTTATGATCAATGTTTATGTTAATATTGTGGCATGCAGTCAGTCTTTGTATGTGCCAGGTATGCATTTATTTTATTTGAATGTATATATGGATATGTATAAATTACGTGGATAATATTCATATATGCTTCAATTAATTCGTGAACTTGTAAGTATGTATGTATGTAGATGTTGACACATTTGTCTACATGAAAATATGGAGTTGAGTTTAAAAATGTGAGAGGACAGTTTCAGACTTTGACAGAAGATTTTAATACATTTAGAAAAGGAATTTATATATGACCGTAGTCTTCTGAGGTTCCAGTAACAAATGTAGGTACATAGGAGTTATACAACTATACAGACTACACCTGCCCCTTGGTCCAAACGAGGTGATCCGGCCTTAAAAAATAATGATAAGTGGTTAATTTCTATATACCATAACAGTGAAAGAAAGGGGACAGCAGATTGATAGATACTATAAATTGACAAATACATACACGTAAACAAAGAGAGAGAGAGAGAGAGAGAGAGAGAGAGAGAGAGAGAGAGAGAGAGAGAGAGAGAGAGAGAGAGAGAATGTTAGGTTGCATGTTTCAGTCTTCATATGCGATTGATCTCCGGTTCATTTTTGAGTGCACGTATGACTACCAGGGATTTTACTTTTATTTAAATGTGTGGATATGTGTTTTTCCTGGTTATTAACAGACATACACCCAATAATGCACATATCTATGAAGGTAGGATGGAATTTACTTTTTCATAAGATATACAGTATATATATATATATATATATATATATATATATATATATATATATATATATATATACGGTATATATATTTAATATATATATATAGAGAGAGAGATAGATAGATAGATAGATAGATAGATAGATAGACTCACTCGCTCACACACACACACACACACACACACACACACCTCACTCACTCACTCACTCACTCACTCACTCACTCACTCACAAACACACATACACTCACTCTCTCTCTCTTTCGGTCTGTCTGTGTGTGTGTATCTGTCTGTCTGTCTAAAGACGAAGGGAAAGATATCATATATCCTTCATGTGCTCGAGTACTAAGTGCTCGTAAAGTATTATGCATATCAGTTACTTAGTTACTGAGATATCCGGTAACCAGTTAAGGGGGGCCACCGGCTTTTTTGTTATCTTTCTCTCCTTTTCTCTCTTTTCCTGGCTGCATCCATTCGGCCCCATTCAGCCAACTGTTTTAAGACTTTTATCACCATCCAGGTGTCGATTTCTTCCTGGCGAGCGATAGCGAGCCAGCATTGTATGGAGAAATCTGGCTTCGCCGGAGACATTTTTCTATCGAAAAATGTACAAATTTATCTTGCTGTCAAAACAAAAATATATATATGCTGTCTCGCTACCGCTCGCCAGGCAAATATTGACACCTGGATGGGGTAAACGTCTTAAAACAGTAGGCTGAATGGGGCCGAATGGATACAAGCCAAAGAGAGAGGGAGAGAAAGATAAAACAGCGAGGTGAGCTCCCTTAACTTATATTGTATACCATATCGCATACTATACTTATATTCTTAGTATTATGAGCGGTGTCACAGGAGCGATGTTTCCTTCTTTTTTTTCCGCGAAATTGTAGTCTGGCACCTTTAAAATATAAATAACAACAATTAAACTAGCTAACAGAGTCTACCTTCGACCTAGTTTCCGATTCCAATGCGAAAAATCCTCAAAATAGTACGTATGAAAGTTGCTCGCCAAAAATTGCCGGAAAATGTGCTCGTGTGCCACCAACTTTAGTCAATTGTATTTATTTGAGGAAGGGATTGTGGGTAATAGAATGTTAATTGTGATATGCACTACATCTTTGATTCCTAGAGGCCTTCCAGAGCTTGATCAAATCGTCTGTTGTCAGCCATAATATGTTAGGGAAGTGTTATAGTGCTGTCTTGATTAAGAAAGATAGAGAGGCACTGAAAATCATATATTTGCATTTTCATTGCCGTGGATAATATTTTAATTACCTTCCGTTGTAGTTGTTATGTGTGTGTATTTATATATATTTTGTTTTCATTTTTATGTGTATACATTATTAATATGCCTGAGTTGAAATTTAAATAAGAAAATACAGAATACTGAAGTTCAGGGAATTCTAGATATGTGTGCTTGGTTGTGTGTGTGTGTGTGTGTGTGTGTGTGTGTGTGTGTGTGTGTGTGTGTGTGTGTGTGTGTGTAAGAAAGAGAGAGAGAGAGAGAGAGTACAAAGGAGTACAAAGGAAATCAAGCAACAACAGATCTAGTGACCCTTCTAGGTTGCTTGTCCTCCAAAACACTGAGGATCAAGTGTCCAAACAGTGGTTTAGAGTGGGTAAGGGAACATTGGAAAGGGAATTACTGCCCTGGAACTAATGTCCGTGGCAGGATTAGGAAGTTAGTAGAGGACAGATGGGTTAGTAACTGAGGGGGGGATAAAATAAAGTTATTCATTTACAAACGCAGTCAGTCGCGGGTTTGATGCGAGATATTTGTCTAGGCGGAGTTTAAATGAATCAACGGTGATGCAGTCTATAACGTTTCGGGGAAGCCCATTCCACAAGTTGACAACTCGATTGAAGAAGAAATTCTTAGATTCGTGTGAGTTAAAAGATTTACCAATAATTTTGCAACCGTTTCCCCGCGTGTAATTAGATTGGTCGATAGTGAAGTGATAGTGATAGTGATAGTGATAGTGAAGAGAGAGAGAGAGAGAGAGAGAGAGAGAGTACAAAGGAGTACAAAGGAAATCAAGCAACAACAGATCTAGTGACTTTTCTAGGCTGCTTGTCCTCCAAAACACTGAGGATCAAGTGTCCAAACAGTGGTTTAGAGTGGGTAAGGGAACATTGGAAAGGGAACTACTGCCCTGCCACTAACGTGGCAGGACTAGGAAGTTAGTAGGGGACATATGGGTTAGTAACTGAGGGGAGGATAAAGTTATTCATTTACAAACGCAGTCAGTCGCGGGTTTGATGCGAGATATTTGTCTAGGCGGAATTTAAATGAATCAACGGTGCTGCAGTCTATAACGTCTCGGGGAAGCCCATTCCACAAGTTGACAACTCGATTGAAGAAGAAATTCTTAGATTCGTGCGAGTTAAAAGATTTACCAATAATTTTTTGCAAACCGTTTCCCCGCGTGTAATTAGATTGGTCGATAGTGAAGTACTTATTTACAGTTCATATTGTCGATGCCTTTGATGATTTTGAACACTTGAATTAAGTCCCTCTTAATCTGCGCTGGGTTAAAGGAAATAGATTTAATTGTCTAAGACCGCTCTTCGTATGGTTTGTTTCTTTAGGCTAGGTATCATTTTGGTAACTCTACGTTGAACTCGTTCTAGCTTGTTTATATCTTTTTTGGTAATAAGGGCACCAGGATTGAACGCAGTATTCCAGAAGAGGGGCGGACTAAGGAATTGTAAAGGGTTAGGATAACTTCTTTGGATTTATGCTCAAATGACCTGCCTATAAAGCCAATTATTTTGTTTGCCTTCTTAACAACTTCTGAACATTGTTGACTCGGTTTTAGGTTACTCGATATTGTTACTCCCAGATCAGTTTCTCTGTTTACATTCTTAAGCTGAGTGCCATTCATCGAATAGTTTGCTTTCTCATTTAGGTATCCGACATGTAGTACTTTACATTTATCCGCATTGAAACTCATTTGCCAAATTTGGGCCCAACATGACAATTTATCTAGATTGTGTTGCATATCGTCAACTTGTTCTTTTGAGAGTACGCTATTTGCAATTTTTGTATCGTCAAGCAAATTTTGAGATTGTGCAGGTGAGACCCTCATCTATGTCGTTGATGTAAATTAGAAAGAGAATTGGTCCTAGTAATTGGTCCTGGGGTACCCCGCTACTTACATTGGTCCATTTAGATGCCTTACCGTTTATGACTACCCTTTGCTTTCTGTTGCTGAGCCAATTTTCTATCCATTTCAACACACCGTCTTGTATTCCATGCGCTTTTAGTTTTAGCAGTAAACGTTTGTGGGGAACTTTGTCAAAGGCCTTTTGAAAATCAAGGTATATAATATCTACAGCTTTACTCTCATCGTAGAGGTTGAGGATATCGTGGAAGAAGTCTAAGAGGTTTGTTAAACAGGAACGTTTTTTACGAAAGCCGTGTTGAGTATCTTTAAGTATGTTATTTTCCTCTAAGTGATTTACGAGTCTGTCTCGTTATGACCATTTCTAGCATTTTACATACAACTGAGGTTAAGCTAATTGGACGATAGTTACTGGGTAGGGATTTGCTGCCTTTTTTGAATATCGGTGTTACGTTGGCTAGCTTCCACTGATCAGGCATAGTTCCAGACTGCAAGGATTTATTGAATCGTAATGTTAGTGGTTTGGAGAGCTCATTCTTAGCTTCCTTTAGAAACTCTAGGCGAGATTGTATCAGGTCCTGGCGTTTTATTTACCTTGAGTTTATCTAAACAATTCAATACTTCTCTCTCTGTAACGGTGATATTGCTTAGAACATCTGATTTATCAATCTGAATCGGCGATGGTGTAGGCATATCACTGAGGTCTTCTGTTGTAAAAACTGATGCAATGAAGGTATTGAGGGCATTACTCATTTGTACTTCGTCTTTGGTGTATTCTCCTTTTCAACGACTAACGGTCCAACAGTTGAAGTAACTACTTTTTTTCTTTCTGATATAACTATAGAATTCTTTCGGGTTTGTTTTACTTTGATTCGCAATAGTAACTCTAAGGTCTTTTTATCTCTATTAGTCTATCATGCCTGACGCCGTGATCCCCGAAGGGGTGGCCACTCAACAAACGAACGCCCCCGATGCACCCTGTCCCCAGTCAGTCGACTCCCCTCCCACCACCAACCGCACCATCCTTCGTTCTGTATTACTTCCCTCACTCCATCCTTCCACCTCTATATCGTCGTCTATACCTCTCTCCCCTCTGTCCCTCACCTCGCTCTCATACACCCTCTTAAGTCATTCTCCTCGCTCGTTCCTCCATAACGTTCCATATGGCGAACCATCTCAAGTTGTTCCTTTTCAAACTTTCCCAGCACATCTACCATCCACACCATCAACCTCCTTCTTACTCTTCCTCATTAGTATGTCTATCCCTCCATGTAACTCCGCACGCACTCCTTAATTAATTCATTTCCACTGCTCTCACTAGTTGGGTCTGAGTCCGTCAACCAACGTCCATGCGTCGCTTCCGTAAGTCAGTGTCGGGATTACCACCTGTCATGCAAGGACTTCTTCACTTCCATACTGAAACCACCCTATTTTTGTGTCTACTGCTTTTAGCGTTCCTAACAACCCTCTTCCCATGTTGATACCCTCTCCCGCACCTCTTCATCCATAGTCCCATTCCTTTACTCAACACACATTGCACAGATACTTAAAACAAGAGTTGACGATCTCTACATAGGCCTGAACCGTTCAGCTTCACCTCCCACACTCTGTGACTTCACCCCTTTCGAAGACCATAACCTTGACTCTTCCCTGTATTACCTTCAAATTCCGGTTTTTCGCAACACTGTTTCCAAACTCATTTACCAGGGGACCCTTGCAACGTCCCATTCATTATCACTCATCAGAAAACTGTAATCATCCGCAAACAGCAGTAATAGGCTAGCTTCCACTCAATTCCCTCCCTTTTTCAGCGATACACCATACACTCCACTGGCTCTTGATAGTAATTTCTTTCATAACTCTGATCCATATATACAGTAAACAACCAACTCGGGGGGACAATTCACCACCCCGTTTGTGTTTCAACTAACTAAAATTCAGCGTCAAAGAACTCGCTCTGACTGGCTCACCTATGGCTCCCACACGTACTGGCCGCGCCTTTGCACCCTCATACATGGCTCTTTCACTGCTTTCAGGGCAACTTGCCCTCTACTCCGTATATTCTAAGTACTTTCCACAAACCTTCTAGTATCCACTCTGTCAAGTTCTTTTTCACTTTGCGTAATTAACTTTTTGGCTTTGCGTCGTAGCTCTACAAATTTCACCCCGTTCTTCGTCATTTTGTGAGGATTTTTATCTATCATTAGCAATTTTTAGCAAGCAGGCAGTTTGAAATATCTGTATTCCACCATTTGGGCTTATTATTATGGCCTGGACGCCGTATTTTTCGATGGTATGCAGTCTTGCACTCTTTTAGGTAAGTGGTTTCGAATAAACTTCCAAGATGTATTTATGTCGTTATTGTTAATTAAAAGCTCCAGTCAGTTTCTTTAAACATAGCTCTAGTTTATGGAATTGCTTTCTTGAAATTAGGGACTTTTTTCGATGCTACTATTGGTTCGTTACTAGTAACTTAAAGTGAAAGTTATCGTACGATGGTCGCTGTTACTGAATTCATCACCAACATTCAAATTCTCTATCAATTCTTCTTTTTTGTGCAAGTTACAATGTCAAGAACGTTATTACCACGGGTCGGCGTTCGAACAAATTGATAAAGCGAACTCTCTTGCAAGTTCGTATACAAGTCATGTCCGGAGTGTGAAGTAAGAGTATCGAGAGAGAGAGAGAGAGAGAGAGAGAGAGAGAGAGCCAGAGAGAGAGAGAGAGAGAGAGAGAGAGAGCCCTTACCATGGATCACAAAATATAATGGTACCTCCTCGCGCAACTGTTCCCTTCCCCAATCAATAATCCACTCCATCTGCCCCCTCCTTCTTCTTCTTCCTACATTCTGCCCCCTACTTCCTCTTTTTCCGTTCACACCATTTTTCCTGATGCTCTACCCTCTCCTCCTCTCACATACTCCTCCCCACTCCTCCCTCCACTCCTCCTCCCCTCCTTTAGTCATAATACCCCCCCACCTCCCCTGGCTCGGTACCATCTGGCTCTTCTCACCTGTGTCTCCCTTTACAAGCCTCCTTTTGGCTCTCGCTTATTTTCTCTCTCACTCTCACTCCTCACTTACTCTCACTCACTCACTCACTCTCTCTGTCTTTCTCTTTATTTCTCTCTCTCTCTCTCTCTCTCTCTCTCTCTCTCTCTCTCTCTCTCTCTCTCTCTCTCTCAGTAAGGGGTAAATCCTCGCAGTTTCTTATTAATGTTTTGTCACTACACCTTTTAAAATTAACTTTACTCATAAAAACAAATTCAGTAATTCACTCAGTTTTAATCAAGAAATGTATACTCGTCAGGTAATATATTTGTTTCTAGATAACACCTTATTGCTTTGTATTAACCCATGACTATTGTTATAGGAGGGGGTAGTATTTGTTGTCGGTCTTGCCTACCAATGGGCTAGTTTACCCTATACACGCCAGGAACTCCATGAAGAAGCTAATTACGAAACGTTGTCAATAAAGTGCTCCTCCTCAAATTATTATTTTTTTGTTTTATTAAACTCCTTACCTTCCACCTAGTTCCTTAATCTTGCTCACATGCAGGTTCTTTCACCTCTGATTTCTCTCCTTTTCGTGTTTCTCATTTTTCTTCGCATCTGAAATAAATGTATGTATATTTAGTTACAGTATATACTCAAATACTTACCCCATAGCTGGGGGTGGCCAACTCGAGACAGAGCCCGAACAAAACAACAAAACATAACAAAAAAACAAAAACAAAGCAAAATATAAGTCACACACATCTAGGTCGCCCAGAAGACCCAGAGACCGAGGCTCACTAGGGGCCTCCTGCACTCCCCTGGACCACCCGGAGAGGTTCCGGTCTCAGCAGGCAGACACTCAGCGGAACTACACCACAATGTCTGTCCACCTTATTTCCAGGCATGGCC
>CM064520.1:5111247-5118611 GCA_032716605.1 Paralithodes platypus
GAGGTTGTAGGGGGTTATAGTTGACATAGAGAGGAGGTTTGTAGGGGGGTTATAGTTGACATAGGGAGGAGGTTTGTAGGGGGTTATAGTTGACATAGGGAGGAGGTTTGTAGGGGGTTATAGTTGACATAGGGAGGAGGTTTGTAGGGGGGTTATAGTTGACATAGGGAGAGTTTGTAGGTTTTTGCCATAGGGAGGGTTTTTTTAGGGGGTTGTAATTGACATAGGGAGGAGGTTTGTAGTGGTTTTGCATAGAGGAGGTTTGTAGGGGGGTTATAGTTGACATAGGGAGGAGGTTTGTAGGGGGTTGTAGTTAGCATAGGGAGGAGGTTTTTTAGGGGGGTTGTAGTTGACATAGGGAGGAGGTTTGTAGGTGGGTTGTAGTTAGCATAGGGAGGAGGTTTGTAGGGGGGTTGTAGTTGACATAGGGAGGAGGTTTGTAGGGGGGTTGTAGTTAGCATAGGGGGAGGTTTGTAGAGGGTTGTAGTTAGCATAGGGAGGAGGTTTGTAGGGGGGTTGTAGTTAGCATAGGGAGGCGATTTGTAGGGGGGTTGTAGTTAGCATAGGTAGGAGGTTTTTTTTGGGTTGTTTATTAGCATATAGGGTTTGTTGGGGTGTTTGGGAGGAGTTTTTTTGGGGGTTGTAGTTTGCATAGGGTGGAGGTTTGTAGGGGGGTTGCAGTTGGCGTAGGGAGGAGGTTTGTTGGGGGTTGTAGTTAGCATAGGGTGGAGGTTTGTTGGGGGGTTGTAGTTAGCATAGGGAGGAGGTTTGTTGGGGGTTGTAGTTAGCATAGGGTGGAGGTTTGTAGGGGGTTGTAGTTAGCGTAGGGAGGAGGTTTGTAGGGGAGTTGTAGTTGGCGTAGGGTGGAGGTCTGTAGGGAGGGTTGTAGTTGGCATAGGGAAAGGTATTTAGTTGACATAGGGGAGGAGGTTTGTAGGGGGGTTGTAGTTAGCGTAGTGTGGACGTCTGTAGGGAGGCTTGTAGTTGGCATAGGGAAAGGTATTTAGGCCTAGTTGACATTTTGGCTCGAACGTCCCTTGATTTTGGCCCTGTCACTCTTTCAACTATGGGGGAGGCACTCGCTATAGGCAGTTATGCCTTTTGCCTCCCTCAATCACATAGAAAAAAAAAAAAAACAAAAAAAAAAGGGAATAGGTTTGTAGAGGGTTATAATTGGCATAGGGGGGAGTGTTGTAGGGGGTTTGTAGTTGACGTAGGGAGTTTTGTAGTTGGTATAGGGAGACAGTTTGTAGGAGGTATGTAGTTGCCGTAGGGAGGAGGTTTGTAGGGAAGGTTGTAGTTGGCATAGGTGGGTAGATTTATAGGGGTAGGTTTGTAGGGATGGATGTAGTTGGAATAGGGAGGATGATTGTAGGAGGGTTTGTAGTTGACATTGGGAGGAACAGTAAACACAGATGCCAGACAGTGAATATAAACGAGGTATTGTGAACACCTAAGACAGAGGGAATACAATGGGAAAGAGAGCCGGAGCGGAAATATAGAAGAATAGGAAAGAACTAGCGATTATGGAGGAATAATGAAGGTGTGATTCTTTTGATGTTGCTACCGGAAGGAGGGAAGGTATAATGAGAGCGGGATGAAAAGGTGCTGCTGACAGGGGATATATATATATATATTTATATATATAAGGCAATATTGAATAGGTAAGAAGAGGCGATTTTTAATATGAAATTTGCACATTATTATTTGAATATAATAGATAATTTCAAGCACACCAAGTCGCGTGAATTTGGGGTCGTTTTTAGGTACAGAGGGATCGAATAAAAGAGTGAGGCTACATACGGGAAGGTCTGAAGTGAAGTCATGTATATATAATTCTGACTAACACTGGCCAACTTTCTTAAAATTTGGAAGGGGTGGGTGTTAAAGGGTTATTTGAGAGTTTACCCCTTTGATTCGCAGAGGTCTTCCTTAAACTGACTTATATCGTCTAATGATACCCATACTAAAATATAAATAGGACTTACCCATGCTGCCGTGTTGAATGTAACAAGTAGACATAATGGATTATTTATTCGAAAATGGCGTAATATCAAGTCCTATTTCAAATATTTAGGATCAGGGTGTCAAACAAGGGGCAATATCGTGCAATCCCTTTCTAGATCCGATTACGCATTTCTTTTCTGGCTATTATTTGAAGATTTTATTCAGATGAGGAAGGGTATATGGAAGTCAGAGGGTAAGTTGAGATAGTCTGTACCCTTATAATTCCCACAGATCTTTCCTCAACTGTATACACTCGTCTAATGATAGCCAAAGTGAACCGTCAAAAGGCGTCATATTCTTCAAAGGGTTAAGACTGGAATCACTATGAGGAGGAATACAGGACAATATTATGACATTGAAGGTAATTTATTCACTTCCAAAGATATTTTAAGAAATTTACACCACAATTTTCTTACTTTGCATATACAATGATAAAGACTAAAATGAAGGGACTCTATTTTCGTGTGACGCCCTGTAAACGAATACTGGTGTGAGAGCGTTTAAGGGGCTAGTGGCTGTTTTTTCGGTCTATTAATTAATTTATATTTATATATATAGTTTCTAGTTTCCTCGCTAGACCTCCCTCACGCTTAGAAAAACACCCCCTAGACCCCCCCTCAAGATAAATGTGTAAATTTTTCGATAGAAAAATTACAGGCTCGCTTTCGCTCGCTAGAAAAAAATCGACACCTAAATGGCACGAAAGATCTTGATATCGATATAGAAATGGGGCGAAATGTTTTAATGTCAACGAACTAATGGGCCGAACGTCTTAAAATCTACAGAACAAAAAATGGGGCAAAACACAAGGAAGAAGGGGGCCAGAAAAACCATCCCATCCCCCCTTAAGTAATGGCCTTATCTCTATTGGAGCCCCACTCTCGGGTTTATTAAGTTCCTTATCTGTTTATCTCCAGTCTTTATAAATGGGCTTATCAATATTTGTCCCCTATCCAGGTTAATCCTACTGTACTCTAGGCAGAAGCTGTATTGTGGGATGGGGCTATTTTGAGTAGGCGGATATTCTGAACAAAATGGAGAAAATATTAAGGAAAATATAATACTGGATTGAAAAAATAATGTGTGTGTGTGTGTGTGAGTGTGTGTGTGTGTGTAGTAACAATGCCTCTCTATAGTGTTGATATTTATTGGCAGTTCACATATTTATTTTTGTTGATCGATTTCATTCAGAATACAACAGGGCGATAATTTGTTTTGATTACATATAATTTAGATCCAAAGTCCAAACTCCAATATAATCTTCCCTCCTCTTTTCTTACTCATTTCTCTCTCCTCTCTTCCCCCTTCTCTCTTTCTTTCTCCTTCAATCTCCTCTCCTATCACCCACTCTCCTCTGCCCTCTTCTCCTCCAATATAACCTTTCCTCCTCCTTCTCTCCTCTTCTCTTCACATTTCTCTCCTCTATTTCCCCATCTCTCTTCTTTCCTCCTCCACTCTCCTCTCCCCCTTTTTCCTCGAATGTAATCTTCCCTTCTCTATTCTCATTTCTCTCCTCTCCTCTGTTCCCCTTCCTTCCCTCCTCTTCCACTCTCCTCTCTCCCCCCCCCCCCCCCCCACTCCACCTTTGAGCCTGGTATGCAAACAACGCAGGCAGAGGTTGGTTCACGCTCGTGTTGTACGAGAGAGCGAGAAAGAGAGAGAGAGAGAGAGATATTTGAAAGGTAGATAAATATATAGATAGATGATAGACAGACAGAGTGATCCAGTAAGTCAATCAATCAGTTAGAGTTAGTGTGAGAATTAGGATGTTTGTGTTTTGTATCAAGTTCTAATATGTAATATACGGTAATATACGGTTAACTATGTTCAGTTACACAAATATGGGAGTGACAGAGAAAGTGTCTGTCGCACTCTCACTCACTCTCTCTCTCTCTCTCTCTCTCTCTCTCTCTGGAAACATGCGCTAGTTACTCCATTGTACAAAACTGGAGACCCTAATAATACTAGTAATTATCGCCCAATTTCTCTTCTCCCAATTTTTTCTAAAATCATCGAGAAGATCGTTGCTAACCAACTCGTTAATTTCTTAGAAAACAATAACATTATATCAAACTCACAACATGGCTTCAGACCCAAACTCTCTACTGAAACAGCACTCACAGTTATCACAGACAAGATTTATGACAACATGGACAACAAACACATATCCCTCTTAACCCTCTGTGACTTGTCTAAGGCGTTTGATAGTGTAAACCATAATATTCTTATTAAAAAACTCCTACAAAATAACAGACTCTTTCTGGTTCGAGGATTACCTCTGTGAAAGAACAGTCCGTCCGCATAAATAATACTATTTCCTCCATAGCAAAAACCCCTTACGGCGTCCCTCAAGGGTCTATTTTAGGACCAATTCTCTTCATTATTTTTGTCAATGATATACTAAAATACATAAAAAATTGCCTACTAGCACAATATGCTGACGACACCCAGTTCCTTCACAGTGGTCAATTAAACGAATTAAATAATCTAATCGCTAGATGTGAAGAAACTCTACGGATTGTAAATGCTTACTTCCAAGAAAATGGTCTATTGCTGAACACCAAAAAGACTCGGTGTATCTTCATAGGACACGTCAAATCATATCAAAAATACCAAGCAACACCACCATTCAATTCGGTGATACCAAAATCTAACCATCCATCCACGTAAAAAACCTTGGTGTTCATTTGGATCAGTATATGACCTTCGACAAACATATAAGCCAAACAACAATAACAACAGTAATGGGGGCCATGTCCATATTATACATAAATAGAACAAAACATTATTTTGATAAATCAACTGGAATCGCAGTTGTACAATCACTAGTATTAAGCATTCTGAACTACTGTAACATGATTTGGGGGACGACTAATGCATCACTAATCACGAAGGTTCAAAGGTTGCAAAACTTTGCGGCAAGAGTCGCAGATGGTAAAGCTAGGAAGTATGATCACGTTACACCCATTTTCAAAGAATTACAATGGCTAAGCATACAGAAACAAATTACTTTTAATTCAGTAGTAACTATTTAAAGAAAAAGTCACCCACCACTACCCAGATCACTTCCTACCTCTCCCAACTGTTAACAATATTACCGATAGTAATACAAGACAACGACACAATCTTTATGTCCCCAGAACCAAGACTGACTCGGGAGCCAGAGCTATGTCTGTAACAGGTCCTAAGTTATGGAATCAACTACCATCGGATATCAAAGAGGCAAATACCGTACATGCGTTTAAATCAAAGTTGAAAAAGAACTTATTAAATAATACATAATCTAAATATCGGGCCTCATTGTTCTCTATGGTAATATGATGTCCTATATATTCTTATTCATATTGTTATGACTGTATACTGTATATGTGGGTATTTCAATATAGATACATATAAACTATACAGTCAAACAAATATGAATGTGTGTGTAAAAGTATGTAAGTCCACGCACATATTTATGCAATGTATATACAGTATTTAATATGTCCTTATTTTGCAGTATATATTTATGGATGTATTCAAGTATGTATATATGCTTCTATTAATATCTACAGGATTGTATGCATATATATGTAGATATGTTGTATGGGTATGTACTGTATGTAATGCGTATGTGCGTATCTATGTGTATGTATATGTATGTGTTTGTGTATATATACAGTTGTATCCATGTGAGCATGCATGTATAAGTGTGTATGTATGTGTATGTGTGTATGTATATATATATATATATATATATATATATATATATGTATAATTGTATATGCATGTGGGTATGTGTGTGTATGTGTATATACGTATATGTGTGTGGATGTATACGTGTGTATGTACGTATATATGTATATATATTTGGGGAGGTGTGGTGGAGTGGTCTTGCCACTGGCCTGGTAATCCAAAGGTCCCGGGTTCAAATCCCGATGTATCAATGGGAATATATTATTGGGATGGAATTTGTGCTGTACCTGGTATCAGTGCATTACCACAAGCCCACCGAAACGTCAATTAAATACGCTCATTGTTCCCTGATTAAATAGCACTGTATGAATATTCCCATATTCAAAATATGCTATAGGGGTGCAATGCCTGGTGAGTTATCTGCTCAACAGGTGGCGTTGTGTGTGTGTAAGTGTGATAGATCGAGTGTAGGGGGTGAGACAGTGAAGCACGGGAACGAGGTGGCTTCAGAGATGGGGTCGTTTCGGGCCATGAGTGAGCACCGTGCCTCATGTGAAGGCAAGATGGCAGGTGCTCGTTGTACTCTACGTGCTTCACATGTCTCACTCCCTAGACTGGAACAAGACCTCACGGGCTTCACTGTTCATTGTAAAGCGGTGAATGTTAAGGCTCTCAGCCTATGCCCGAGAGGAAGTAAGTTGGAATATAGAAGAAAAAAATATATATATATATATATGTGTGCGTATGTGTATGTACGGTATATGTATGTATAAATATGGGTGTATGTATGGGCATGTTGGTATATACTGTATATGTATGTATTGCGTGTATATATGCATCTGAATGTGTATGTACACTCTAAGTTTATACCTTATACCTAAGTTTATACCTAAGTTAATACTTAATGTACACTTTGTAATTGTAATTATGAGCAGAATAACCACTTTTAAGTGGAAATAAAAAAAAAAATATAGTATTCTCTCTCTCTCTCTCTCTCTCTCTCTCTCTCTCTCTCTCTCTCTCTCTCTCTCTCTCTCTCTCTCTCTCTCTCTGTAATATTTAATTTTGGTTTATTGTTCACTTTTAGCCCTGAGGCAAAATCTACAAAGTTCCTTAATCTAAGAGTTACTGTGTGTGTGTGTGTGTGTGTAATAATAATTTGTTGGTTTATTGTTCACTTGTAGCCCTGAGGTAAAATCTACAAAGTTTCTTTACCTAAGAGTTACAGTATGTGTGTGTGTGTGTGTGTGTGTGTGTGAGCGTGTGCGTGCGTGTGTGTGTGTGACCAGACTTGGAAAATATCCAGGTTTTTTAAAACCCTAAAGCTTATATTAATGAAACCATCAGGGGGAAACATTATTCTATTATAGTGTAAGAAACCAAAGGATATATAAAATCATCGGGTTAATTGATAGTGATTTACATTTATCGTTATATTAAAGTGGTTTATTAATACCATTATACATTAATATGGGTGTATCTTCAAGGACATTTAATTACCCCATTCATACTTTCTTTCAACCCATAATTTTTGACAGATAACCTCGAGCAGAAACCACAATTAGGAATAATATTCCAATATGTTGAAAGTTATATTAGAGGTTTACATAATATAATTATAAATGGTAGGTTGGCCATGCATAATAATGGGATTTTATATCGGGATATTGAGTCAAATGTCT
>CM064520.1:5118711-5133711 GCA_032716605.1 Paralithodes platypus
ATGTCTCTTGCTTAAGGGGACAGTGTTATTTTTGTGGGTCTATGTATTTATATATTAATTTATTTTTTAGTTCCCTCGCTACACCTTCATCAAGATTTAAATAAATAAACACTCCCTAGACCCCCCTTCAAGATAAATTAGTAAATTTTTCGATAGAAAAATGTCCCGGCCGAAGGCTGATTTCTCTTTAAATTACAGGCTCGCTATCGCTCGCCAGGAAAAAATCGATACCTAAATGGCATTAAAGATCTTGATGTTGATATAGAAATGGGACGAAAGGTTTTAAAATGGACAAACTAACGGGGCGAACGTCTAAATATTTGAAACCTAAGGGGGGTAAACGTGAGGAAGAAGAGGGCCCAGAAAAATGACCCATGCTCCCCTTAATCCTCTCTGATACGATGGGTGGGGGAGGGGGGGGGGGGGCGTCTTTCTGGACCCCTCTTGTTTCACTCCATTAGTTTGGAGATAAAAAGACGTTTCATGTCAATAGTTTGCCGATTGTAAAACGCTTCACTCCATTCAGGTGTCTATTTTTTTCTGGGCGAGCACTAGCGAGCCTTCAATTTAGGAGAAATAGGCCCTCTGACGGGACAATTGATGCCGAATCATTTATATATTTGACTTGAAGGTGGTCTAAGGAGTATTGTTTAGTTTACAGGGAGTCTGGGGAAGGGTTTGTTTGGTCTTACGTCTCTGTCTTCCTTTTACTCTTGATTGATTCTTTATTTACTTTATATTGCATCTTTATTGATTCTTTATTTACTCTTTATTTTTGTTTATTGATACATTGCTTCGGAAATGGCAAAAGCAATCATAACCCATACTAATTTTTCGATAGAAAAAATTCCCGGCCGAAGGCCGGTTCCTCTTAATTTACAGGCTCTCTATCGCGCGCCAGGAATAAAATCGACACCTAATTGACACGAAAGGCTATATATTGACAACGAAATGGAGCGAAAGGTCTTAAAATTACCAAAGTAAAGTGCCGAACGTACTAAAATCTGAAAAGTAATGGGGCTAAACATGAGGAAGAAGGGGGACCAGAAAATCGACCCATCTTCCCTTAACACTAAGCAGTCGACGTCTTGATTGTTCTGGTGACATTTTGAAGAACGGGAGGAGATAATACGAGGAGGAAAAGAACAGAGGAATAAATAAAGATGGATGAAAGGGAATAGGGAAGGGGATAATAAAAGAAGAATGGAGAAAAGAGAATGGGAGGAGAGGAAGAAGAGAAGATTTATTATAGAGGGAGCGGGGACGAAGATGGATGAAAGAGAACAGAGAAAGGGAGAGTAAAAGGGGGGAGTAGGATAGGCTAGATCAAATAGAATATGAGGAGAGGAAGGACGGGAGAAGAGATTAAGGGGAGGTTTTTAGTTTGCTCCCTAGACCCCCATCAAGCTATTAAAAAAATATATATAAAAACAAAAACAAAATTCCTTCGAGATAAATGTGTACATTTTTCGGTAGAAAAATATCCCATTCGAAGGCCGTTTCCTTCCAGATTGCTGGTTCGTTATTGCTCGTCAGGATAAAATCGAGACCTAAATGGTACGAAAGCTCTTAAAATCGCTATTTTTATGGGGCAAACGCCTTAAAATGTCAAAACTAATGAGGCTTAAGAATTAAGGGAGAAGGGGGTCCAGAAAAAAGCAAAACAATAGCCTCCCCTTAATATAGAGAGACAAAGGACTCTGGACGAAGATGGATGAAAGGGAGCAGAGAAAGGGAGAATAAAAGGAGGGAGTAGAATAGGGAAGATAGAATAGGGTAATAGAAGGAGGGGAGAAGAGATTAAGAGAAAACAATAATAAGTGATGAATAATAACAGAAAGGATGAACAGGAATGGATATAAATAGATACAAAAGAGATAAATGAAAGATAGGGAAGGAAAGGGTAAAAGGAAGGACCAGAAGGATGGAAAATATATACAAAAATAAATAAACAATCTATAAAGAGTAAATACAGAATCAATAACAGAAAATAAAAAGTAAATACAGAATCAATAAAGGAAAAAATAAAGAATCAATCAAGAGGAAATAAAGAGTAAATACAGAATCAATAACGGGCACAATAAAGATAAAATAAAGAATCAATAAAGAGAAAATAAAGAGTAAATACAGAATCAATAACAGAAAATAAAAAGTAAATACAGAATCAATAACGGGCACAATAAAGATAAAATAAAGAATCAATAAAGAGAAAAATAAAGAGTAAATACAGAATCAATGTAGGGATCAATAAAGAGAAAATAAAGAATCCATAAAAGAAAATAAAGAGTAAATACAGAATCAATGTAGGGAACAATAAAGAGTAAATAAAGAAGCAATAAAGAGAAAATAGAGAATCAATAAAAGGAAAAGAAAAAGTAAATAAAGAATCAATAAAGAGTAAATAAAGAAGCAATCAAATCAAATCAAGAGTAAATAAAGAAGCAATAAAAAATAAAGAGTAAACAAAGAATAAATAAAGAATCAATTACAGAGAAAATAAAAAAGTAAATAAAGAATCAATAAAGAGTAAAGGGAAGACAGAGACGTAAGAGGAAGAAACGTGAATCGAAAAGAGAGTTGGACAAAAATGGAATGAAAAGACGTTGATTTTTTTTAATTATCTCAAGAGGGAAAAGTATGTGAATAAGAAAGAGAAAACAAAAGAAAAACTAATGGAGAAAAAAAATGGGGTGATTAAGAGCAGCTTACAATGATGGGAGAAGAAAAAATTGAGAGAGACAGAGAGAGAAAGAGAGAGAGAGAGAGAGAGTGAGTGAGTTAGAGTTCTTGTTTATAGCCTAAGGATGATAATTTAATAAAGAATTATAGGAAGAGCCAGTGCGAGCAGTGTGGCTAGATTAAAGTAATTTACGCTATCTCTATCCCTCTCTCTCTCTCTCGTGGGTGTTGAGTGTGGGTGTGTGTGTTTGAGTGAGTGTGTCTGTGTGTGTGTGCGCAGTTTTACGTTTCTTACTCTCCTAAAGGTAATCGACATACCCGTTCGTAATGTAATCCAAACAAAGTGAAAATACGTCCCCATTCCTCAGCCGACACCCGCCCCACTTCCAGCAAGGAGGGGGCCTGATTTCAAAGCTTTCACCAGGGTTTTTATTGACGGGGAAGGGGTTTGACGTCATTAGGAAAGCGACTATCAAATTACAGAGAGAGAGAGAGAGAGAGAGAGAGAGAGAGAGAGAGAGAGAGAGAGAGAGAGAGAGAGAGAGAGAGAGAGAGAGAGAGAGAGAGAGAGAGAGAGAGAGAGGATGAAAGCATGTCTGTTGGTGTTTTTTGTTTATAATCCGAATCAATTTTTTTAAGGTTAACTAGATTAACATTTTGTAATATATACAAATTATATCAACTTGTAGATAGTATTTCAAAAACAATATGAGACAGAACCTTGTGTATAAATATGTTGTTCCTGTGTGTGTGTGTGTGTGTGTGTGTGTGTGTGTGTGTGTGTGTGTGTGTGTGTGTGTGTGTGTGTGAGAATAGGTAGCTGGTGATGACATAAGCACTCTGGCAACCAACATCCAGTTTAACCCTTTATGTACAGTCGCGCTAATAAGTGATGTCTCGGCACCAAGTATGTATTGATCAATAATTGGTATCAGCAATATCAAAGCTTGATTTCTTCATATCGAGTGAAATATACAAACATGTTCCTACACTTACCCACCCTATTCAACATCTGACAGACTTTAATACAGCACAGAGCGAGCCAAATGTAATGACATCTGGGACATGACTTATTAGCGCGACTGTACCACCGACGTATGTTATATTTTATTCTAGCAATATTTAGAAGATTGTATGCAACTCAAGAAGGATCTGTGGTAGCTAAAAGGGTTGATTGATAGTTCGAAGCCTTATATTTGCTAGAGATCCTTCCTAAAGTGAATAAAATCGTCTAATAGTTGCCAGGATACAATGAAAAGGACGTCGCTGGTACAGAAGGGGTTAAGTATCTGCAGTGAACATAATACCAAGCCGTGTACAGTTACCCCACATAGTTGAGAGTCAGAGCTAATACCAATCATACACACGCGTCCATGTTGGTGGCTATGAAAGGCGGGATGGGCGAATTTTGTTGCTCATTTATATATAGTTTTGTTTCCTACCGAGACCTCCCATCAAGCTTAAAGAACCTAATTCAAGATAAATTTGTACATTTTTCGATAGAAATAGGTTCCTCTTATATTACAGGCTCGCTATCGCTCGCCAGGAAAAAATTGTCACCTAAATAAGACGAAAAGTTTTAATATTGACAAAGAAATGGGGCGAAAGGTCTTAACATCGCCAAACTAGAGCTGAACGTCATAACATCTGAAAAATAATGAGGCTAAACATGAGGAAGGGGGGACCAGAAAAACGACCCAACTGCCCCTAAGTTTGGAACTATTTTTGTTTGTATAGTGTACAGTGACGTACAGTATATCAGAGTACCAATTATCTCTCTCTCTCTCTCTCTCTCTGTCTCTCTCTCTCTCTCTCTCTCTCTCTCTCTCTCTCTCTCTCTCTCTCTCTCTCTCTCTCTCTCTCTCTCTCTCTCTCTCTCTCTCTCTCCAGTTCTTGCTCAGCCCTTTATCCCGTCCCATTAATTTCATCTTTCTTCTCATCCAGGATAATCACTCGCCTTATCAGTTTAGTTTGCTACCCTAATCTTTAATATATTTATTCTCTCTTGCTAGATATTGACTTAATTCACTGTTTTATCATTAAGGGGGTAGTGGTTATAATTATTTGGTCCATTTATTTATTTATTTAGTTATTACGTAGTCTTCAAGCTTATTTAAAAAAAAATACCACCTAGACCCCCCTTCAAGATCGATTTGTAATTTTTTTTGGTAGAAACATGTCCCTGCCGAAAGCCGGTTCCTCCTAGAAATACAGGCTCGCTATCGCTCACCGGGAAAAAATCGACACCTAATTGTCACGCAAGGTCTTTTATTGACAAAGAAATGGGGCGAAAGGTCTTAAAATCGCCAAACTAATGGAACGAACGTCTAAAATATGCTAATGGGACTAAACATAACTACATCAACAACTTTCCCCTTAATTCCATATCTGCATTTGTTGATCCCACGCTGCTTGCTTTTCATTTGTAGCCAAATAGTATGCATAAGTGAATGATATTTATAAATGTGTTAAATGTAGTGCATACCCGGTACTGTATATATTAATTGTTCACACCGAATTAAATTGAATAAACGAATTAATTAAGGGGGGTCACCGGCTTTTTTAATATTTCTCTCTCTTTCCCTGGCTTGTATCCATTCGGCCCACTGGTTTAAGACATTTATCCCTATCCAGGTGTCGTTTTCTTTCTGGCGAGCGATAGCTAGCCAGCATAGTATGGAGGAATCCGGCTTCGCCGGAGACATTTCTCTATCGAAAAATGTACAAATTTAGCTTGCTGTCAAAACAAAAATATATATATTCTGGCTCGCTACCGCTCGCCAGGAAAATATTGACACCTGGATGGGGGTAAACGTCTTAAAACAGTAGGCTGAATGGGGCCGAATGGATACAAGCCAAAGAGAGAGGGAGAGAAAGAGAAAACAAGTGAGGTGGGCTCCCTTAAGCACAATATATTTCCAGTGTTGATATTAACCCCTTCTGTACCGATGACGTCCTTTTTAATTTGATTTCAGCTACATTTAGACGGTATTGTGCAGCTTAGGAAGGATAGGCTATATGGTAGCTAAAAGGATTAATTGAGATAGTCTGCAGCCTTTTAATGGGTAGCTGCCCTTCCTGAGCTGAACAAGGGTACAGAAGGGTTTAATGCAAATAAAAGGAAACAGCATTAGTACTGTTGATCCTTACGAGGCTCATTGTTGCTAATATACCTATTTATGCCAAGGAGAGAGATAGGATAGTGCAACATGAAGTCTATCCATCCCTTCCTCACCTTTACAGTCACTCTTCCATCAACCCTCTTCTCTCACTCTCACACACACACACACCCACACACACTCTCTCTCTCTCTCTCTCCAGAACCTCATTTCCTCCGCGAAACGCCTCCTTCTCCTAACCTCCCCCCGCCCCCTCCCGTCCCGTCCCGTCCCGTCCCGTCCCGTCCCATTGTCTGCCTCCCCTTATCTTGCACTTCCTCTGTAGCCCCCCCCCTCCCCCCTTTCTCTGTCTGTCTATCTCTGTCTGTCTATCTCTTGTATGCTTCCTGTCTGGGGTATCTCTTCTTCTATCTTGTCTACCTCTCTCATTCGTTCTTCGTTTGGCTCCTCTCCTATTCTCTTTTTTTCCTGTTGTTATCTTTCTGTCTCTCCGTTTCGTGTCTGGTCCCTGTCTTTGCTTATCTCTGTCTTCTGTCCTGTCTTCCCCTCTTATTCGTACTTAGTTTGGCTCTTCTTCTATAGGTAGCGCCAACGAACTTGAATATTATCTCGATCCCTGACCTCTTCGTAACTCAAAAGGACCTTGAGCAAACTGGATGTAAATTTTAACACCTACTCCCTGGTGGACTCTTCCCAAATAATAGAAATATCAGCCCGATTGCTTGCATTTATTTTGAGTTATAAGAAGTTAAGGGGACCGGATTATTGCCAAGTTCGTTGGCGCTACCTATAGTATATTTTTTCCTGTTTTTATCTTTCTGTCTGTGTCTAATCTGGTATCTGTCTTTGGTTATCTCTTATTCTGTCCTTTCCGCCTGTGGACTTTTATTCTGTCGTTTAGTTGTCTTATGTCGTCTTAAATATTATCTTTCTTTCTGTTTATCTCTGTTTTCGGTCTGCTTCTGTCTGTCTGTCTGTCTATAGTATGTTATTTTATATTCTGTCTGCTTTACCTCCCTCACCGACTTTTTTTCTCTTTCTCTCCTTTTCTCTCTTTCCCTGTCTTGTATCCATTCGGCCCCATTCAGCCAACTGTTTTAAGACGTTTATCCCCATCTAGGTGTCGATTTCTTCCTGGCGAGCGATAGCGAGCCAGCATTGTATGGAGAAATCCGGCTTCGCTGGAGACATTTTTCTATCGAAAAATGTACAAATTTAGCTTTCTGTCAAAACAAAAATATATACTGTATATGCTGGCTCGCTACCGCTCGCCAGGAAAATATTGACACCTGGATGGGGGTAAACGTCTTAAAACAGTAGGCTGAATGGGGCCGAATGGATAAAAGCCAAAGAGAGAGAGGGAGAGAAAGAGAAAAAAAGCGAGGTGGGCTCCCTTAATTTGTCTGTTTTTATCTTATATTTTATTAGTATCGTATTTTGGTGTCTGTCTTACTGCCTGTCTGTCTGTATTGTGTCTGTTACTTGCTCTGCTGATCTCTTCCGTCCGTAATGTTTCTCTCCTTCAGTTTATTAAGAAATGTATCTATCTGCGTATCTCTACATTTATGTATGCTTGCCATTTGTCTTTTTCAGGTCATTGCGAGCCGCCACTGGCTCGCGAGCCGCGCGATCTGTTTTGGGCATCGAGGCCGGGAGATTGGGGAACCTTTATTAATTTAGGGGAGGCTGACCGTTCCTTTGGTATATTAATTCATGTATTCATATATTTTTTTAGTTTCCTCCCTAGACCTCCATCAAGCTTAGAAAAACACCCCTTCAAGATAAATTTGTACATTTTTCGGTAGAAAAATGTCCCGGCCTAAGGCCGGTTGCTCTTAAAATTGCAGGCTTGCTTTCGCTCGCCAGGAAATAATCGACACCTAAATGGCACGAAAGGTCTTAAAATTGACAACTAAATGAGGCGAAAGGTGTTAAAATCGCCAAACCTATGGGCCGAACGTCTTATAATCTCAAAACTAGTGGGGCTAAACATTAGGGAGAAGGGGTTCCAGAAAAAACGGTTTGCCTCCCCTTAACTGTGTCCTATTGCCAGGGCGCACACAATTTAGTACCGAACTTTCCGGTAACTTTTGCCGGCGTGACACGAGCAAGTTTATCGGCTACATGTATCGGAGTCTGGAATCCGCTACACATTATTATATCACTTTGATTGATTTGGCTGTTTATTCATATATTTAATTGGACTGTACACGATTCAGAGCTCAAGGATACACAAATACAATCATAATGAAAGTGCAAATTTTCAGATAGTAGGCTTGATTTTAGCTACTTCTTGACTCTGATACCGTGGCTCCGATACACCCGCCGTTAAATAACTTGCATGACACCCGTTATAGATATGCCTGCCAGTTCCATAGACAGTCGTACCGAAAGGGTTAATAATACTCCAGCAAAACAAAAAAGGAAGGTTTAAATTAAGGGGATGTATTTGTTGTTGCATTATAATATATTATATATTAAGGGGATGTATTTGTTGTTGCATTATAATATATTATATATTAAGGGGATGTATTTGTTGTTGCATTATAATATATTATATATTAAGGGGATGTATTTGTTGTTGCATTATAAATATATATTAAGGGGATGTATTTGTTGTTGTATTATAATATTATATATTAAGGGGATGTATTTGTTGTTGCATTATAATATATTATATATTAAGGGGATGTATTTGTTGTTGCATTATAATATATTATATTAAGGGGATGTATTTGTTGTTGCATTATAATATATTATATATTAAGGGGATGTATTTGTTGTTGCATATAATATATTATATATTAAGGGGATGTATTTGTTGTTGCATATAATATATTATATTAAGGGGATGTATTTGTTGTTGCATTATAATATATTATATATTAGGGATGTATTTGTTGTTGCATTATAATATATATATATTAAAGGGGATGTATTTGTTGTTGTATTAGATTATATTATATATTAAGGGGATGTATTTGTTGTTGTATTATAATATTTCATATATTAAGGGGATGTATTTGTTGTTGTATTATAATATATTATATTAAGGGGATGTATTTGTTGTATTATAATATATTATATATTAAGGGGATGTATTTGTTGTTGCATTATAATATATTATATATTAAGGGGATGTATTTGTTGTTGCATTATAATATATTATATATTAAGGGGATGTATTTGTTGCATTAATATATTATATAAGGGGATGTATTGTTGTTGCATTATAATATATTATATATTAAGGGGATGTATTTGTTGTTGCATTATAATATATTATATATTAAGGGGATGTATTTGTTGTTGCATATAATATATTATATATTAAGGGGATGTATTTGTTGTTGCATATAATATATTATATATTAAGGGGATGTATTTGTTGTTGCATTATAATATATTATATATTAAGGGGATGTATTTGTTGTTGCATATAATATTTATATATTAAGGGGATGTATTTGTTGTTGCATATAAATATTATATATTAAGGGGATGTATTTGTTGTTGCATATAATATATTATATATTAAGGGGATGTATTTGTTGTTGCATTATAATATATTATATATTAAGGGGATGTATTTGTTGTTGCATTATAATATATTATATATTAAGGGGATGTATTTGTTGTTGCATATAATATATTATATTAAGGGGATGTATTTGTTGTTGCATATAATATATTATATATAAGGGTATGTATTTGTTGTTGCATTATAATATATTATATATTAAGGGGATGTATTTGTTGTTGCATATAATATATTATATATTAAGGGGATGTATTTGTTGTTGCATATAATATATTATATATTAAGGGGATGTATTTGTTGTTGCATATAATATATTATATATTAAGGGGATGTATTTGTTGTTGTATTATAATATATTATATATTAAGGGGATGTATTTGTTGTTGCATATATTATTATATATTAAGGGGATGTATTTGTTGTTGCATATAATATATTATATATTAAGGGGATGTATTTGTTGTTGTATTATAATATATTATATATTAAGGGGATGTATTTGTTGTTGTATTATAATATATTATATATTAAGGGGATGTATTTGTTGTTGTATATAATATATTATATATTAAGGGGATGTATTTGTTGTTGCATATAATATATTATATATTAAGGGATGTATTTGTTGTTGTTGTTTATATATATTTAAGGGGATTTGTTGTTGTATTATAATTATTATATATTAAGGGATGTATTTGTTGTTGTATATAATATTATATATTAAGGGGATGTATTGTTGTTGCATATATATATATATATTAAGGATGTATTTGTTGTTGCATAATATTTATATTTAAGGGGATTTGTGTGCATTATAATATATTCTATATAAGGGGATGTATTTGTTGTTGCATATATTATTATATATTAAGGGGATGTATTGTTGTTGTATATAATTATATATTAAGGGGATGTATTTGTTGTTGTATTTAATATATATTATTAAGGGGTATTTATTGTTGCTATAATATATTATATATTAAGGGGATGTATTTGTTGTTGCATTAAAATATATTATATTAAGGGGATGTATTTGTTGTTGCATATATATATTATATATTAAGGGGATGTATTTGTTGTGCATATAATATATTATATATTAGGGGATGTATTTGTTGTTGCATTATAATATATTAAGGGGATGTATTTGTTGTTGCATATAATATATTATATATTAAGGGGATGTATTTGTTGTTGCATTATAATATATTATATATTAAGGGGATGTATTTGTTGTTGTATTATAATATATTATATATTTTTTAGTTTCCTCCCTAGTCGTCCATCAAACTTTAAAAAAAAATACCCCCAATACCCCCCTTCGTGATACAATCGTGCATTTTTCGGTAGAAAGCGGTTGCGGCTGAAGGCCGTTCCCTCCTAAATTGCAGGTTCGGTATCGCTAGCCAGCAATAAATCGACACGTAGATGTCCTGAAAGTTCTTAAGATCACTAAATCAATGGGGTGAATATCTTAAAATCTAAACCAGTAATGGGGCTAAGCATGAAAGCATGAGGTTGAAGGGGGTTCAGAAACCCCCCCCCCCCCCTCCTTTCTCTTAATAATACTGTAGGCCAACAAAGAGGCAAGCTACAGAGGACCAGCGGGATTCTCAAAGGCCCCGGGGTCCAGGGTCCAGGTCCAGGTCCAGGTACAGTCATTAGCAGCGGCTCACAGGGGGAATAACAAGGAGGAGACAACAACACCCACCACCAACAATAACTTCATAACAACACTGTGCTCTATCTATATTACACACACCTACAACACGCTAACTCTCTCTCTCACTCACACACACATACACACTCACGCACAACGAGGATAACAATAACTTCATAACAACACTGTGCTCTATCTATATTACACACACCTACACACACACACACACATACACACACACACATATGGAGAATATAACACTACAGAACAATAACTATAACAAAAGTGTGCTCTTCATATTTCATACACACCTACATACACACACACTTACTCCCACACACACACTCTCTCTCTCTCTCTCTCTCTCTCTCTCTCTCTCTCTCTCTCTCTCTCTCTCTCTCTCCCCTTGTGTGCAGTCACACTTTATTTTTATATAATCTCTATTTGGTGAATTGTATATTTAGTTACATATTCTGTTATACATATATTTGTTTAAGGTTAGGTTATCACACCTGGTAGCCTATTTCTGCGAATTTCAATTTTATTATATTCGGTTAGGCTATTCAACGCTGGTAGCCTATTATTGCGTATTTCAATTTAAAAAACAACTTTTGGTTAGGCTATCCCCCCTGGAAGCCTAATTCTGCGTATCTCAACATTTTTGTTTTCGGTTAGGCTATCACCCCTGATAACCTATTTCTGCGTATTTCAGCATATTTGTTTTCGGTTGAAGTGATTGAAGTGTTTTTAAAGTGAGTGAAGTGTTTTAAAGTGAGTGAATTGTTTTTTAAGTGAGTGAAGTGATCTGAAGAAAGTGACTGTCACCATGCCTCGCGCTTGTGCGAACTGCGCCGGTAGGTTTGGTGAGTCCATGTTTGCTACTATCGATCTTCAAGTCTGCCGGCTCTGCCAGCAACGAGAGAATTTCACAGTGAAATTAGAGGAAGCCTACAACAAGATCAACGTCCTCACCATGAAGCTGGAATCACTCCAAGAGTTTGTAACACTCAACGTTGGAGTGCCACAAACTTCAATTGTCACCGCAACTCCAGCAGCCACCAACGCCCCAACGTCAACTGCCAACAATTCAACGCCTACAGTAGCCATTTCAGCTGATGTTTCCGATACTCAAGATAACTTCCGTGTCGTGAGGAACAACGTTTGCCCCAAGACCAGGAAACACATACCGATTACCGAGTGTCAAAACCGTTTCCAGATACTCGCAGACTCAGATGACGAAGAGGAAATAGAAGAAGTCCGGTTCGTGGGAGACTCGATGATACGTGGTCAGCTCACTGAGTTTTGCGCCAGGGCACCTAAGACCAGGAAGCGTTTTTGTATCCCTGGTGGTGGTGTGGATGACGTAGTTGCAGCAGTTGACGAAGTATCAAAGCTGGCCCCTGCTAATACAATGTACGTCATCCACGTTGGATCCAACGATGTACAGCGAACCCGGTCGGAAGATTTGCTTTTAAAGTACCAGCAGCTGATCAAGTCGTTTAAGGAGAAATCATCAAGGATCATCGTCTCAGGAATCGTCCCCCGGCTCGGTGTAGAGAGCCGATTTTACAACATAGCCACCAGCACAAATCGTTGTCTAGCAAACCTCTGCAGGAAGGAGAACGTGGGATTCGTCGACACCTGGGACAATTTCTACTACGATGACTATTTGTTTTCGGACGATGGAGTTCATCTGAACCAGGTGGGAGCAGCACGTTTTGGGCGTCTTCTCAACGATGCGGTGAAGGATTTTCGGAGAAGAAATCGACTCAGCACAGGACAACCAGAAAGGAGGACCGAAGACAGCGAGGACGGCAATCTACAAAGGAATTAAATACTAATCTGTCAAGAACCGCGAATTTGGATAAAGCTCCACCAACACGACCCAAATTCAAAACCGTCAGGGATAACGACCGAGGACCGAGGACAGCCATGAATGTAAATGTAGATCCGACCAGAACCAAAAATTCGATGAAAGAACGATCTGCGAGTTCTAAAACCGCAACTTTAAAGGTTTTCTATGCAAACGCTCGTAGCATACGCAATAAATTTTCAGATTTAGAGGAACTAGTGTTTACAGAAAATTATGATGTGATTGGCATAACAGAATCTTGGCTCAATACACAAGATAGAGACTTTTTAGCAGAGTATTCACTTCCCGGTTATGTAATGTTTGACAACAGCCGAATAAATAAAAATGGAGGTGGCGTTTTATTTTATATCAAAGAAAGTCTTAACCCAACCCTCGTGTCAAAACCTCAAATTGTGAACGTCGACACATCTTTTGTTCTAATAAAGAATAATAAAGGTACAAAAATAATACTTGCGTTAATATACAGACCTCCAGCTCAATCAGTGCAAACTGACCGAGAAATTTACGAACAAATTGCAGATGTAAGTATCTCACAAGATACCGTAATTTTGGGCGACTTTAATTTACCTGTGACCAAGTGGGGCGATACTCTTACTTCACACTCCGGACATGACTTGTATACGAACTTGCAAGAGAGTTCGCTTTATCAATTTGTTCGAATGCCGACCCGTGGTAATAACGTTCTTGACATTGTACTTGCAACAAAAGAAGAATTGATAGAGAATTTGAATGTTGGTGATGAATTCAGTAACAGCGACCATCGTACGATAACTTTCACTTTAAACTTTACTAGTAACGAACCAAATAGTAGCATCGAAAAAGTCCCTAATTTCAAGAAAGCAAACTTCCATAAACTTAGAGCTATGTTTAAAGAAACTGACTGGAGCTTTTTAATTAACAATAACGACATAAATACATCTTGAAAGTTATTCGAAACCACTTACCTAAAAGCAGTGCAAGACTGCATACCATCGAAAATACGGCGTCCAGGCCATAATAATAAGCCCAAATGATGGAATAAAGATATTTCAAACTGCCTGCTTGCTAAAAATTTGCTAATGATAGATTAAAATCCTCACAAAATGACGAAGAACGGGTGAAATTTGTAGAGCTACGACGCAAAGCCAAAAAGTTAATTAAGCAAAGTAAAAAGACCTTAGAGTTACATATTGCGAATCAAAGTAAAACAAACCCGAAAGAATTCTATAGTTATATCAGAAAGAAAAAAGTAGTTACTTCAACTGTTGGACCGTTAGTCGATGAAAAAGGAGAATACACCAAAGACGAAGTACAAATGAGTAATGCCCTCAATACCTTCTTTGCATCAGTTTTTTACAACAGAAGACCTCAGTGATATCCCTACACCATCGCCGATTCAGATTGATAATTCAGATGTCCTAAGCAATATCACCGTTACAGAGAGAGAAGTATTGAATTGTTTAGATAAACTCAAGGTAAATAAAACGCCAGGACCTGATACAATCTCGCCTAGAGTTCTAAAGGAAGCTAAGAATGAGCTCTCCAAACCACTGACATTACTATTCAATAAATCCTTGCAATCTGGAACTATGCCTGATCAGTGGAAGCTAGCCAACGTAACACCGATATTCAAAAAAGGCAGCAAATCCCTACCCAGTAACTATCGTCCAATTAGCTTAACCTCAGTTGTATGTAAAATGCTAGAAACGGTCATACGAGACAGACTCGTAAATCACTTAGAGGAAAATAACATACTTAAAGATACTCAACACGGCTTTCGTAAAAAACGTTCCTGTTTAACAAACCTCTTAGACTTCTTCCACGATATCCTCAACCTCTACGATGAGAGTAAAGCTGTAGATATTATATACCTTGATTTTCAAAAGGCCTTTGACAAAGTTCCCCACAAACGTTTACTGCTAAACTGCTAAAACTAAAAGCGCATGGAATACAAGGCGGTTTGTTGAAATGGATAGAAAATTGGCTCAGCAACAGAAAGCAAAGGGTAGTCATAAACGGTAAGGCATCTAAATGGACCAATGTAAGTAGCGGGGTACCCCAGGGATCGGTACTAGGACCAATTCTCTTTCTAATTTACATCAACGACATAGATGAGGGTCTCACCTGCACAATCTCAAAATTTGCTGAC
>CM064520.1:5138711-5163155 GCA_032716605.1 Paralithodes platypus
AAATAGAGGACTGTTGGAAGAATGGATGAATAATTTAAGAAAGAGAGAGAGAGAGAGAGAGAGAGAGAGAGAAAGAGAATAGAGGATAGTCGAATAACTTTTTTGCTAACAGAAAAAGGTAAACAAAATAAAGGATCGATGGAAGATAGGAAGGGGGCATTATTTGCACGATGACATCATTTTCTAGTTACCATTATACTATTTTCTTTACCTTATGAGGTCATTTTTATTTAATTAATTCTGCCACATACATGTTCCTATCATCAGCCTGCTTTCCCATACCAAAGCAAAATGTCCCAGAAATGTTACCAGAAAAATGTTGATCGTCGAAGGTTGGGTATAAAAGCTCTCGTGTGATATCCTCTCAAGATAAAAACAGATAAATTCATCATATTATATAAGCCTACGAGTTAGATCCTGTCACTCATTCACAACAGTTGTCCCAGGTATATGTTTTGGTAATTGTACACTCGTGGTCAGGAATTTCTGGACACTTTGGAGAAACAATTGACAAGGAAGATTGAGCCGTAAACATCAATACTAAACAGGAATCCAATAATGATGGGTTTTTTTTATGGGTAGAAAGTATGTTGAACTTGATTTTATGTATTTCTAGTAAGTTAAAATAGGACTTCGCGATCAGAGGCTATCAACCCTATTGGATTATTAAGCCAGCACGCTGTAAGTCAAGAATAGCATCAGGACTGGAGCCCCTTTTCGAGAACCCCAGTCCCTTGCATATTTATATGTGCATTGCGATCTTCTTATAGCTGGTAATTTTAGTAAATACTGATATCTACGGCGCCAACTTCTTTACAGCCTGAAACTCGCAAGTGGTCAATTACGATACTCTTGCTAACTATTTTAATAATGATTAAAATAGCGGGATTCACTTGATATTGTTGACTGTCTTATTATTATCATCGGGTGTTCAAGTGTTCATGACAATGACTGTAAAATCAATTGCATAAATGATGACGCACCCATTTGAATCAGTATCGAACTTAAACGAAAATTACAATACATTACTATAGCCCAGATGCTCCAGAAATTGGCTTTTAAGATTCAAAGATTGGATTTGGTGTAACCTTATATATGCTGAGAACTTGTACAGTCGGCGGAAAACGTCCTGTCGGCTCTCCTGCCTCACCGTGACCTGCGATATTAGTAGACTCGAGAATGTTAGGTGTACAAAACGTGCTCCTTTCTGCCAACATATGGTACACTGTGAGGTGTGTGGTAGTGAGGGCAGAGGGTGATGGGGGAGATAAGGGGTTAGGGCTGTTAGGGGTCTGAAGGTGGGAGAAGGTGGAGACAACCTGTTTGAAGGTAAATTCCATAGTTTTCCTCAGCGTTCTAAATATAATATTATAATATATTAATTTCTAATTACGTGGGTAATCTGTTACGTTTGTAACACATGGAAGACAACATGATCAAAATACAACACATTTGCAAACATTAAATGCCAATATTTGAGTTAGCCCACAAAATACCGTAAAATAGGACAACGAACCTGCCACGCCATCGAAATCAAAACATTTAATGTTTGGGAATCAATACGACACCGCCCTAATATATGCCAGAACTTTGTGTGAAGAGTATGCCTGAATGTCTAAATGAAGTTGTAGATGTTAATGATGGCTGGTCAGCTAACTAAGGACATACTGGTATAATATATGAAAATAATAACATGAATCTGCTACATCCCGTTTGAGACAACCTCGCGGTGCAAAAGCCACTACAGTCGGTAGTGGAAATCCAACAGGTTCACTTTGTTAATTTTAGCTCTGCGAACAACTTTGGTTTTAGTGTTGAATGTCAGTTCAGTTCAGTTCAGTTGTAGTTCGGGAAGTATAGCGCCTTAGTAACGGCACTTCCCTGAGAGTATGTCTTAATATTGTCTTTGACGTACTTCTTTTCACTTATTTTTCTTATTTTATATATATTTATTTGTACTTATTTTCTTTTTCTTTCTATAGTCTCAGTTCATATCCTTCCTTTTCTTTTCTCGTATCTTTCACAACCTGAAGACAATATCCTTGGCTCTCTCCTTGTTTTCTCCTTGTTTTCTTCTTTAAATAATACATTTCCGATGACTTTATTTTCTTCTATGTATGGCTGATGTAGAGCTGGTTCCTTCACTCTTTCTTGCTTGTATTCAGGACACCATAAAATAAAATGTTTAATATCGTCTACCTCTGCACCGCATAGATCTCATTTAGTATCCCCCCCCCCCCCCCACCCCCCACCCCCAGTATGTCGTTGAGGTAGCCGTTTATGAAAAAAAGCCGTAGCCGTAGTGCGTCAAAGGTTCTGGAGAAGAAAAAAAGACAATCTCGCAGTGCGAGAGCCAGTCACAATTGGTAGCAAAAATACAGCAGGTTCACTTTGTTCATTTTAGTTCTGCGAACAACTTTGGTCGGTATAACTATAACCGATAGTAGCGGGAGCAATTTTTTTTTTTTTTTTCATAATATAAACCATAAACTACAGTAGATCTGGACTGGACACGAAAATGGAACTTTGCAGTAAGGGACCCAAAATCGGAATTCGAACCTCGAAACCGCGAAAATATCACATTTTAGCGGTTTCGAGGTTCGAACTTGGGGGTTCGTTCTCCGATTGTGGGTCCCTTACTGCAAAGTTCCATTTTCATGTACAGTCCAGATCTACTGTAGTCTATGTATAAACAAATGCCGGCAATAATTTCTCAAATACAATTTTAGTTATAGCTTCTATGGAGTTAAAGATTTGTTTTTAATTCAGGTACGAAATTAATATAATCCTACAATAACTTAGTAAATTGAGTATAAAGCAGAATCACTGCGTAAACAGTCCGTAGACTACGAGAAACACAATACAAGGGCCAGCCTAGCCGAATGTTGTGTTGTAAGCTGATATTCTATTGGTCAATGAACTGCGTGTAACGACAGTGACGTCACATAGATTTTCGTCTCTGTTGCCTGATGCAATCTCAGTTTCGGCCATAATGGAATTGAGAAAGGGTAAAGGGTTTCCCTCTGATCAGTGAAGTTGTTTTGATGTGTGAGGGCACTAGACCATCTTGTGCACGGGATTATTAACATATAGTCCGAGGTTAGTTTGAATTATATTTGTTGACCATGAAGCCTCCGAGGTTAGCCTGAATTATATTTGCTGACCATGAAACCTCTGAGATTAGTCTGATTTGTACGTGCTAACAGCAGGGGTGGGGGCGGCAGCCCCCACTATGGACACTAGTTTAAGTTAGGTTAGGTTGTTTGGATTGGTTAATTAAAATTTGGTGTAAATTAGATTAGCCTACTAGGAACCTGCCCTAGCTAGTAGTGTAGGTAAAGGTTCGTCTTGTATCCCACATACTGAGTACTGGGAACCCGCACTAGATGGTAGGTAAATATTCGTCTTGTATCCCACGCACTGGGTACTAGTAATCCGCAGTAGCTGGTATGTAAAGGTTAGTCTTTTATCCCATGTACTGGGTACTAGGTACACATACTATATCTGGTAGGTCAGCAACTGTAATTGCATTATCACTGCCTTGACAGCATGATCATGTTAGCGGGACCGATTATTTTCACACTCCCCTTCAATATTATAATTGGTTTCCAGTGTTTAGTGATGTTTACTTTCACCAACTTCAACAGTATTGAACACCAAAAGTTGGGAACGATATGAAGTGTGAACATGTGGGATAGAGTGATGGTTACAGCGGGAGAACATAGTCTGGCGCAGGTATGTATTACTAATTATTGGAACAATTTCTTAAATTAAGATACGGGTCCGGGACCCACAATTTATTGATCGATTTGGTGGGGGTCGTGATGTCACTTTCAGCCGGCCAATCACAAGTAAGCTTTTTGTATGTTTTGACCTGATCAGCTGATGTACAGCCTCAAATCTCTGTTTCAACCCCAGTCTTTCCCTGATATACTTCATGCTCTCCCCACCTATCGGGGTCAATATTGTTGTGGCAAGTGAAAGTAATCATTATTAGGGACACAAGGAAAACAGGAAGCCAATTACTATATTGAAGGGGAGTGGGGAAAAAATTGCGCCCGCTACTATAGAATTTGCCGTTTGGAAAAGTGGATAAGAAAGTGACGGAGAGACCCCTAATGTTGTTTGAAGTTTCTCCGATGTAGAAGAGAGAGAGAGAGAGAGAGAGAGAGAGAGAGAGAGAGAGAGAGAGAGAGAGAGAGAGAGAGAGAGAGAGAGAGAGAGAGAGAGAGAGAGAGAGAGAGAGAGAGAGAGAGAGAGAGAGAGAGAGAGAGAGAGAGAGAGAGAGAGAGAGAGAGAGAGAGAGAGAGAGAGAGAGAGAGACCGAGTGAAAGGGGGGGCGGGAGAGGGTTGTGACGAAAAATGTATGCGGCACTTTTGAGGAAGGGGAAATAAAAGGGTGTAATGGCCTGTAGGGGAAACTTGACTGATTAAGAAGAGGGTGTACTTAGGGTAAATGGGGATGGGACATTTTTCACTGTGGTTGAGAGAGAGGGAGAGAGAGTGAGAGTGAAAGAGAATAGCAGGAGAGAGATAAACAAGAGAGAAAGTGAGAGGAGAGGTTTAAGAGAAGAGAGTTAGTGGGAGAGGCTAAGGAAAGTTAGGAGAAAGAAAGAGAGTGAAAGAAGGAGGAGTAATGTGTATGTGTGATTTGTGTAGTTTATTGAAGACCTTACAGTAGATGTATCTATAATTTTGACTAATATAATTGACCCAAGCCTCAACTATACAAACACATATAGAATTAGTAACTTCACCTGATCCAACCAACTACCCAACCTTAATCTATCCAACAATGACCTGACCTAACCTACCATTAATTAACACGACTTCAAATATACTGACTTGATTTGTCCTAATGCTACGCTGAGTAAATATAATCATTAGTGTATTAGTATGAATTGGCCTCTATCAAGCTTAAATAAACACCCCCAAGACTCGCCTTCGTAGTAAATTTGTAAATTTTTCGGTAGAAATATTTCACAGCCAAAGGCCGTATCCTCCTTTATTGCAGGTTCGCTATCGCTCGACAGGAAGAAAATTACACCAAAGAGGCACGAACAGTCTTTATTTAGGGAAAGAAATGGGTCAAAATGTCATATAATCGCCAAACTAATGGAGCGAACGTCTTTATGTCTCAAAACTAATGGGGCTAAACAAAGAGAAGGGAGGCCATAACAAAAGAAAATCCTCCCCTTAAAGCTGTATAGTTTGCTTGTTATTGTCTATTCTTAATTAACTATATCATAAATACTGTACATTTATCTGTGTTTCAGTTATCTCTGTGTGGCGGGTGTAGAGTGAGAGGCGAGGGGAGAGATGTGTGTGTGTGTGTGTGTGTGTGTGTGTGTGTGTGTGTGTGTGTGTGTGTGTGTGTGTGTGTGTGTGTGTGTGTGTGTGTGTGTGTGTGTGTGTGTGAGAGAGAGCCAGGGTTGAATGTACAGTATAAGGAATGAGAAGGGCTCACAGAGTATAACACTGGTCCCCCCCCCCCCATGTTCACTAAGTCACATAACCTGCACAACAAACACTATTTCACACCCTCTCTTTGCTGTAAGCAGCCTAATTATATATATATATATATATATATATATATATATATATATATATATATATATATATATATATATATATATATATATATATATATATATAATTGCTATTTTAGATATATTTCTCGTTTCTGATCCACTTCTCTTGTATCTTGTGGATATAATTTTGAGGGTGCGATTGGTTATTAATGTGTTGAATGTATCATGTGACTTTAGCCAATTTGTTTTTAACCATATGATAATTGATAAAAATGAGTTACGTATATAGTTTATCGTCTGATTTAATTGATAAAAATGAGTTACGTATATATTTTATCATCTTATTGAATTGATAAAAATGAGTTACGTATATATATATGTTATCGTCTTATAATTTGATGTGGGTAATTACTGTATACCATGTACCCCAATTACAATAATGGGATTTTTTTTATTTTAATACCACGAATTTTCCGAGTGTTTTTTTATAAAAGAAATTGTTCATTTACATCAATATATAGTGTTTGTAATTAATTAGAAATCTCGGGAAAACCTATTTTCCCCATTAGGCTTATTGATCGATGTTGAGACACGCCCTCGATAGTGATTTGAAAAGACATTAGCCTAACCTAACAACCTTACCTAACCTAACCTAGTATTATGGGTGGGGGCTGCTGCCCCCACACCCCCGCTGGTTGAGTACTAATCCCTTAGTAAATAAAAAAAAAATTGGCTGTCGATTATACGAAGGTGAAAGAAAGTCGATGACGTCTACGGTGTTTACTCTGCAATTTTCAGCTTGATTGTACATTGATAACGGGAAAGTACCGTATTGACAACCTTGTTACGAAAATTAAATTTTAATACCATACTTTTATATTAGGTTTTTCAGAGGCTTTAACACATTTTCATATGATCTTTAGAGCTATCGATAACTGGAAGTACCGTATTGACAACCTTGTTACGAAAAACACATATTAGTACCATACTTTTTTATTAAGTTTTGCCGAGGGTTAAAACAAATTTTCTTATGATCTTAAGAGCATATAGATTCAATATTTATCTTCAAATATATCAACAAAATTCGTGGTATTAAAATAACATTAAACCCAATAATGTTACAAGTAAAGGATTATATCCATTTACGGGCGTAGTGTTTGTTTGTTGGGGCTATACTGTATATTTAACTATTTATTTATTTTTTAGTTTCCTCGCTAGACTTCCATCAAGCTTAAAAAAAATACCCCCTAGACCCCCTTTCAAGATAAATTTGTACATTTTTCGGTAGAAAAATGTCTCAGTCGAATGCCGGTTTCTCCTAAAATTACAGGCTCGGTATCGCTCGCCTGGAAAAAAATCGACACCTTAATGGCACGAAAGGTCTTAATATTGACAAAGAAATGGGGTGAAAGGTCTCAAAATCGCCAAACTAATGGAACGAGAAAACCTTAAACTCTCAAAACTAATGGGGCTAAACATGAGGGAGAAGGGGGTCCAGAAAAACGAACCATCCCCCCTCTTAAAACTATCCAACTTATTGGAGAAAGATTAGCGAGATGTAATCAGTTATGGAGATGTATCTAATTATCCTCGGGGATGTATTTAATCGGCTGTGATGTTGTAGTGCTCAATCAGGTTAAGGGAGCCCACCTCGATTTGTTTCTCTTTCTTTCCCTCTCTCTTTGGCTTTTATCCATTCGGCCCCATTTAGCCTACTGTTTTAAGACGTTTACCCCCATCCAGGTGTCAATATTTTCCTGGTGAGCGGTAGCGAGCCAGCATATACAGTATATGTTTTTGTTTTGAGAGCAAGGTAAATTTGTAAATTTTTCGATAGAAAAATGTCTCCGGCGAAGCCGGTTTTCTCTATACAATGCTGGCTCGCTATCGCTCGCCAGGAAGAAATCAACACCTGGATGGGGATAAACGTCTTAAATCATTTGGCTGAATGGAGCAGAATGGATACAAGCCAGGGAAAGAGAGAACAGGAGAGAAAGATAAAAACAAACAGGTGGCCCCCCTTAAAAAGCTTTATATTATGCAAAGAGCCAACAGTCATATTTGGTATTTTAATAAGCAATGTTTTTTGTATTCTAATGCGGGTTGAAACAGTTAGGTTTTTATTAATTAAGATGGTGCGTGGTATATTGCGTTTTATTAATTCGGAAACAAGTATGCTATAGAAAAACCTATTTTTACAGTAATTATAGCTTGACTTCTTTCAAATAATATAATCAAATTGACTTGGTAACGTTTCATAATTGAATAATATCCTTTACCAATACTAGCAAATTATCAATATGCGGTTACGTTCATATATTTTTCAAACCATTATAATATATTCATATAATGTGTAGTTCAGTACACTCCTAACGAATATTTGATAGTGTTGTATGCTTTTATCAAATAGTTTTCCAGTTGGCACATTTCTAAATTATCCAAGGTTTCCTATCTTAACTTAGCTTTATATCATTTTACAAATCTTATTACGATAATGTAATATCGCATATTTATCTGTCCCTATCTTAACTGCCTGATGCAGAGTACTGGGTATATTTTCTGTATTTATGATGATGATAATTTAGCATTTTTATTATTATTAGTATTATTATTATTATGATTATTATGAGTATTATTTATATCACGTTGTTATCGTTGTCCATTTCAATAGTAGCATTATACTATTTGCAATGAATGTGACTAAATATGTTTAATTTAGCCTAGAAGTGTCAATACCATTTTGACTGATCTACTCTAAAATGTGTGAAGTATTATATCCATTGACTGTTGTTATCAGTCGCGTTCGAGGTCTTTGGAAAATAGATGTATTATAAGTTGTATAACCATATTTGTTTTGCCTCTTCTTTTAGGTACGTGTCGTGATCGGGTGCACTGTTATGACCTCGATATGGTCAGCTAATTATTAAGGTACTGTTATTGAATTATTATTATTTTCGTATATATTTTTTTCAATATGCACTGTAAATACTATTGGGTGTGAAAAGGGTCATTAAAGTGTCCATATCTCCCATTTAAAGAGACATAGATGATAAAAAAAACCATCTTCTACAAGGAGAGAAAGTTAAGGGGAGACAGGCCGTTTTTATGGTCCCTTTTCTCCCTCGTGTTAAGTCCCATTATATTTTTGATTTTTAGACGTTCGGCCCATTTGTTTTGCGATTTTAAGACCTTCCGTCCCATTTCGTTATACATTTTAAGACCTATCGTGCCATTTAGGTGTCGTTATTTTCCTGGCGAGCGAAAGCGAGCCTGTAATTGTAAGAGGAATCGGCCTTCGGCCGGGACATTTTTCTACCGAAAAATTTACAAATTTATCTTGAAGGAGGGTCTTGGAGGTATTTTTTGTTAAAGCTTTATGGAGATCTAGGGAGGAAACTAAAACAATAATAAAAAGATATATAAATGAGCAAATAAATCCCCCCCCCCCCCCTCTTAAGGGAGGGTTATATAGCAAGATAGGATTTATCCTTAATGACTTGTTGTTATAACGCTAACAAGGTGATCTTGTTAACCCTTTCAGTATCCGAGAATGTGTGTTTTTTTTTTGTTTTTTTTTTGTTTTTTATTCTTTTTTGGCTGTTAGTAGATGATTGTATTCAGTTAATGGAGGAATTTTGGAAGTCAGAGGGTTAATTGAAATTGAATTTACCCATTTATTTCCTAGAATAAAATAGTGTAATGCTAGCCAGTATGAAGTGAAAAGCTTCCTTGAATACTGAAAGGGTTAATCTCATGCTGGTTACATCCTAGGGTCAGGAGGGTCGCACTTTGGCCTCTCTAGGAGTAGATAGTATCGTGCACACACTACGGTGAGTGGGTGCACTACAAACTCTCTCTCTCTCTCTCTTCCACCTAGAGTATAATAATCAGTATATCCCCGGAATGGACTGCAAGGTCTTTGGAATAATATCGTCTTGTATCTATCTCGCGTTCTTCTTCATCGCCATCATCATCATCTTCCCCTCTTTCTCCTTCTCTCCTGTTCCTTCTTTTTCACCTTCCTCCTCCCCGTTCTGATAATCTTCGTCTCCTCCCCCTCCTACTCCTCCACTTCCTCCCCCCTCCCTCCCTTTCCTGTCCATCCTGTTAGTGTCCAGAGGCCGTAACCGGATTGTCATTGGCTGTTGGGTCGTGATGGTGGCTGCTGTTGGAGGGGTCAGATGCTCGAGGCTGCACACGTGTCATGTCTGGGACTGCCAAGTATAACATAACATTATCATCATCATCCTTCATAATTTTTTCATCTCGTATTACTGCTCGTACTTCTTCCTCTCTTCCTTATCTTTCCCCCTTCCCTCTCTTCCCTTTCTCCCTCTCTCCCTCCTCCCCCTCTTCCCCTCCTCCCGCTCTTCCCTATCTTCCCCTCCTTCTCTTCCTCTCCTCCCTCTCTTCCTCATCCCCCATACCCGCCCCCCCCTGTCAGTGTCCAGCTTCCATAACCGGATTGTCATTGGCTGGTGGTCTGTGAAGGTGTCTGCTGTTGTTGTTGTTGTTGTTGTTGGAGGGCTCGGCTGCTGGCTGGGCTCAAGGTGGCTCAAGAGTGACGTGGGGGAGGGGCTGCCAAGGATAACATAACCGCATCATTATCTCCTTCTTCTTCTTCCTATTATCTTCATCCTGCTTCCTTTCCTTCATTTCGTCTTCATCCTCCTCTTCATTCTTATGCTCCTCCTCCATTTCTTCTTCATCCTTCTCATTCACCCTTCTTCATCTCTTCCATTTCTTCTTCATCCTTATCCTCCTCCTCATCCACCCTTCTTCATCTCCTCCTCCATTTCTTCTTCTTGCTCCTCTTCCTCCTTGTCATCTTCCCTCCTCCCTCTTCCCCCCTTCCCGTCCAGCCAGTCAAGTGTCCAGGATTGTCATTGGGTGGTGGGTGGTTAGGGTGACCCGGCTCAAGGTGGCTCACGGGTGACGGGGGCCTGCCAAGGATAATATAACATACGTGTGTCACTCTGGAACCATAGCAAATCGTACAGTCGGGGTCAGGAATTTGTGGCTGGAACCACAACATATCGTACAGTCGGGGTCAGGAAGTTGTGGACAATTTTGGACAGCGCGGTCATGGTACACTGGCGCTATATTTTGCTAAACCGCTTGAACTACAAAGATCATATTACTGAGATTCACTAGTTAACGCTAGTTGTTTTGTTCTGTCATTATGAGATATGCAAGTATTCCTCATCACGATCGTGCATATAAAATCAATAGGTCGAGACAATGCAGCTCGTAAATTGTGTATGTTATTTTACTTTATTGCACACTTTTACGTGGCAGTTCTCGTTAAGTTTCTTATAGCCCGTCACAAGTGCTTTTTGTTTAAGGTAGTATAGGTGTCATTTAAATGCATTTCTCAATATCACACAATATATAATAAATAGTATGGCAGGCATTTAATTTTGGCTGTACCTTATAGGACATTATTTCTGGCCCATTTTGAGCATTCCAACAAATAAAACGAACCTCCGAATTGCAAATACTAGGTAAATAATTAATAACAAGATTCAGTTAAGTTCGGGATAGCTTCGAAAACCTAGGGCCACACATAGTACCATAGGTGTACAGTTGTGAGTTCTATGATAGCGCAGTTGGAAAGTGTGTACATGCTTAGATTGATATGCAGGATTCGAAACTGCATAATAAATCGTAGGCTTGTCCACCTTTCTTTAACGGTCTTCGTAGCGCAATGGATAAATGCACTGAATTTCGGTGTGAGCATCCTAGGTTCGAGTCCCTGGACTGCCACATGTATTTGTTGATTTCATTAATTGAGTTTAGGAGTAAAGTCGGTTGGTGGAGGTAACATAATAATTCATTCAGGTTCAGGGGTAGTTTATAGAGAGGCCTTCCTAAGGGTTTAGGCCCCATTAATTACTCCTTCCTTCCATCTATACTTAGCCTATGATAGCGCAGTTGGAAAGTGTGTACATGCTTAGATTGATATGCAGGATTCGAAACTGCATAATAAATCGTAGGCTTGTCCACCTTTCTTTAACTGTCTTCGCAGCGCAATGGATAAATGCACTGAATTTAGGTGTGAGCATTCTAGGTTTGAGTCCCTGGACTGCCACATGTATTTGTTGATTTCATTAATTGAGTTTAGGAGCCGTTGGGGCTCTATGGGTAAGCGATAATACTGATGGGATCCGAGTAAGTGATATAATTGACTGAGGTTTAATAAGTAATAATAGCCTTGACTATTTAGGTAAGCAATGGCATTCTAGAAACAAAAGTAACAGTAGTACTGTAGGAGTGACCGGATAAGAGTTAGGTGAAGCGGGATTCCGGCCAATGTTGCGTTATCAAGAGTCACCCACAACCTTTTTTTTTTTTTTTTTTTTTTTTTTTTTTTTTTTTCCCCCCCCTTCCGTTACTTCCTCTCGGGCATAGGCTGAGAGCCTTAACATTCACCGCTTTACAATGAACAGTGAAGCCCGTGAGGTCTTGTTCCAGTCTAGGGAGTGAGACATGTGAAGCACGTAGAGTACAACGAGCACCTGCCATCTTGCCTTCACATGAGGCACGGTGCTCACTCATGGCCCGAAACGACCCCATCTCTGAAGCCACCTCGTTCCCGTGCTTCACTGTCTCACTCCCTACACTCGGACTCTCACACTTACACACACACAACGCCACCTGTTGAGCAGATAACTCACCAGGCATTGCACCCCTATAGCATATTTTGAATATGGGAATATTCATACAGTGCTATTTAATCAGGGAACAATGAGGGTATTTTATTGACGTTTCGGTGGGCTTTGTGGTAATGCACTGATACTAGGTACAGCACAAATTCCATCCCAATAATATCTTCCCATTGATACATCGGGATTTGAACCCGGGACCTTTGGATTACCAGGCCAGTGGCAAGACCACTCCACCACACCTCCCCTTATTGTTACTATTCTTCTTAGTGTCCTCCTTCCTTTTCTCCTTTGTGTCCTTCTTCTTAGCGCTCTTCTTCCTCCTCTTCCCCTGTTGCATTTACCTCCTCTTCATCTTTCTTTATTTGAGGGGATGGGGGATTGGGGGCCCTGCCGTAAGCGATACAATTGTTGGGTGTCTGTGTAAGTGATAACACTCTTGGCTATATGGATCAGATGGCACCTTGCCTGTGGAAGCCCTGGTTATCAATAACATTCCAGATTCAGCCATAATAATACTATAGTCTATTTAAAGGGAGTTTTGTTTTTCTAGTTCCTTTCTCCCTCATGTTTAGCCCCGTTAGCTTTGAGATTAGTTTGGCAATCTCAAGAACTTCGCCTCATTTATTTGTCAATACTAAGACCTTTCATGCCATTTAGGTGTCGATATGTTCATGGCGAGCGACAACGAGTCTGCAATTTAGAAGAGACTGGCCTTGGACCGGAACATTTTTCTAACGAAAATGTTTTATAATGATTTTAAAGGGGGTTGATGTTTATTTAAAACTTGATAGAGTACTAGTGAGCAAACTACACCCCCCCCCCCCCCCCCACACACACACACACATCTTAGTATGGTGAGTCTAGACATTGTGATCACTAGCCTCTTGTAACTCTCGGAGGGCTGGAACAAACGGGTTGTACATTTCCACAACTATTTTCTGTTTGACTCTTCACTCATGGTAGTTATATCAGCTCGTGTTTTCACGTTTTTTTTTTAGTTGTACGATATTGGCGTCATAATGAACAGACAATAATAGTTTTGATTATTCAAGTTCTTTTTGAGCTATAAGATATTTGCGGTCGGGATTTTTAACTCGTCATATTGAACACACAATAATAATGTTCGATTATTCAAGTTCCTTTTGAGCTATAAGATGTTTGCGGTCGGATTTATTAGACTCGCCATAATTAATAGACTATAATAGTACTCGATTGCTCATGTTCTCTTTTAGTCATAAGATGTTGGCGGTCGAGATTTATAGACTCGTCATCATGAACCAACTATAATAGTGTTAAAATAACCGGATATCCAGTCAGGTGAAACGGGATCCTGGCCAGTTATTGTCTTCTGAAGAGTCCACCCAGAAGACCATCCTCCGACTTGGCCTCTTGATCCACCTCCCACTCCTCCTTTCTGTTACTCTTATTTTTCTTCCACCTTATTGTGTTTCTCTTATTTGTCTTCCACCTTTTCATTTGTTCTCCTTTTCTTCAACTTTATATTTATTTTCCTTCATATCTTTTATCTGTCTCCTTCTTTCATCCTCAAATTTGTCTCTATTTTCCGCCACCTCTTCGTCTTCCTAATCCTCCTCATCCACCTTATCGTCTCCCTTGTCTTAATATCCTCCTCATCCACCTTTTCGTTTTCCTTTTCTTATTGTCTTTCTAATCCGAAATTATGTGTGTTTTTTTCACACATATTATATTTAGAATGAGCGTAGACTACTAATTTATCTCCTTTCGTCCTATCCTATCAGAAAACCCATGTCAGTTTTTCCATACTCCTTGGTAGATTTGTCCAACTGTTTCCACGCCAGCGTAAGCTGAAGTGAGTGGTGGGTGGGGAGGAGCCTTCTGCTTTACTATCCTTGTCTTTACCTATTAGTTAGTAGCGTAGCAGTGTAGATATCCAAACTGCCCCGTAAGAACCAATAGGTTCGTTGCAGTTGGTAAGTCCTTTGTACTCCTCTCTCCTTCTCCCCTTCCTCCTCTATTTTGGGCAGGTTTTTAGTTTGCTTCCAAGACCTGTATCAAGTTTAAAAACACACTCCCAAGAACCCCTTTGAGATAAATTTGTTCAATTTGCGGTACAAAAACTTTACCTGGCCGGTTCCTCCTAAATTACAAGGTCACTATCGCTTGCCTGAAAAATAATCGACACCTATATGGCACGAAAGTCTAAATGTTGACAAAGGAATGGTGCGAAAGGTCTTACAATCGCCAAGCTAATGGAGAAAACGTCTTAAAGTCTCAAAACAAATGGGACTAAACATGAGGGAGAAAGGGGTCCAGAAAAACAAAACAAAAAACTCCCTTTAATCATCTTCTTACATCACTTCTTTATTTCTGCCATCAGCCATGTTTCTGCATTGTCCTGTGTTTCGCTGTTCTGTGTTTATTTCTTTGTTTTCTTTAATATTCTGTTACATATGTATATATATACATATATATTTATATATTATATATTTATATATTTTCTTGCGTTAATTAAATATTTTTCATTTATTTATTTGTCGTAACACTATCTGATCCGGCGTCTTTTGGGATATTATGATATTTTGTTTAACTATTATTGAGGGTTTTGCTTTTTTTGCCATTTTCAGGCAATTTATTTTTGTTTATCCACTAGGCTAACAAAAATGCCTTCCCATACTTCCTTCAGACAAAAAATAGCCCACCCACAGCCCCGTCAAACTAAATTTGTAAATTGTTCGATTGAAAAATGTCGTGGCCGAAGGCAAACAACTTCTAAGTGTGTCTGATATATTATCTATTGTCATTGTTATTTGCTATCTCCTGATTGTATTCTCTCTCTCTCTCTCTCTCTCTCTCTCTCTCTCTCTCTCTCTCTCTCTCTCTCTCTCTCTCATTATCTCACACTGATCGTTACCCTAATTGCCCCCTTCATGTACTTTTATAATACTAATTTTCATACATTATTTTCTTGGATACTTTATTGTATTGCATATCATAAATTCTTCTCCTCTTGCAATTTATCAAGGTAATTATCTGCTTTTTATTATTCGTGTTCCTCGTTGTTTTAGTTTCTGCATTTGTAATTTTTCGCTTGCATTTTCTTAAGGGGGGTCACCGTTTTTTGTTTTATCTTTCCATCCTTTTCTCTCTTTCTCTGGCTTGTATCCATTCGGCCCCATTCAGTCAACTGTTTTAAGACGTTTATCCCCATCCAGGTGTCGATTTCTTCCTGGCGAGCGATAGCCGAATGGATACAAGCCAAAGAGAGAGGGAGAGAAAGAGAAAAAAGCGAGGTGGGCTCCCTTAATTAGGGGTATATTTTACACCTAAGGGGGTGTTTTTTCTGGACCCCCTTCTCCCTCGTTCGCCACATTAGTTTGGCCATTTTAGACCTTTCGCCCAATCTCTTTTTTGTTTTGTTTTTTTGTTTTTTTTCTTCTCTCCAGTTTTAAGGCCTTTCGTGCCATTAAGATGTCGATTTTTCCCAGGCTCGCGATATGGAAGAATCGGCCTTGGGCTGGAATATGTTTCTACCAAGAATAGTGTACAAATTTATCTCGAAGGAAGGTTTTGGGGGTGTTTGTTTAAAAGCTAGGTAGAGGTCTAGGGAGCAAACTAAGCATCTCCCCTTAATGAAGACAACTCACCTGTATGTCACCTTTTCTCTTCTCATTATCATCATCGCCTCTCCTTCTCTCTTCCCTCATCTTTATCCTCCTCTCTCCGTCCATTCCTCATATCCCCCATCACCGTTATTCTGTATCTCTTCTCCTATTCTTTATCTTCTCCTCCCTCCCTTCCTCCTCCTCCCTCCCTTCCTCCTCCTTTCATTTCCAAATATTTGAAGACTTGATCCAGGAGTGTTGATTAATAAAGACAACTCACCTGCACGTCAGTATTGGGAGAGGCTCTGCGTAATCACAGGTGTTGGTTTTCAGCTGGAAAGGCGTGGTTCATACAGGTGCCAAAACGTGTAATTGGAACAAGTGGTGCTGTGGAGGAGTGACAAGTTAAAATATACCCCACAGCTTTATATATATATATATATACTGTATATATATACAGTATATATATTCCATCTCTGTCCTCCTATTTCAACGTCTGTCCTACTACTTTGGTTTCTGCCCTCGTATTCCCATTTCTGCCCTCGTATTCCCATCTCTGCCCTCGTATTTCCATCTCTGTCTTCCTATTTCCATCTCTGCCCTACTATTCCCATCTCTGCCCTGGTATTTCCATCTCTGCCCTCCTATTTCCATCTCTGCCCTCGTATTCCCATCTCTGTCCTCGTATTTCCATCTCTGTCCTCGTATTTCCATCTCTGCCCTCCTATTTCCATCTCTGCCCTCCTATTTCCATCTCTGCCCTCGTATTCCCATCTCTGTCCTCGTATTTCCATCTCTGTCCTCGTATTTCCATCTCTGCCCTCCTATTTCCATCTCTGCCCTCCTATTTCCATCTCTGCCCTCCTATTTCCATCTCTGCCCTCGTATTCCCATCTCTGTCCCATCTCTGCCCTCGTATTTCCATCTCTGCCCTCCTATTTCCATCTCTGCCCTCGTATTCCCATCTCTGCCCTCGTATTCCCATCTCTGCCCTCGTATTTCCATCTCTGCCCTCTTATTTCCATCTCTGCCCTACTATTTCCATCTCTGCCCTCCTATTTCCATCTCTGCCCTCCTATTTCCATCTCTGCCCTCCTATTTCTATATCTGTCCTCCTATTTCTATCTCTGCCCTCCTATTTCCATCTCTGCCCTCCTATATCCATCTCTGTCCTCCTATTTCCATCTCTGTCCTCCTATATCCATCTCTGTCCTATTTCCATTTCTGTCCTATTTCCATCTCTGTCCTCTATTTCCATCTCTCCTCCTATTTCCATCTCTGCCCTCCTATTTCCATCTCTGCCCTCCTATATCCATCTCTGCCCTCCTATATCCATCTCTGCCCTCTTATATCTATCTCTGCCCTCCTATATCCATCTCTGTCCTATTTCCATCTCTGTCCTCTTATTTCCATCTCTGTCCTATATCCATCTCTGTCCTATATCCATCTCTGCCCTCCTATTTCCATCTCTGTCCTCCTATATCCATCTCTGTCCTCCTATATCCATCTCTGTCCTCCTATATCCATCTCTGCCCTCCTATTTCCATCTCTGTCCTATATCCATCTCTGTCCTCCTATATCCATCTCTGTCCTATATCCATCTCTGCCCTCCTATATCCATCTCTGCCCTCCTATTTCCATCTCTGTCCTCCTATATCCATCTCTGCCCTCCTATTTTCATCTCTGCCCTCCTATTTCCATTTCTGCCCTCCTATTTCCATCTCTGCCCTCCTATTTCCATCTCTGCCCTCCTATTTCCATCTCTGCCCTCCTATATCCATCTCTGTCCTCCTATTTCCATCTCTGTCCTCCTATTTCCATCTCTGCCCTCCTATATCCATCTCTGTCCTCCTATATCCATCTCTGTCCTCCTATATCTATCTCTGCCCTCCTATATCCATCTCTGCCCTCCTATATCCATCTCTGCCCTCCTATATCCATCTCTGCCCTCCTATATCCATCTCTGTCCTCCTATATCCATCTCTGTCCTATATATATATATTTTTTTTTTTTAAAGAGACAATGAACGGAGGAAGGAAAAACACAGATACAACAAAAAGGTCCATGTGCCTAAAGGCATCCTCCATTCATAAAATGTTTGTAACAACTGGATTTAAACATTTGTAGATTGTAAGTTTGTGGAAAGCAATTCGAGGGAAGTGAATTCCAAAGAGTAGTAGTTCTAGGGATAAATGAATTTTGATAAGCAGAAGTTCTGCATTGTGGAGGAGAAAGTGTAAATTCATGGGCGCTCTCAGCTGCCCTAGTTCTACGGGGAAAGATGTGGAGAGGCGGGACAATTGAAGCAAGTTCCTCGGAACAATTGCTGTGAAAATATCTGTAGAATAATGCAAGGGATGCAACGTTTCTTCGTAAGGATAATGTAGGAAGGTCCTGTGTGATTGCAGGGTATTGATTAATCTAATAGCTTTATTTTGAATTTTGTCTAACTGCCTCAATGCAACCACTCCACTTCCACTCCACAGAGGTGAACAGTAATCCATCTGAGAACGCACATGACTTTTATATATTACGGCCAACTGCTCGTCAGTGAAGAATTCTCGAACTCTGTACAGGAGTCCCAGTTTTTTAGAGGCATTCTTAGCAATGCTTCTAACATAATGTGTCCAGCTCAAGTTAGTAGTTAATGTTACACCGAGAATGTCAATACTAGGGGAAGTGGGAATATTTACATCATTAAAAAAATATATGGGAGTCAGTGAGATTCTGTCGGTTAGAAAATTGAATGTACTTGGTTTTCTGTGCATTAAAGGAAACTAGATTCTTTTGTCCCCATTCTTCAATTCTAGAAAGGTCCTGGTTTAGAGAAATTGCAGTGTTTATTTTTGAATTTATAAGATCCGGTTGGGTGAAAGAATTGGTAAATGTGAAGGAACTGTGGAGTGTTGAGTCATCTGCGTAAGAATGTATTGGATTATGAGTGGTAGATATGAGATCATTGATATGAATGAGGAACAGAGTTGGGGCCAAAACTGATCCCTGGGGAACACCAGCATTTATTGAGTGAAATTGAGAATAAAGGCCATCTACCATTACACGTATTTTTCTGTTATGAAGATAAGAAGAAATTAGTGGAACTAATGATGCAAGGCCGTAGTGTGACATCTTCGACAATAAGGATTGATGCCAGACTCTATCAAATGCCTTTGATATATCCAGTGCTATTGTATGTGTTTCACCATGTTGGTCTGTAGCTTGGTTGATTTGATGCGTAAGAAGGCAAAGAATGTCTGCAGTTGATCGACATCGTCTAAAACCATATTGCCTATCACTGATTAATTTATTATTCTCAAGATGCTTAATTATGTGATTATTTAATATAATTTCAAAGACTTTACCAAGAGTGGAAGTTATAGCTATTGGTCTGTAGTTTGATGGATCTGAAGAGGCCTCTTTTTTAGGAACGGGATGGATGTTTGCTTCTTTCCAGGGTACTGGGAAGCATGAGGTATGAGTACATAGACGGAAAAAATTTGCCAATACAGGAGCGAGCACCAAGGAGCAATTCTTAAGTACTATTGGAGGAATTTCATCTGGCCCAGGAGCCTTATCTATTGAGAGATGCTGCAAAACAGTTTTGACATGTCTGGTGTGGATCTTAAGTGAGGGAATTTCAGGCGAATTAAAATTAAGTACAGGGACATCTTGATTTATTTCATCTAAGGTTGAGTTGGTGGAGAAAATATATCCATCTCTGTCCTCCTATATCCATCTCTGTCCTATATCCATCTCTGTCCTCCTATATCCATCTCTGTCCTATATCCATATCTGTCCTATATCCATCTCTGTCCTATATCCATCTCTGTCCTATATCCATCTCTGTCCTATATCCATCTCTGTCCTATATACATCTCTGCCCTATATCCATCTCTGTCCTCCTATATCCATCTCTGTCCTATATCCATCTCTGTCCTATATCCATCTCTGTCCTATATCCATCTCTGTCCTCCTATATCCATCTCTGTCCTCCTATATCCATCTATGTTCTATATCCATCTATGTTCTATATCCATCTCTGTCCTATATCCATCTTTGTCCTCCTATATCCATCTCCCTCCTATAACCATCTCTGTCATCCTATTTCCATCTCTACCCTCCTATTTCCATCTCTACCCTCCTATTTCGGCATCTGTCCTCCTCCTCCTCCTTCGGTCTCAGTCTTTGCCTTTGATGGAACTTGAAGGGAAATCCAGGGAGCCAGAAACTTGCATCCAGCGCCTCTCATCTCATTTTTTTTTTTTTGTGTATTTGTTTTATCTTTCAGCTTCTCGCCTTTCCCGCTGATTCGTCGTCGGCTTCTGCTGCTATCACTGATCTGGCCGGCTTCTTGCTACCTGTACACGCACACATACACGCAAACGCACACAAACGCAATCACGCACACACACGCACGCGCGTACGGTGCATCATACATTATTAATTATATGCATTATCTTATTAGTATACAGTATACTATAGTCCATTCATTATAGGTAGGCCTGAAATTGTTACCTCTAACCTATGTAACTCAAAAAGGGCTAGAGCAAGTGGGCTTTAAATGCCCACACCTAGTCCCTGGCTGACTCTTCCCAAATAGTAGAATGATTTACTTGAGTATTCTAGTCGTTTATGAGTGATAGAGGTTATACTCTGTTTTTTTCCAGCTGATACTAAATTGCTATCTCTCCATCCTGCTTACTCGGCTATTACCATGATTTTGTAGTTAAATTTGTTGTTAATTATGAAAACTTGGCAATAATATGACGTACAGACATGGCAGTATCATATGACGTACAGACATGGCAGTATCATATGACGTACAGACATGGCAGTATCATATTTGTCCAGTTAAGAATCGATAAATCAGATGCTAAAGGATTCAAATGACCATCAACTGGAAAAAAGTAGACTATAGTGATATATATTTCTGGCCTACCCATAATGAATAAACTATAGTATACAGTATATGATGGACAGTTTTCACTTTAACTAACTGTTCTACTTCGATGAAACTTTCGCCGGAGATATTAAATTATGCAGCTGTAGAGCAGTTCAAGATAACATTCAAATTATAGTATTGTGTACACTTTACAAAGAGTGTTGTGTAACAAATTATCCCTCGTATTTCATGTAAAGTAAGGCCATGAAATTAACCTCAAGGTCTTTGAGAAATACTTAAACTCACTTCGCCTCCCCCACCCACCCCCCACCACACACACACTGTCACTCTCGCGTACACACACACACTATCACTCTCACTATCTCTCTCTCTCTATATATATATACTGTATATATATATATATATTTATCTCCCTCCTTCCCTCCTTCTTCCCCCCCCCCCCCTTTCCTGATTACCTACAAGTTTACCTATCTCAGCTTTTTCTGTGTGCCTCATTAGCCTATCAGTTTTGTTGGTGGTGGTCGCCCGTGCCCGACCTGCCAACACCTCGCTCAAGATCTACTGTAGTCTATGACCCAGCTAATATACGGATACAAATGATTCTATACTGTACCGGTATACCTTATGTGTACCCTTGATTTTTGACAATGTATCTCAATATAGTAATAAACCTGTTCACTATTGGGGCGGGTGGCTAGTAATCCTCCTCCCATTATATAATTCACCTACTAGACAAGACAAGTGAATGGGGCGAGGGAACGCGAAAGTGGCCCCGAACCCTATTAATTGAAAGTTTCAATACTGTTTCTGTTCATTCTCTGTCTCGAGCCGGCCAACCCCAGCTATGGGATATTGTGCCTGAGTATATACATATACACAGACTATGACATCCTATTTCTAAGTTGAATAACATCGCTTGAAGGTAGCATCGTCGAGTTTCTTCTTATCCTTCCTCCTCGTTCTTCGTTTTCTTCAAGATTTCAGTGTCTTGGATGTCCCTCTTTAACTTGCGTGTCTGCCTGGTGTACGTCTCTCTCTCTCACACTCTCTCTCTCTCTCTCTCTCTCTCTCTCTCTCTCTCTCTCTCTCTCTCTCTCTCTCTCTCTCTCTCTCTCTCTCTCTCTCTCTCTCTCTCTCTATCCTCTCTCTATCTCTCTCTCTCTCTCTCTCTCTCTCTCTCTCTCTCTCTCTCTCTCTCTCTCTCTCTCTCTCTCTCTCTCTCTCTCTCTCTCTCTCTCGATATTCTTCAGTGATGCTATATTTCTGTCCTTCATCTTCATCCCCTCCTCCTCCTCAGCCAATCTCTCTTTCCCTCTGTTTGCCTATTCTCTTTCCTTCCATATTCCCTTTCGCTGCGTCTTTGGTCTTATTATTCGTTATCGCCCTATTATTATTTATTTATGTATTTATTTATTATTATTATTATTATTATTATTATTATTATTTATTTATTTATTTTTTACGTCTGATATGTATGATTTTTTTGTTTTATATATAATTTATCTATGTTACTTAAAGTTCTGTTTAATTATTTTTGTTTTGTTTCTTCTGTCAGTGGTTCATCTAATGCTTTTTATTTTATTTTATCTTTTAAGGCCATGTTACACGCGGGCGTATTCTGTCAATATTTTGATGAGCAAGTTTTTTTTTTTCACATTGGAATCGACACTTCGACTGAATATATATGATTTCAAGAGACTGAAATATAATATAACTTAGCTTAAGAAGATGTTAAACCGCATTTTTACCTGAAAATAAAAAATGCCGGAAATAGTGCTAGTGTGACACCGGCTTTATTCCTTTCCTCTGCCTTTTGCTACCAATTGGAGTTTGTTATTCATTCGTTCTTTCCTTCCTTCCTAACTGAATACACACTCGTTTCTCCCTTGTCCTATACTGCTAGGAAACTGTTATTCTTTTGTAGTTCATTTCGTCATTGTGTGTGTGTGTGTGTTTGTGTGTGTGTGTGTGTGTTATTTTTGTTTTACACAGGAAATCAAGCCACAATAGACCTACTGGTTCTCACTAAGATGTTTGTTGAAGGTTAGGCATTATAAAAGGGTTGGGTAAGGATGGAATGGGTCGGTGAAGGTTAGTTGTGAAAAGGACTGAGAGAGGATATATACTGTATATACAATATACACCCACACCCACCCACACACCCACACCCACCCACACCCACACACACACACACACACACACACACACACACACACACACACACACACACACACACACACACACACACACACAGAGTTTTATTGACAACATCCACCCTCATGAGTAGAGAGACGGATGGGAACTGGTATCAATAACCAATATAAGAAAGTGATATAGTAATCATCCTCACTGAAATTTACAATATTAATTGAATCAAGGATATAAAACGGTATGTTAAATCATTGGGTATATTGTTAGTAATGAACTGGTCTATCCTTTTATTAGATAAATTTATTAATACCAAGATACCTTTATAAGGATATATATTATAGACACTTCAATTACCCTTTTTCATAACGATAATTACCTTCGCCAACACCGTTGGAGGAGGTTATATTTTTCCTTCATTTGTCTGTCAGAGTGTCTGTAAACAAGATATATCAAAAAGTTATGAACCTATGTTCGCGAAATTTGGTGGGCCGATAAGATATGTGACAAGTAAAGAAGTGATTCAATATATCGAGCGATAGGTTGAGCGCATACCTCTGCCAGTGTAGGCGGTTCACAAAGATATCAATCGATGTTCACGACAATTGGTGAGCAAATAGGATATGCTCCAAGGAAGAAATGGTTCAATTTAGGAGGCGATTAATAGAGCGCATACCTCTGCCAGCGTAGGCGAAGGTATGAGCTCTCCCTAGGGCGCCTCTAGTTGTGTACAGTGATCCACGTAATCTCACCTTATTTACCGTATCTACCTCGTTCAATAATGGGAAGGGGGCGAGGGGGAGGGGGTGGGTGTGACCAAGACCAAAAGGTGTAAATCTAGCTACCCATTGTGTTATTTTAATTATTGCTCCATTATCTGACTCCCAATTATTCCCAATGACTTCCCTTGCAGTCTTAGACCACCCTTCTCCTTTCCTTGTCTTTCTCTACCGCTGCAATATGGTTTGGTCATAAGAACATAAGAACATAAGAAAATGGGAGTCTGCAGAAAGCCGATTGGCCTAAGCAAGGCAGATCCCTGTCCCACACAACCCCAAATCAATTACAAAGCCCAATTATAGGCTCAACACTCTAATACCCTGAGGATCATCTTACCAAAACGGTTAGAGATTAACGCAGGATTATGGGGGTCTGCAGAGCGCTGATTGGCCCAACCCGGCTGATCCCCCTTCACACCCAACCCTTCTCGTCCATATGCTTATCCAATTTTATCTTAAAGCTCCCTACAGTTTTAGATCCCACTATAGCACTTGGTAGTCCATTCCACCCATCTACAACTCTGTTACCAAACCAATATTTTCCTATATATTTTCTGAAACGAAATTTATCTAATTTGAAACCATTGGTACGAGTTCTTTCGCTATCACTGAGCTTTAGTACATTTGTCGTGTCCCCTTTGTTAATCCCACTAACCCACTTGAACACCTCTATCATAACTCTGCGTCTCTCTAACGAATGTAATCCTAATTTCTTCAACCTTTCTTCATACGGAAGATTTCTAATATTATGGATCATTTTTGTCATTCTACGCTGTACTCTCTCCAATGAATCTATGTCCATTCTGTAATAAGGACACCACAAATTGGACAGCA
>CM064520.1:5163255-5230755 GCA_032716605.1 Paralithodes platypus
GGGTTCGTTCTGGGCCCATTATTATTCATAATATATATTAATGATTTAGACAACGGCATTAATAACATAATTTCCAAATTCGCCGATAACACTAAAATAGGAAATGCAATAATATCAGAAAGCGATAGAAGTAGCCTGCAATCAGATTTAAACAAGATATCAGAGTGGTCAGAAAATTGGCAGATGCCCTTTAACGTAAACAAATGCCTGATACTACAAATAGGCTCCCGAAACAACAAATACGAATACCATATGAATGGAGAAAAGATAAAGAGCGTATCACAGATAAAAGCCCTAGGAGTGCTTATCAATGAAAATCTAAAATCTACAAGCCACACCGCAGCATCTAACAAAGCAAATAGAGCACTAGTTTTCATTAAAAGAAATTTTCATTGTCATAGTAAAGACATAGTTGTACCACTATATAAAAGTATTGTGAGGCCACTCTGGAGTATGCTGTGCAGTTTTGGTCTCCCTACTTTATAAAAGACATAGAGAAACTAGAATCCGTTCAGCGTAGAGCAACAAAGTTAATCCCTTCCCTTAGAAATAAACCATACAATGAGAGATTAAGAGAACTCGACCTGTTTTCGCTTAAGAAACGGAGAATACGGGGACAGCTGATAGTGTTTTAAGATACTAAAAGGCTTTAGTAACGTAAATTCTAATAATCTATTTAAGAGGAAACAAATTAAAACTAACAGGCAGAAAAGCGAACCTAGACATAACTAAAAATGTCTTCACCCACAGTATTATTAATGAGTGGAATAAGCTCCCTAATGAAGTTATTGACAGTGAGTCGATATACACATTTAAAAAAAGGTTAGACACATATCACAAAAAAGTTGGTATGCAGTAGAAGCTGATCACTGATATAGTCCATGAGCCAAGACCCGAATTTTGGGATATCGGTACCACCCGGGGTGACTAATTCTCTTAGGTGTTTTTAGCTTGCTACATGTCTCTAGTTTATGTTTTGATATGATAGCCCTTGCACATTGGTAGCTTAATGGTCGTTATCACTTCTTGAATAGACATACCCTACCGAAAATTCCGAATTTTTTTAAAATGTCAAATTTGGGGACAGGAATGCCTAAATGTCAACAAAATGCATATAGTAATTGTCACATTTAATACAAGTCCTGTAAATACACACTAAGCATGCCATGGGCTTGTACATACTATTATGGCAAATTACTACTCCTAAATATCATCTACGTCAGACTCGGAATCTGACTGTTGTGCCACCGGCTCTTCTTCAATAGCCTTGTTCTGACATGTCTGTAACCTGCACATGTCCGTGCATTTTAGACCATTGCTGAGGCAAGTACACTTAGGGAGTTCGCATGACCGCACACACTTGCAAGACAGTAGCTGCATAACAGCATCTGGTGCTGGTGAGCCTCGCATCCAGTTGACGGCAAGCTTACCGTCCTCATCTGTCATCCAACCGCAGTCTGTTGGGTTCGCAACAAATGGCTGGCTGTCGAGACTTCTCCTCCAGATCGCAGCCTGGTAGTTTGCACGCAGTGCATGCATGAAGAGGCAGTCCTCACAAGGAGGGAGTTGACTTGACTCTACCTCTCCACGTCTTGCACAGAACAGCTCATACCGAAGCTGTTTACCTTAGTTGTGTGGGTAGATGGTAGGTACATGTGGCAGGTGATTTCCTGTAGCTTCTCAAAGAGTTCAGGAGACACTTCCCATGAGCGTCCAAGTTCGTGAAAAGCATGCTGGTATGTCTTGTCCATCTTCACCTGCTTGAGTGTCGTCATCTTCCCTCGGCCAGCGAATGCACTGACGGTATCACAGCCTGTAAAGGCATGCATACCAATCAATGAATCACACACGCTGCCTCCCAGTGTGCGGCTCAGTGTGGTGATATCCAGGAATCTTGTCCGGTTCTTCGTCCCGCACTTCTGGAACAGATGGGATGGGATCTTGTGGCACATGCCAAGACACAACACCATGACGTCTGTATCTTCTGCAGTGATGATGACAGACTTGTTCCCAGATTCTGCTGCATGAAGTGCATGGAGAAGAAGGCGGGTGTCTGCTTCTTCTTGAGTGGACTTAAGCTCAGGAGCCTCTTCCCACTGCTCTTTGGTGATCTTGAAGCAGCGCTGCTCACATGTGACATACAGCTCCTTGTCCTTGAGCTTCTCCCTGTGCTGTGGTGCCTTCCATTCTTCTACCAAGAACTTGATAAGACTTGCCTTGTTGGAGGAACTACCGAGTAACTTTCTCCACTGCTGGATGTTGTGCCCAGGGTGAATGTTCTTGAAATGAATTCCTGTGCCTGCACTTCTTTTGGCTCGTTCTGCATCCTTGATGGATGTCTCCTTGTAGATATCAAACACAACATCAATGCGCCTGCTCTTAGCACCTTCAGGAACAGCGTGACTCAGTGCTGTACCTGCAAGCTGTGAAAAAGTTTTGTCGTTTCCCTTCAGTTTGTGGACCAGGCTCATCCCCTCAATTATGGTAGCAGAGGGCTCGGGTATCACTTCTGCAGGAGAAACATTCCTCTCTAACTCCTTTGCGAGGGCAGCCTTGTTGGTCTTGCGGAGAGACCCATCACCGCTGGCAAGTGCCCAAGGCAAAGGCCCCAGGGGATGAGCCAAGACATCACTCATTTTGAGCTTTCTGTTCTCGGCAACAAGGATCATCTGGCCAAATAGGTTTCCTGTCAGCCTTTAAGATAACCTCCTTGGCATGGTCTTGTGAGCGTGGCTTCATTCTGATGTTAGTGAACGTTCTCAGTTTCGTCTTCGTCATCGTGTCATGAAACTGTATAGTTGGCGTATCGATCTCCAGGCGCTCTTCCTTGAAGGCTTGATATGCATCCTCTCCTATTCTGTAGGCCCCTAGAAGGTCTTTGACAACTTCTGGTGGTGCCATAGTCGCAGTTGACAAACTGACAAGATCTTCTTGCTCTGCGTTGAAGGGGTTCAACCAGCTGGTCTCCATCAGTTGAACTAAAGATTGGACATCGGCCTCATCTCTTCTAATCCTGGGCATCTGTAGGTCTGGGTGGCTGAAGTCAGTATACTTTTGGCCTACTACCATAGTCCTGAGCTGCCTTAAGTACCTGCTGCGATACTCCGATGTCAGGTAGTACCTGGCGGACAGCTCCGCCTTTCAGGCTGAAGCCTTTTGTGCCCCCTGGTGTCTGGGTGTCTTTGTTGATCGTCTCTTCGATTGTCTGGTCCACAGGGATCCGTCCAAAGGGATTCTTGCTACCGATCTGGACCGAAAAGCCACCTTGCATGAAGTGTTCATGGACCTCTGGGTGTTCAATGGGCAGTCGAGACATCAAGGCATAGTAGTAGGTTAGGAACCGGGCATAGTTCACTTTGTCATAGGCAAAACACCACGGTATCATCTGTCGGATTGCTCCTAGGTGGAGCATCCAGTTGCCTTCTCTGGAGGCTCGAATTAAGTCCAGCATGATCTCAACCATGTCCAGGTATGACATCCAGAATGCTGAGAGGTTGTGTTCATCTCTGAGGGTCTCAAGATAAACTTGGAAAAGCTTCATGATATGTGTGCATGATTCACTCTCCATCAGCTCTTGAAAGAGTCCCTGGGACACATTGCTGTGAAAGCTGTTGATGTCCTTCAGTGTTTCATCTAGATGGTGTATGTCCCTTGAATGGTTTTCTTCTAGCCATGAAAGGAAGCCTTTCCATGCAAGCCTCATCAGTGCTTCATACACGAGCTTGTGTAGTCTCACTGCTCTGTTGTACCTCTTGCCGTTCATCACTCCTGACACTGATCCTTCTGCGATGATACCTGATTCCACACACAGATCTCTAAGACCTGCATCTTGAAACCTCTTTCCTATGGTGGAGATGAGATTACAGATTGTGTGGAAGACGCCCATCCTGATGATAATGTTCTTGAACTTCTCTTGTTTCCAGATAACTTCGGCAGCTTTGGCATAGAGTGCTTGATCAAACACGCACACAATCTTGTTAAGCTGTAAGGACTGCATGATAGCATGCGTTTGTTCCAAGATTTCATTAACGGTGGACATTTCTGTTGCGGGAGCATTGATAGTGGGCAGGTAGCTTACAGTGTCCTGAACCACTGCAATGTCTCTGCGCATTTTGATGTTGAACCCAGTCCAACTGCTGATGGACTGGTCCTCATGGTCTGACATTCGAGTAAGAAGCCAGATATGGTTCTTTGTCTTTGAATCCTGGACTTCCTTGGTAGTGTCGACATACGCAGTCTCAATCCTAGGTGGCCCTGCCCGCCGCCCAACATTGTATATTGGCAGCATTGATGATGTCTGAGTGATGCTTCTTATCTTGGACTTGGTAATCTCTGGCAGGACTTTCTCTGGCACAGAGCCTGCAACCTTGGACTGGACAGCAATGCCATTGACTCTATGAGAAGTACCTGCTCCACTTAGGGTCTCTTCAAGTCGGTCAATGTTATCCCAGGCCAGGGTTGTGAACACACCAGGGTAGATGTTTGCTGGCAGTGGAATGTCATCCTTTGAGCATTCCAGCTTCTGGATACAAAGGGCTGTATCGATCTCCTCAAACATTGAGTAAGACACACAGTGACCAAGACGATTCAGAGTTCGGATCAGTTCTGTGTTTCCTGTCAAAAGACTTTACAGCATTGGTCAGCAGTACGTGCTTGGGTGGTTTTGTCTTGCCACTGGTAACAGCAAAGACCAAGTCACTGCCAAAGGAAGTGGCAAGACGTTGAGCTCTTTCAGAGGGAGTTTCACACTCACACTCTCCTGTCAGCAGGGTGTGCAGGAATTGAGTGACTGCTGCAGGAATGACATTCTGATCTGTATCGGGAGGCCATGGCTGACTCACATCTTGTTTATGATCTCATTCCTCAGCTGCATTCCTGCTTTGGTTTAAGACATCTTCAGAGTTAGCTGCTCTTGCTTCTTGCAGGTCTTTTGCCATTTTGTGTGCTTGCCGGGCAAGGTCGTCCATTGAGAGGCTGCGTGGATAGATTAGAAGCTTTCCTTTCTCATCTGGGACAAAGCGTAGTGATTCTCCAAACTCGGTTTCAATCTTTCGGCGAACATGTTTCTTTGTCGCTGGTTTCAGTTGGATAATACCACGGGACATCATGGATCTCTCAAGCCTAGATGTGAGGTTTGTCATAGGCAGTACCTCTGGGTTGGGGAATAATTTGGTCCTTATATACAAGCAGAGTTCCTCGAGGGCTTCTGTCTCAACCTCTTCGTAGCGTGCTTCCTCGCTTTCTTCCTGATTTTCACCTGCACCCGACCTGGCGGCCGCTGGGAAAATCATCTTTTGTGAAGAGTTTGTAGCACGACTTGTGGTAGTGACCCTCTGCAGCAACAAGGTCTCTGCTAACTAAACCAAGGATTCTCTGGTTGAGTTTCCTTATTGCTGCTCTGCGAATCTTCTCATCTGCTCGTAGCTCAACACACTGTATGAGTGGCTCCCTTGTCTTTGTTGTTTTTATGTACTTGCTTGACTTCTCGCAGAAGATACATACTTTGGCATACACCCTGCTAGTACTAGGGGCATCCCTTGATGCCCTCCTCCTGGGGTCGACACTGCTGATTCTATCTTGACACCCTTGGCAAGGATAGAATCCAGTGACTTCTTCATTGTAAAGAGACTACGACATTTACGGTGATAATGTATGTGTGGTATTCCTCCTTCTTCAAGGCCCTTGGCTGCTTCCAGGACTGGATCATGCTGCCTGATTTCTGCAGCCCTGAGCAATGTGTTCCAGGAGTCCAAATCCTGTGGTGACACCAGAGCATCGCTGTCATCATCAGAGCAGTGGATGATACAGTCGATCCATGCTCTCTTCCTCGCAGATGGTTCCATCCTGCCGTCAAACAGTCGACACACACCTGCAAAAAATATCACCATTAAACCATGAACAAACAAACACATTACATGGAAACCACTCTACATATGTTTGCTCCTTCCAATAATAAATTATCCCCAAAATATAACAAAAATCCCCAAATATGAAATAAACCCCTAAATATGGAGAAACTTGAAATACACATCGGAATAATTCTTGTAGAGAATCAAATAAGCTACAAGAGCTGTTAGAATATATTTTTCAATGTTCCCCATATTTAAGGATTTATTCTAGATTTAGAGGAAAATACCCAAAATATAGAGTATATTCCGAAATATGAGGAAATTTGAAAAATACCTAGGAACAACTTTGGTAGAGAATATAATTCTACATAGGTGTTCAAAGTTTCGCGATGATTGTGTGATGGATTTTAAAGAAAATGAGGAAAACGCCGAGCGTCACGCTAAAAATCTTTATTTTTGGGTAGCGCCCCTATTGCATCAAAAAAATTAGACTAAGCTACCAGTGCGAGAAGGCTATCATATCTTAATGTACTTACAGTCACTCTATAAACATTTTAGTACCATTCGTGTTTAGTCACCGATATTTAGGTACTTAGGTATTTAGGTATTTAGATTTAGGTACCGATATCTGGCCTGGCTCATGGACTAATAAGAGAACCTGACGGAAATGAAAAAGTTTTCAGTTGAAGAGAGCAGAAAAAAGAAAAAAAAGGTATGTGTGTGTGTATATGTATGTATGTATATATGTATATATATGTAATATGTGTATGTGTATATGTATATATATGTGTATATATGTATATAAATAATAATAAAAAAAAAGTGAAGGTGTGCATGCCTTTCCTTTCCATTTCTAACTATACTATAAATTCCTTCAGGCGATTTCCAAGCCCTGCAAGGTTATTCACTTCTAACTATTTTCATGTACGGCACATTGCCGGAGGGAGCGGAGAGTGGGGAGAGAGAGAGCCTTCATCTTTGCTATCCTTTCCTTCCACTTTCTCTTAGGGTTGCTATCTCTATTAGGATTCAGTCCTGGTCACCTCGCAGGGATCGTAAGATCTGTGTGGCCAGTGTATCTATGTAAATCTATGTAAACTCTCTCTCTGAAAAAGTTTTCTCTCTCTCTCTCTCTCTCTCTCTCGCTCTCTCTCTCTCTCTCTCTCTCTCTCTCTCTCTCTCTCTCTCTCTCTCTCTCTCTCTCTCTCCCCCCCCCCCCCTAACATCGCCAAACTAATTGGGCGAATGTTTTACAATCTCAAAACTTCGGTGGAGCTAAATATGAAGAGAAGGGGTTCCAGAAAAAAAAACTCTCCTTACAAATCTATGACGTGAATGAAGGAAAAGTGCTAGTAACTGATAATGACCCAGTTTGTGAGCAAAGAGGTCAGCTCAGATCATTATTATCGTCTATTCATTATAAGTAGGCCAGAAATAGTGACTCCTAATCTCTGTATCTCAAAAAGGGTTAGTACAAAGAGGCTGTCAATTTCCACACCTTATCCCTGGCTGACTCTTCCCAAATTGTATAACTGTTAGGTCGATTACTCTAGTCGTCTTTGGGTGATAGAGAGCAGTGGTAAATATTGTTAGGTCGATCACTCTAGTCGCTTTGAGGTTATAGAGAGCAGCGGTACATATTGTTAGGTCGATTACTCTAGTCGTCTTTGGGTGATATAGAGCAGCGGTACATATTGTTAGGTCGATTACTCTAGTCGTCTTTGGGTGATATAGAGCAGCGGTACATATTGTTAGGTCGATTACTCTAGTCGTCTTTGGGTGATATAGAGCAGCGGTACATATTGTTAGGTCGATTACTCTAGTCGTCTTTGGGTGATATAGAGCAGTGGTAAATATTGTTAGGTCGATACTCTAGTCGTCTTTGGGTGATATAGAGCAGCGGTACATATTGTTAGGTCGATTACTCTAGTCGTCTTTGGGTGATATAGAGCAGCGGTACATATTGTTAGGTCGATTACTCTAGTCGTCTTTGGGTGATATAGAGCAGTGGTAAATATTGTTAGGTCGATACTCTAGTCGCTTTGAGGTTATAGAGAGCAGCGGTACATATTGTTAGGTCGATTACTCTAGTCGTCTTTGGGTGATATAGAGCAGCGGTACATATTGTTAGGTCGATACTCTAGTCGTCTTTGGGGTTATAGAGAGCAGTGGTAAATATTGTTAGGTCGATACTCTAGTCGTCTTTGGGGTTATAGAGAGCAGTGGTAAATATTTGTGACCTAACTACAATATATAGACTATAGTGACTAATATAAAAAACGAATGCCGAGAAAAGATGCCGAAAACCGAAACCAGATCGTGTAACTGTTTTTTTTTTATCTCCGGGGCCTGCAACTGAACCCACAATCTTGACGCAACTTGGACCTCGCTTTAGTTTTATGCCAGACCCGTTCACATAAAAAAAAAAAAAAAAAAAAAAAAAAAACGGAAATATAGGTTCGACTTCCACTGTGCAACGCTCGCTTGAATTTTTAAGGGGGGTTACTTCACTGTATATTTTTATTATGGTATATATATATATATATATATATATTAGTTTGTTCCATATACCTCTGTCAAACTTAAATATACAGCTTCAAGACCCACCTTCAAGACAAATTTGTACATTTTTCTATAGAAAAATGTTCCGGCCAAAGGCTGGTTCCTACTAAATTTCAGGCTCGCTTTCGCTCGCCAGGAAATATTCAACTCCTAAATGACACAAGACTTCTTAATATTGACAAAGAAATGAGGCGAAAGGTTATAAAATCGTCAATCTAATGGAGCGAACGTCGTAAAATCTTATAACTAATGGGGATACTAAGCATGAGGGAGAAGGGGTCCAGAAAAAAATTAAAAATTAAAATTAAAAATAAACGAAATAACTCCCCTTAATGGGTTGTCACATGAGAGCTTGTATTGTTAATTTTCGATAGCTAACATCTCTGAGATCATTTGCACAGGTATCGGAAACTTGAGTTTAGGTATATGAACCCTTTGAAGATCCATTACGCATTTATGTTCTGTTTTCTGGCTATTATTAGACGATTTTATTCAGATTAGGAAGAGTACTGTATGGAAGTCAAAGGGTTAATTGAGATAGAATTTACCCTTATGATTCCCACAGATCTTTCCTAAATTGTATACAATCGTCTAATAATAGCCAGCATAAACTGTCAAAAGGTGATATAATCTTCAAAGGGTTAATTTAGGTGATAGAGTTATTTAACAAGTTTGCCATACACATTGCTAGATTAGTGTTGATATAATTTGAGAGGAAAGAAGACAAAGGGCTTACTTGATACTGGCCTTTAAGGGGGGTCACCTGCTTTTTTAACTTTCTCTCTTTTTCTCTCTTTCTCTGGCTTGTATCCATTCGGCCCCATTCAGCCAACTGATTTAAGACGTTTATCCCCATCCAGGTGTCGATATGTTCCTGGCGAGCGATAGCGAGCCAGCATTGTATGGAGAAATCCGGCTTCGCCGGAGACATTTTTCCATCGACAAATGTACACATTTAGCTTGCTGTCAAAACAAAAATATATAAATACTGGCTCGCTACCGCTCACCAGGGAAATATTGACACCTGGATGGGGGTAAACGTTTTAAAACAGTAGGCTGAATGGGGCCGAATGGATACAAGCCAAAGAGAGAGGGAGAGAAAGATAAAACAAATCGAGGTGGGCTCCCTTAACTTACCTTTCGTTGTCCTTACTATAGGCTCATATTATATCCTCAATTGTTTTCTGCCCTTTTTAGTTTATGCTAGCTGTTTTGTTTATCTCTTCCAGTTTTCTATATGCCTTGTCATTGGTCTTCTGTTATATCTTCAGCTTTCCTCTCCTCTTATTTCTTCTCTCCTCGTTTCTTCCCTTCCTGTCTCCTCTCACTCTAATCATTATTTCTCTTCTCTGGTCTTCATCATATCCTCACATGATCTCTTCTTATCTCTTATCATTATTTTTCTTTTCTAACCTGCATCCTATTCTCACATTTATTTATGTTTGTCTCTTATCATTATTTGTCTTCTGATTTTAAATGTATCCTCATATTTTCTTACTCTTGTATCTCTCCACATCCTCTTCTTTGACCTTCATCCTATCTTCATATGTGCTCTTTTTGTTATCTCGCCATATCCTCTTCTTTTCTTTTCAACCTTTAACTGTGTTGGTGGTGTAATGGTTTAGGTGCTTATGTTATGGGTGTGGTGTCCCGAGTTCGAATCCTGGGAGGGCCATATGCTTTCATTAGTTTATTCAAGTACATTGGGGTTTGTAATTTATATTAATGTTAAAGAATAGGGTGTTACTTATTCCTCTCTTCTCTCTATCATCATTTATCTATATCAGCTCTTCTCATCCTCTTTTCCCCTTTTACTTCTGCCATCCTCTTTGTTTTCTCATATGAATGTTCTTGCTCGTTTTCAATCAGTTAATTTTACCTGATTCCAGTTATTCTATTTTGTATTCTCTCTCTCTCTCTCTCTCGCTCTCTCTCTCTCTCTCGCTCTCTCTCTCTCTCTCGCTCTCGCTCTCTCGCTCTCTCGCTCTCTCTCTCTCTCTCTCTCTCTCTCTCTCTCTCTCTCTCTCTCTCTCTCTTTCAATTTTGCATGTACTGTCTCCCAAAGCTGACTCTCCTTCCATCTCTCTGTCTCGTTTGTCATCCTGCCCATCGTTCTCTGTCTCTCTCACATGTTCACAACTTTTTTTTCTTGTTCACTCACTGCATATTTTTTCTGTTTTATACTTTTTAGCTCTCCTTCTCCCCCTCTTCTCCTTTTTTTCCTCTCACAACTTTTTCATTGTGTGTACACTTTGTATCCTATCCTCCCCCTTTTTTCACACACACACACACACACACACACACACACACACACACACACACACACACACACACACACACACACACACACACACACACACACACACACACACACACACACACTATAATATATATACTGTATACTGTATATTCCTAGCTCCTTTTATCTTCCCGTATATTTGTCTTTATTATACTGTTTTATATTTAGCTCCCTTCTCCATCCATTACATTTTTCATTAATATTCTTTTATCTTTTGCCCCCTTTGCACACACTTTTTTTTTCTTTCCTTTTTTTATTCTCACCTCTCCTCCCACTAACTTTGTTCATAATTCTATAACCTTGTTTATCACCCACTCCATTTTTATTTCATACACAGTATTTTTTTCCATTGCCACTTTTCCCCATCCATGCAACTAACGTTATCTCTATTATTATTATTTTTGTTTATAATGCCAATCCTTCCACTAAAATGTCCACGACTTTTCTTTATTAACTCCATTATATATGTATTATGTTTGACCTTTCTTCCACTTGAATTTTCGTAACTCTTTCATATACTCGATGTTTTTTTTTCTAATTTATATTTTCCTTCGACCCTCAAATCTCGCCTTTCTGTCCATCAATTTGTCATACACTGTATTTGTGTGGGTTTTTTTTTGTATCGCCATCTTTCCTACTCTATCATTTCTATGTCAACCACTTTTATCAACCCTTTTAATATGCGATGACGCATTTCTTTATTTTCTTTTGGCTATCGGTAAACTATTTTTTACAGCTGAGGAAGGAACTCTAGCAACCATGGTGGTAAACCGTATTTCAAATAACTCTTAACTCCTGCAGACCCTTTCTAGGCATAGTAAAATCGTCTAATAATACCCATAATAATCTATAAAGAATGCGTCATGGTATGCTGAAAGGGTTAAGGGAGCCCACCTCGCTTTTTTTCTCTTTCTCTCCCTCTCTCTTTGGCTTGTATCCATTCGGCCCCATTTAGCCTACTGTTTTAAGACGTTTACCCACATCCAGGTGTCAATATTTTCCTGGCAAGCGGTAGCGAGCCAGCATATATATATTTTTTTGTTTTGACAGCAAGCTAAATTTGTAAATTTTTCGATAAAAAAGAAATCCGGCGAAGCCGGACTTCTCCATACAATGCTGGCTCGCTATCGCTCGCCAGGAAGAAATCGACACCTGGATGGGGATAAACTTCTTAAAACAGTTGGCTGAATGGGGCCGAATGGATACAAGCCAGAGAAAGAGATAAAAGAAGAGAAAGATAAAAAAAAACGGTGACTCCCCTTAATGTAGGTTTATTCTCACTTCTCCCCCTCGCATGTCTGACTGTTTTATATCTTCCTAGTTATTCTCTTATAATACGGGGTACAGTCAAGAGCATAAATGACGACTCACCCTCGGCTCTACATTGCTCAGCCTGGTTCCCACTCATCTCACTTTCATTTCCAATTTGCTTTTCCTTACTAACATTTTCTCCTGTTTTTATTTTTTAAGTTTCACTCATCTTTACACTCATGTCTTTCTCGTTTACACATTTTGACCTTGTTTATATTTACTGTATATATATAATTATTTTTATATATATATATATATATATATATATATATATATATATATATATATATATATATATATATAGTATATATATAATTATATATATACCGGCATATTATATATATATTTACTGTATATATATAATTATATGTATATATATATATATATATATATATATATAGATAGATAGATAGATAGATAGATAGATAGATAGATAGATAGATAGATATACAGTACATACACAGAAAGTATATATTCTCCCGTTTCCATTATACCCTCTTTAACTTCCACAAATTTTCCTCTCTCTCTCTCTCTCTCTCTCTCTCACACACACACACACACACACACACACACACACACACACACACACACAGACACACACAGACACACACATTTCTCGACCTCTCTGACTTCCCATTCGCTTTTCATCCCCTGTAACTTTTATTTATCTTGACGTTCTAAACCAAATCATGCTCGTAAATTTAGGAAATCTTATTCTTACTTTTCCAAAGCTTTTCCATCCCTTTTCTTCGTTCCAGGGTATGATTTTAAAATGTACTATAATATAGGCCTATATTACTTGTATTTCTATATTTTTTTTGTAATCTATTTTTGTATATATTTTGTCTGGGTTTTTTCGTTTCATAGATTAAATCGTTCATGCATAACACCTTTTTAATAACACTGTTTCATGTTTAATTTCTTTCTCTTCCACTTTCTGTATATTTTCTTTGCATTTGTCCTTCAATTTATTCCTATATACCGGTATATAATGTATTTACCTCTTCCCTCTTTCACATTTTATGTATTCTATTTTACTATATACTCCATCTGTCTAAATTTCCCCGCCACCTTCTCACTTTCCAACCATATATAGCTTATAGCTCTCCTACACCCCTCTCTCCCTAACCTCCCTCACCAAGTAACCCTCCCCCCATTTAATTTCTTCCTTCCACCTTTCCTCTCCACAGATACCATAGCTACACCCTCCACTTCAACCAGCCTTTAAACTCCTCAACCATTTACATATTCATCTTCCACCTTCTCCCTATTCCCTCCCACTATATGTTTTGTACACCCCCTACCTCCACTTCATATATCAAACCCCTACGCCCACCCACCCCCCTTTCATTGTTGTCTTTCACTATGCCTTCAACCTCCTTCCACCTGTCCTCTACACTGGCTCCCTTCTCAATATATTTTACGCTTCCCCTACTTACTAATACACCCCCTCCTCTTACCTCCCTCTCCCTTTATTTAGCAGCTTTCTTCCATCTTATCTTCAACTCCTTCCATCTTCGCCACACGTCCACTACCTCCCAATTCACCTCTCCCCTCAACACCCCCTCTCCCCATAACCCTTCTCCCTAATTTCCTCCACCATCTACACTAGGTAGGTGGGTAGACGCCTCCTCAACCTCCCACTTCACCTCTCCCTAGCACCTCCCACATCCTCCCCACCCTCTCTCTCCCCAGCACCCTTCCCCCTCCTCCCCTCCTCCATCTCTACACCTCCTACACCATCCCACTCCACCTCTCCTTCCTACACCCTCATCACACCCTCTCCCCAGAACCTCCCTACTCCCCTCCACCATCTATTCATCTCCCCTAACCGCAACTTCACCTTTCCCTCCTCACTCTCTCTTCCCAGTACTCTTCTCCCTAATCCCCTTCACCATCTCCTCACATCCCCTATCCCCAACTTCACCTCTCCCCAGCACTTCCTACACCCTCCCCAGCAAATATCCCGTATCCACTCTCCCCAGCACCCTTCTCCCTTATCTACACCTCCCCTACCCCCCTCCAACTGCAACATCTCCCCACCCTCTCCTATACCTTACCACCATTTTCACACCTCCCTCCCCCATTTCCCCTCTCTCCACCCTCTTCACAATATCTACACTTCCCCTACCCTCTCCCCACCCTCCTACTAACCTACCCCTGTGCTGGCTGTAATCTGTGAGTGTTTGGGTGGTGAGATTGCCTGGCATATTACCCGGCCGGCTCAGCTCGCACAGGATAGGGCCTCTCTCCTCTGTGCCAAGACGTCTCGTTACCTCGCCAAACCACGAGAGAGAGAGAGAGAGAGGGGGAGAGATAGTAGTAGTAGTAGTAGTAGTTTGCCAGGCGTACGTTTCCCTACATTAGCTTGGGTTAGGTAAAGTAAGGAATTCGTTGCTCTGAAATCCACGGGAGATACATTTATAGTTGAAAAAGTTATATTCTAAGATATGTCTGGGATAGGGCCATCTCAACTGCCTCTTATTCTTTTTGTAAATTTTTACCACGTATTTGATGTGTTATATAAAAATAACGGAGAATGGAAAAACAAATCTTATGAAAAATTTATCTATTCACCTAATGGTGTTCTCCAATTAAGAAAAACTACAACAAGTGGATTTAAGGCGTTGTAGTTTGAAAGTAAGGAATTCGTGAACACAAATAAACCATACCTGACCAAATTGAGAAATGATTTTGTTATGTTATGATTATGATCTATGTTATGAGTATGTTATTTATTTATGAATGATTTAGTTATGTTAGGTGAGCTATTATTTATGAGGTTTTGTAATGAATAATACCTACCTATGTCACTTATGTGGAGTTCGCCACTCTTGCTAGTGGCACCGAGGAGCGCACCGCCCTTCGTTGTTGTTTGAAAATTGGTGCAGCAGACTGTTCGTAGGGGCGGAGCGCTCCCCTGCGAAGATGGGCTCGTCTGGCACTTTTTGTAGTTCGACATCGAGGGCTCTCTTGAAGCTGTCTAACGAGACGCCTCTCATGCCTCTTACTCGCCGTGGGAGTTTGTTGAAGAGATGTGCTCCTCTATGTGATAACAAGCCCTCTCGCAGAGAGCCCATAGCACCCCGAATTTTCATCCTGCGGTCCCAGCCTCTCCTATCACTGAACTTCATTGTACTGGGTAGCGAAATGGTGAGGTAGCGAGATGTCTAGCCTCCCTCTCCTTCCCCCTCCCTCTCGCCCCTTGGGACACACAGACTCAGACGCAGAGACGGGCTCGGCTAGGGGTGGAAATTGATACAGGATTACAGGAATAGGGGTAAACATGGGTGGTATATATGGGTGGAAATGGTTACAGGATTAGGTGTACATATATGGGTGGTATAGGGATGGAAATGGTTACAGGAATAGTTATAAATATAGGTGCGGTATAAGGGTGGAAATGGTTACAGGATTACAGGAATAGGTGCAAATATATGGGTGGTGTAGGTGTAGAAATAGATACAGTATTACAGGGATAGGGGTAAATATATGGGTGGTATGGTCATGTTGAACGATGGGAGATGAAAGGTTTACAAAGAGAATATATGTGTGAGAAACAAGAGGAAATAGATTGAGAGGAAGACCTCGGAGGAAATGGAGAGATGGTGTAATAAAAGCGTTGGAAGATATAGAGATGACTGAAGAACAGGCAAGAGAAGTGGTGATGAATTGGAATGAATGGAGAATGCTTGTGAATAGATGAGTGATAACACGGTCGTAGGGAGAGGGGGTCGGGCGCCTGTTGGACTAGATATTGGTCCGTCAGGCACCTGGCCTACAGATAATGAGCTTCATTCCATGCTCTTTGTCATACATAAGCAAGAGCCAGAGCGCAATGCAATTATATAGCCGTGAAAGGGTGATAATAGAGCTTTCCAATGACACCTGAATCATCCTTGTACGACCACGAGTTCTCTTGCAACTACCGTGCAACCGAGGCGAAAATACCCTAAAATGAGGTATTTTTCCCGATTTTATCCTTGTTGAGAGCAGTAGGGAGGCGGGATGAGATACAGTATGCCTTGGTGACGGCCACATAGCGGTGGCGAGCGGTCCGAGGTCGCCTATCATTCCCCCAACGAACAGTTTCTCTCTCATAGCTCATAATGGCACCCGTCATATGACGGGAACCGCGAGTTGAGGGTTAAGGGCTATAACTAGAAGTAATGTGGGCGGGCATTGTGGTGTCGTTCCGCTGCATATCTGCCTGCTGAAACCGGAACCTCTCCGGGAGGTCTGGGACCTGGGGGTTGCTGGAGACCCCTAGTGATCCTTGGTCTCTGGGTCTTCTCCTGGGCGACCTAGTTGTGTGTGAATTTTTTTTCGGGCTCTGTCTTGAGTCAGCCACCCCCAGCTATGGGGTATGTGCCTGAGTATATACATACATACATACTGTACATACGATAATTATTCGTAAAATATTTTCATGAATTGATATAAAAGACAGAGCAGGTAGTAATTATTTATATATTTATTTATTATATTTTGGTTTATTTATTTATATATTTATTTATTTTCTAGTTAGCTCCCTAGACCTCCATCAAGCTTAAAATCACCCTGAAGACTGCCTTTCGAGATCAATTTGTACATTTTTCGGTAGAAAAATGTGCAGGCCAAAGGCTGGTTCCTCCTAAATTACAGTCTCGCTATTGCTCGCCAGGAAAAAATCGACACTTAAATGACACAGGTCATTGCAAACAAATGGAGCGAAATATCTTAAAGTCGCCAAACTAATGGGGCGATCTTCTATTGTTTTCAAAACTTATGTGGCTAAACATGAAGGAGAAAGGGGCCCAGAAAAAACGAAACCCTCCCTTTTAATCACTGTTAGACGTTATTGCGCGCGGAATTGGCTTCAATATTAGTAACTATATTGTATGGCTGCAGCATTATTATTGGATGACCTTACATTCGCGTATAACCAATTAATTTCCTCACCTTTACAATTAGTTATAAATTGTGATCCATAAACGTTGAATATATCACAGCTAATTAAGGGGGGTCACCGTTTTTGTTTTTATCTTTCTCTCCTTTTCTCTCTTTCCCTGGCTTGTATCCATTCGGCCCCATTCAGCCAACTGTGTTAAGACGTTTTTCCCATCCAGGTGTCGATATCTTCCTGGCGAGCGATAGCGAGCCAGCATTATATGGAGAAATCTGGCTTCGCCGGAGAAATTTTTCTATCGATAAATGTACAAATTTAGCTTGCTGTCAAAACAAAAATATATATATGCTGGCTCGCTACCGTTCGCCAATAAAATATTGACACCTGGATGGGGGTAAACGTCTTAAAACAGTAGGCTGAATGGAGCCGAATGGATACAAGCCAAAGAGAGAGGGAGAGAAAGATAAAAACAAAAAAGCGAGGTGGGCTCCCTTAAATTGTATTGCCAGGCCAGAAATGCTTATACTGTAACATATATCAGATATTTAATAACCCTTTCAGTACCAGTGACGCCAGTTGTGTCTTAGTTTAGCCATATATAGACGATTTAATGCAGTTTAAGAAGGAGCTGTGGTAGTTAAAAAGGTTAAGTGTGATAGTTTGAAGCCTGTTAATTGCTCGAGGCCCTTTTGAAACTGAACACAATCGTCTAACAGCAGCCAGAATAAAGTTAAAAGGACAGCAGCGGTACTGAAAGGGTTAAATTAATCATAAATGGTGATCTATAAACGTTGAATATATCCCAGCAAATTGAATAGTATTGCCTTGCCCGAAATTATTATATTGTAGCATATATCAGATTTTGACCGATGAATGCGAGTGTCGAAACTAATATAAAATGTATGCTTTGAATTTGTATGTATGATCTTGTCCAATTTCAGTTCATCATAGTGTATCATATAATTATATGTCTGTAAATATTGATGAAAAGACATGTTAGGGTTTTGTTTTATTAATGTTTTATGACACTTTTAGGGGAGATCTCCACTTGAGGGATTTTTTTCTTGACCCCTTTCTCCCTCATGTTAAGCCCCATTGCTTTTGATATTATAAAACATTTACCCCATTAGTTTAGCGATTTTAAGAACTTTCACCCCATATTAAGACCTTTTGTGCAATTCAGGTGTCGATTTTATCCTGGCGAGCGATAGCGAGCCTATAATTTAAGAGGAACCGGCCTTCGGCCTGGAATTTTTTTTACCGAAAAATTTACAAATTTATCTTGAAACGGACTCAAGGGGGTGTAATTTTAAGCTTGATGGAGGTCTAGGGAACAAACTAAATACCTCCCCTTAACTATACATAGTTTTGGGTCCAATGTACTACCCGTCCATTAAAATCATTCAGTGGTTGAACGATACGATACTTTATTTTATTTGGTTTTACACCAAATATGTACACAGGGTTAATTGTATCAATGCATATTTTGGAGGACAGTGGTTATATTTTTGGTCTATTTATTTATTTATTTATTTATTTATTTTTGTAGTTTCCTCCCTAGACCTCCATCAAGCTTAAAACAACAGCTCCCCAGAAATCGACACTTAAATGGTACGAAAGGTCTTGATATTGATCAAGAAATTTGACGAAAGGTCTCAGAATTGACACACTAATGGAGCGAAGGTCTTAAAATCTGAAAACTAATGGTGCTAAACATGACGAAGAAAGGGTACCAGAATCCGGCCCATATGCCCTTTAATTGGTTATAGTGTTCGCATGTTATCATATGTATACGTACAGGGTGTTCCAGAAATATGTGCCGAAAATCAGGGGATGTATTCCTGACACATAATTGAATGTAAATTACGAAATGACCATATTGGCAATTCTCAATAGTTTTCGAGTTACAGCACCTCCGAGGTCTGCCAGGAATGTGTTTAAATCCAGGGATTATACAAAATGTTTGAGACAGATGCGAAATTACTTAACGACCGTAAAGTAATACAGCACAGTAAATGTTATTGTCATACTGGAAATACTGTTTTATTTTGTTAATACATCACGTTGTCCTTGGTAAATGTTTCATTTACAAGGAATTTTGAACATTTACTGTAATTTTATTGTCATACTGGAAATACTGTTTTATTTTGTTAATAAATCACGTTGTCCTTGGTAAATGTTTCATTTACAAGGAATTCCCGGAGTAAAACACATTCAAGCAGACCTGTTAGGTGCTGTAACTCGACAACTATTGATATTTGCTTATATGGTCATTTAGTGATTTACATTCAATTATGTGTCAGGAATACATCCCCTGATTTTCGGCACATATTTCTGGAACACCCTGTATATAAGAACTTGAACTACAGTGATTGGAATTAAAATCATGAATACGGATAGTTATGTATTCGAATTAATGTAGACCAAATTTATATACCAAGGTCTTGCTGTGTATTTAAAATTATGCGTTGATTTAGACTTAGTGTGTTGATATTATTCATTCGATATATTTTTTATTTGTATTCATTTAATTTTATGTTTTTGCTCAATTGCGCGTATCGATACGGTATCCTAATAGTTTAATTTAGTGTAAAGCCGCTGTCACATGAGCGCTTTTTCCGTCAATTTTCCATGAGCAAGTATGTTCTCGTATTATTTTGGGACTTTTTCGCACTGGTGTCGGCAACTATACTGTAGACTGAAGGTAGATTATGTTGGGCGGCTGAATTCTGATAAAGTGTAATTTTGTTAAGCTTCCAGACCATAATTGTTCGTAAACATTGCTCGAAAAAGGGCTCGTGTGACTCCGGCTTTAGGCCAGATATATTATATACCATGGTTCAATTGTATGTATTAAGGGGGGTCACCGGTTTTTTTTGTATCTTTCTTTCCTTTTCTCTCTTTCCCTGGCTTGTATCCATTCGGCCCCATTCAGCTCATTGTTTTAAGACGTTTATCCCCATCCAGGTGTCGATATTTTCCTGGCGAGCGATAGCGAGCCAGCATTGTATAGAGAAATCCGGCTTCGCCGGAGAATTTTTTCTATCGAAACGTCTTTAAACAGTAAGCTGAATGGGGCCGAATGGATAGAAGTCAAAGAAAGAGGGAGAGAAGGAGAAAAAAAAAGCGAGGTGGGCTCCCTTAAAGTGTTCAGTGATTGGAATGTTATGACACTGTTTGATTAATTCAAATTAGTTGTAGGCCAGCTATGAAATGTATAATTGGAAATTTCCATTTACTATATTTGATCTTACGTACTGACTTTAAGGGGCTTTAAGGTGGGGGTGGACGGGGGGGGGGGGGGTCCGGTTCCCTTTTTCCATCATGTTTACCCCCATTAGGTTTAAGATTTTAAGACATTCGCACCATTAGTGTGTCGATTGTCAGACTTTTCGTGCCATTTAGGTGATTTTTTTCCCTGGCAAGCAATAACGAGCCAGTAATATAGGAGAAACCGGCTTAAATTAGATCGGGGAAATTTTCTACCGAAAAATGCACAAATTTATCTCGGAGTATCTATTATTTTAAGTTGATGGATATTTATGGTGGAAACTAAACAAAAATAATAAATGAATGAATAAATAAATTAATATATATATATACAGTATATATATATATATATATATATATATATATATATATATATATATAAATATATATATATATATATATATATATATATATATATATATATATATATATATATATATATACAGCATATACTAATTCTAAGTAAGCTCATGCAAAGTTAAATTTATGAATCTGATTGCATTTTAAGCCTAATATATATGCTAAGGTTTAATTGCATTTTTAGAATCCTCCAGTGATTTAATTTTAGTTTCATTTAAAGCATCAGACTTGCAAAGCAGGCCAGCCAACCTTTTGATTAAGGGGAGGTTTTTAGTTGATTCCCTAGACTTCCATCAAACTAAAAATTGCTCCCCCTAGACCCCCTTTCAAGATAAATTTGTACATTTTTTGGTAGAAAAATATCCCGGCCGAAGGCCGATTCCCCTTAAATTACAGGCTCGCTATCGCCCGCCAGGAAAAAATAGACACCTAAATGGCACGAATGGTCTTAAAATTTACAGAAATGGGGCGAGGGTTCTTAAAATCGCCAAACTAATGGGGCGAACGTCTTAAAACCTCAAAAGCAATGGGGCTAAACATGAGGGAGAAAGGGATCCAGAAAAAAAATCCTCCAGGTGGAAATCTCCCCTTAACCCGACCGAACGGTATTGCATCGGCCAGAGTTTTGTCATTACCTGCGCCTTTATTTACAACTTTATTTAGGGATGTATTTACTATTTGTGTTATTTATTTTTATCTGAGTTTATTTTGCAACTTTATTTGAGGTTTTGTTTGCCCTTTTTTATTGTTTGATTATTATTTTATTTTTGTGTTTAATTTGTCTGAGTTAATTTTGCAACTTTCTGGTTTGCTTACCATTATTTTGTTTTGGTAATTATAATTGTTTGTGGGTTTATTTACAACTGTATTTGGTGGTGTATATATTAAATTATTTGTGTTCTATTTTATTGTTTTTATATATTAATTTTTTATGAGTAAATTTTGCAGCTTTATTTATGGGTTTGTTTACCATTATTTTGTTTTGATATTTGTCATTGCCTGGGAGTTAATATGGATCTTTATTTGGGGGTTTATTTACTCTTTTTATTGTTTGGGTGTTTTGTTTTACTTATATGAGTTTATTTTCCAACTTTTTTAGGGGTTTCTTTGCCTTTATTTTGTTTTGATAATTGTCATTGTCTGGGGGTTTATATGCAACTGTATTTACGGGTTTATTTGCCGTTTGTGTTGTGTGTGTGTGTGTGTGTGTGTGTGTGTGTGTGTGTGTGTGTGTGTGTGTGTGTGTGTGTGTCTATGTGTGTGTGTGTGTGTGGGATACGCTGTATCCAGTTTATTTACTGTTTCCTTCCTTATGTTGAGTTCGCCACTCTGTTATAGGCACCAAGGAACGCGCCGCCCTTCGTATATTTTCCTGTATTTGTTATTATATTTATTATTGTCGTTTTCGTATTTGTCATTACCTGGAGATTAATTTACAACTATATTTATGTGTTTATTTACCTTCATTTGTGATTGATCATTTCATTGTTTGTGGAAATAGGTACGATTATTTTATTTACAACGTTATTTACCATTACTGGTTATTGTATTTGGTAGTTTATTTTGGTATTTGTGTTTACCTAATTCAATAGCTTTATGTCCACGAATTACATGCACTTACACACAACTACAGTGTTTTGACAACTGTTATGATAAAGTAAAGGCTATTTTTCAGAATTATATTTTTGGCTTTGGAGTATAACACAAATTTTGGTTGCACCAATAGGCAAATGATATACACATTAGAAAACGAACTAATACACACAATGCAAGTATCGGTATGTATTCTGGCAAGTGATATCTATATACTAAGATTTTCAGTATTTTCTTCTGCGCAAAATAGTAATACAGATTGAAATACCATGTAATTAGGCCCATATTGAACTGACACATTAGACAATCCTTTAGTACTACAACGAAACATTAATGCTACTGTCGGAAATCCAGTTAATTAGCTATGTTACACACAGTTGTATTGACCTAGTGTGTGTTTTCCAGTCCTCATTGCCCCTCTCCCAAGAGAGAGAGAGAGAGAGAGAGAATAATTTTAAAATATACAGAATGCGGTTGAGATTGTAGATAGCTTGACGAAAACCAGCGTAGAAGATAAATAAACTAGAGTATAAGCACTTATTTAGAAGAGAACTACATACAAGAAAGAATATATTTAAACAAATAAAAGTGCAAGCAACGTAACAATCACTCAGATAATAGAAATCCAGTTCATTAAAATATCTTACCCGGAAGAGAAAGATTTGACGAACGAGATCATTAATGCCACATTTTACTTTTTTTTATAATTTTCAGTCTTATTCTGAAACAAACAAAAAATTATAAAATTAAACAATATACAATAAATGCCTCTCCGAAAACTAGATGGGTGAGATAATAGTTGAATACATGGGGAAAATGGTAAGTCATCGACGGAAGTATGTAAACGTAATATGAAAGAGTACAACAAATGTGAAAAAGCACACAACAAATCTCAAATTACTATTAAACACAACGAAACATTCATTCATGCAACGAGAAAATCCAGGTAATTAAAATACGGTCACACAGAAGAGAGATTTGACGGACGAGATAATTAAAGCCAAATTCCACTAATGTGTGTGTTCCCAGATCTCATTAAGCCCCGCCCAAAACAAAAAAAAATTATAATTCCCACTCTGAAAATTATTTGGGTGCGATAATTAGCCGTCGCGTTGGGAGTTGTAGACATTAGTTTTTTTGTTTTAGTTTTTTAGTATTATTATTGTGTTGTGATTATGGGTCACTTTAGGTGAGGGAATGAATGTGGTATTGGGTAAGTTTGATTGGTGGAGACAAGGGGACAACTTTACCAGGGGTTATCTTTACAAGAGGAGTAATATTTATTGTTTACTGATATATATATATATATATATATATACTGTATATATATATATATATATATATATATATATATATATATATATATATATATACAGTATATATATATATATATATATATATATATATATATATATATATATATATATATATATATATATATATATATATATATATATATATATATATATATATATATATATATATATATATACTGTATATATATATATATATATAGCAATTCATTATTCTTTTAAATTTAAGTATATTTTACCTCTTTGATACCCATATATGTTTCAATAATAATCTCGAAACGTAAGAAGACTATAATAATAATATAAAATAAAATTGTAATGCCCTCGCAAAAATCCCGCCACCCAAATACTCTGCTACCCGAGTTGACGTTTGGGATAGTGTAAAATAGTCATGATGGCGAAGTCTAAGAAACCCATCACGTGATGGTATCCACGGACTATCAACCTGGTTCTTTCAAGGAGAACTAAGGTTACTATCCTATTAACGTCCGCGGAGGCTGAGTGGGTTAGCGCGCGGACCCAGGGTGACCGGACCTACTGAGGTCACTAACCAGGGTTCGAATCCCCGCGCCGGCTGGGGAGTTTTCGGGAGGGTTAAATTCCCTTCGTTCACCCAGCATTTCAAATATAAATACTATAAACAATATAAACAATATAAACCCCTGTAAGTAATACCCGCAATGATAATAAAGAAGAACTGAGCCCACAATACTGAAAGGGTTAATTATGGTTTACAATGGCAAGAGCACAAAAACCGCCTGTTGTCCAGTTTGTTTTTAATTAAGGTTCTTTACTGTTTGGGTGTGATGCGTGGTATTGGGGAGGAGTGTTGGGATTGATTCTCTATTCTCTTTGTAGCTCTCTTGTTCTCGGTCTATTTATGTTTATCTATGTCTATCTATATATCTATCTATATAAATTGATCTGTGTCTATCTGTATATACCTGTCTATCAATTTGTCTCTCTACTTATCTCATTATATATATATATATATCTCTGTCTGTCTATCCGTCTTAGCCAATATTAAGATCTCTCTTACCATCTAGGTGTTGAATTTTTCCTGTCTAGCGATAGCGAGACTGAAATTTATGAGGAACCGACCACCGATTAAATGTACAAATTTATCTAAATTTATCTTGGATTTTTTTTTTCAAGGTAGCAACCTGAAAAAAAAAACTTAACATTTCCCTTCATTTCCTTAGATCCTCCGCTCCCGCAGTATCTTCCCCAGGCCCTTTATCTGTGCCTCTACCATTACCCACCACCACCACAATGTCCAATCCTCAGGAAGTCCCAGTAATTCTCAGGCTACATATTGACAACAGCCCTCTCTCTCTCTCTTCTTGCTCTTCATCCCCGCATTTACTCTTCTTCTTGCTCTTCATCCCCGCATTTACTCTTCTTCTTGCTCTTCTCTTTTATTTCCTCCTCCTCCTCCTCTTTGCTATCCATTTCTCTACCTCGTAGTCAATAGATGAATAGTTTTAGATATCCAAACTGCCCCGTAAGGACCAATATGTCTATTGCAGTTCGTTCTCCTTTGCCCCGTAAGGACCAATATGTCTATTGCAGTTCGTTCTCCTTTGTATTCCTTTGAATTCCTCCTCCTCCTGCTTCTTCGTATTCTTCTTCTCGTTTCCATCTCTTTCTTCCCATCTAACTCCTTTCTCCTCATCTTCTCTCTCTCTCTCTCTCTCTCTCTCTCTCTCTCTCTCTCTCTCTCTATCTCTCTCTCTCTCTCTCTCTCTCTCTCTCTCTCTCTCTCTCTCTCTCTCTCTCTCTCTCTCTCTCTCTCTCTCTCTCTCTCTCTCTCTCTCTCTCTTTATCCCAGCCTCCTCCTCTTCCTCTCCCCCTCCCCCCCCTCCCTCCCTCCCACCCAGCCCTACCCAGCCCAGGCCCGGATAACAACAGTACGTAAGCCACATTGACAATCAGTGACGGCATCAGAAGTCAATTGGGCTCCCTCGGACCAAAACAATACGTCAATTATCATGCAAAGTTCGGTCAGGAATGGGTGTCGGGGGGAGAGGTGGGTTAGGGGAGAGCGGGGAAAGTCCGATTTGCGAGTTTGTAATATGTAACCCTGTTCTGAGCATTCGTAAATTTACATTTTATCGAGCAATTCGTACATGCTAATAAATGTATGTGTTTTCCCTTAGTTAACCCATTCAGTACCGGTGCCATCCTTTTCTTTATATTCTGGCAACTATTAGACGATATTATTGAGCTTAGGAAGGACGTCCACCAATGAAAAAGCTACAATTTATCTCAATTAATCCTTTTAGCCACCATATATCCTTCCCAAGCCACATAAAATCGTGTGAATATAGCTGAAATCCAATATAAAAGACGTCTCTGGTACAAAATGGGTTAATGTTGACGGTCTGGAGTTTATTCTATACTGTAGTAGTGAACCCGCTACTTGTGCAGGCGAATGACAACACCTGCTGTTTATCTATCAAGCAAGGCTAACGTAACCTCCACAATTACACCTCGGTGTGTGTTGTCGCCGAGCTGTCGACTTCAACTGTGCAAGTGGTCAGAACTAGGTTGCATAATATCAAGTGGCTTCCGGTACATATGCATGGGCGCTTTGATATTGTTATTCCAACTATCACACCGGGGGTTTTGTTGGTGATGATGTTAGGGTATTTGGCTGCCCGGACACAAATGAAACGCAATGAAATGAAAGCTTTGGCTGAAGATTGGACGCTGACATTGTGTTACCGCCTGTGTGGCTTAACAAAGGCGTGCACACCGGGGAAATTGCTGCTAAAGTTTCGAATTTATATAGTTTGATATATATGTTAAGGTGTGTGTGTGTGTGTGTGTGTGTGTGTGTGTGTGTGTGTGTGTGTGTGTGTGCGCGCGTGCGTGCGTGCGTGCGTGTGTGTGTGTGTGTGTGTGCGCGCGCGCGCGTGCGTGTGTGTGTGTTCACCTAATTATAATATACAGGATTTGAGCCTAAGCTCGTGTTGTCCTGTCTCTATATATATATATTTATCCAATTTTGTTTTAAAAGTTTCGATATGTATTGCTCCCACCACCTCCCCCTCCAACTTATTCCAACAATCAATGCTTCTATACGGGAAGCTGAACTTTCTTACATTAGACTTACATACAACTTCCCTCAACTTATATTCAAGACCCCTGGTTCTGCCCTCGTCCCTCACCACAAAATCTCCTTTATCGATCTTCTCAAAACCTTTCACACACTAAACATCATGTTCAGGTCCCCTCTCTCTCTCTCTCCTCTCCCTCAATGTTGGCAACTGCAGTATCTCCAATCTTTCCTCATATGGCAGGTCTCTAAGGCTAGCTATTATCTTAGTGGCAACTCTCTTTCCAGCTTTACAATATGTTTTATAAGGTGTGGAAACCACACCACTGCTGCATACTCAAGTCTTGGTCTTATTATTGTCCCTATTATTTTTGCTAGCATTTATTCATCTAAATAATTTAGAGCTATCATGTTAGTCAACACTGCATAGGTTTCACCAGTTATTTTATTGTGTGTGTGTGTGTATGTGTGTGTGTGTGTGTGTGTGTGTGTGTGTGTGTGTGAGAGTGAGTGTGTGAGAGTGAGTGAGGGAGGGAGTGAGTGAGTGATAAACACTAATGACTTGTGGTATATATATTTTTCAACAAATCCTTCCTTGCGTATTCGATCCTTCGCTCTCCTACCATACAGCAAGACGTGCCCATGAAAGCAATGAGAAGGTAGAGAAATATTGTATTTTCCTCCATTTTGTATAATTCAGTTTTTACGAATATCTTGCAGCGATATAATGTTCTTAATTATGTAATAATCAAGTATGAAAATATATGACATTTATCGTGAGCTGAAAACCAAATAAATTATAGTGGTCTGAGAATAGACTCCTAAAAGTGAAACTAAATATAGACACTAAGAGTCAGTCGGCAAGTTATTGGGATCTCAAGGGACGAAAAATATGCCAAATGGAAAGATAGTGAAGGATGTCCGAATATTCTTACTGGAGAGCAATAAAGATGGGTACACGTCCATTGGGATTACGAGGGAAAGGGATTTTTTTTTTTTTTTTTTTTTTTTTTTTTTTTTTTTAAATCAAGAAACTGAATAATGCTAATAATAATCATCATCATCGTGATCATCATCATCATCAAAATAATAAGAATTAAGTGCTAGAGCATAAATTGAATGGCAATTAAAGTAAATATAGCTCTATATATACCGTATTATAAAATAGGTTCTGGCAGCGTTTTGTATAATGATAATGATACAAATGTTAATGCAATAAATAATAATAATAATAATAATAATAATAATAATAATAATATTTTTTATTGTTTTTCAAGTATGGTTGGTTTATTTATACATTCAATATATTCATGGTAGGATGGACTGCAGACTATTGTGATAGTTTGTATGTGTTTGATTAGTAAGAGGAAGTGTTTACTTTTTCTGGACCACCTTCTCCCTCATATTTAACTTCATTAGTTTTGACATTTTACGAAATTCGCCCCATTAGTTTGGCGATTTTAAGACCTTTCGCCTCATTCCTGTGCCAATATTAAGCCCTTTCCTGCCATTTACGTGTCGATTTTTTCCTGGCGAGCGATTGCGAGCCTGTTTTTTAGGAGAAGTCTGCCTTCAGCCGGGACATGTACACATTTATCTCGAAGGAGCGTCTTGGGGGTGTTTCTTAAGCTTGATAGAGGTCAAGGGAGCAAATAAAATACTACTACTACTACTACTACTACTACTAATGATAATAATAATAATAATAATAATAATAATAATAATAATTAATAATAACACAAATCTTAATGCAAGTTTTCTTTCTCTTTTACAGGTAGGTTCTGATGTCCGGTAAATTAGTGACGGGAGAGGAGGTGAGTACTGGAGCTGTCTGCACTGTAATTATCAAGGCTATGAAAAAGGTATATAATATCACTGGGTATATTGGTGGTGATTTACCCTTCTATCCTTATATTATGTGGGTTTATCACTATACCCTGTTCCAAATAAGTAGGCCAAAACTCTTGATTATTAACCTCTATAACTCATAAACGACTAGAGTAATCGAGCTAACATTTCTACCATTTGAGAAGGGTCAGCCAGGGAGTAAGTGTGGACATTTACAGCCCATTTGCTCTAGCCCATTTGGAGTTACAGAGGTTATTAGGGTTCACGATTTCTGGCCTAACTGTTCGGAACAGGGTATAATAATAATATAACTTTATACCCGTGTATTATTGCGGTGCACTTTAAGGGGAGATGGGTCGTTTTTCTGGTCCCCCTTCTTCCACATGTTTAGTCCCATTAGTTTTCAGATTGTATTACGTTCGGCCCATTAGTTTAGCGATTTCAAGACCTTTCGCCCGATTTCTTTGTCAATATTAAGACTTTTCGTGTCATTTAGGTGTCGATTTTTTTACTGGCGAGCGATAGTGAGCCTGTAATTTAAGAGGAACCGGCCTCCGGCCGAGACATTTTTCTATCAAAAAATGTAAAAATATAGCTTGAAGGAGTGTTTTTTTAAGCTTGGTGGAGGTCTATGGGGGAAACTAAAATACATATAAACATATATATATATATATATATATATAAATGAGGAAATAAATACATATAAACATATATATATATATATATAAATGAGGAAATAAATACGCCCATCCCCCCATAATTACCCTTTTCATGCCTATTATTTTTGACAGTGTGCCTCAGTACCTTTTTTTATGATTAACCCTTTCAGTATGGGTGACCTTTTTTGTGTTTTGTGCATCATTAGACGATTTTTCTCAGTTTAGGGATGATCTGTGATTGTTATGGGGTTAATTGATGCAGTTCGTAGCCATAACATTATTTGAGGTGTTGTCTAAGCTCAAGAAAATTGTCTAGCCTGGATATTGCTAATAATGCCCTCGTACTGAAGGGATTGACTCTTCTCGTATACCGGTACTTACAGAGTTTATTCCACCTTGTATTCAATATTATTACCCCTCTTTCACCTTGCCCACCATTCTCCTTTCTTCCTACTTTTCTACTCCACCACTCTCTTTCTTCCACTCCTCTGCCTCCTCACTCTTCTCTTCTGCCCACTCCTTTCACGCCCCAGTCTTCTCTTTCTCCTCACTCTTCTCCTCTGCCCACTCCTTTCACTCCCTCTTCTCTTTCTTCCACTCCTCTGCCTCCTCACTCTTCTCTTCTGCCCACTCCTTTCACTCCCCAGTCTTCTCTTTCTCCTCTGCCCACTCCTTTCACTCCCTCTTCTCTTTCTCCCACTCCTCTCCCTCTCACTCTTCTCTTCTGCCCACTCCTTTCACTCCCCAGCCTTCTCTTTCTCCTCTGCCCACTCCTTTCACTCCCTCTTCTCTTTCTCCCACTCCTCTCCCTCTCACTCTTCTCTTCTGCCCACTCCTTCCACATTATTCCACCCCTGTGCTCCTCTTTATTTTCCCCACCTTTTGTCTTCCTCTCCCTTCATCCATGCTTCTCTCTCACTCCCAATCCTTCTCTTCCATCCTGTCCGCTCCCCTCCCTACCTTCAAGCTCCCTGCCCACCACTCCTTCTACCATCCCCCAACTCAGTCCTCCTCGTCTCCTCACCTCTCCCCTCTCCCTTCCCTCCTCACAACCACTTACCATCCAGTCTCCACCACTTTTAGTTCCAAATCCTTCCCCTCCTCTTTAACCTCCCACTTCTAACCCGCCCCCTCTCCTTCCTCCACCCCCACCCCCACCTACCCTCTCTCTCGCGCGCGGAACCGAACCGTTACCCCCGTATTTTTCTGTTATTTTTACGGGTCATGAAGGAGCGAGATACTGCCGGGGGAAATGGCTTCTTTTACGGCCACCCCGAGACTTTGGGCTGGCGTGGGGCTGGGTCGTCCTGGGTTATTGAGAGAGAGAGAGAGAGAGAGAGAGAGAGAGAGAGAGAGAGAGAGAGAGATAGATAGATAGATAGAGAGAGAGAGAGAGAGAGAGAGAGAGAGAGAGGTGTGAGTGTGTGGGCAGGAGGGTGTGGTCGTGGAAGAGTGTACAGGGGATTTAAAGAGGGTAGTGAGGGGGGAAGTAGGATGGCTGTGGTGTTCATGGCAGGGGGGTGGGAGGGTCCAGAGGGGAGAGGTAGGTCTTGGGCTGGGTGGTGGGTTTAAGGAGGGCAGGTTTCTAAGGGTCAAAGTGTGGTCTGGAAAGGAGTCGTGTTAAGTATGCATGTAGGGTTAAAGGTTGGCATGTGTGTGGTGTGGATTTAGGCTTTATAATAGGAAGAGATAAGTTAGGGAGAAAATAATAGGTTCTCTTTGCAGCGGGCTCGATACTTTGGCCTGGCGTTGGGCTGGGTCGTTGTAGGTGTAAATAATAATAATAATAATAAACGGTTTATTGATAATTGCAGCCGTAAGGCTGAAAATGTACAGAGGAACAGTTGTGTGTGTGTGTGTGTGTGTGTGAGATATATATATATATATATATATATATATATATATATATATATATATATATATATATAGAGAGAGAGAGAGAAAACAGTTTAGTCGTGGAGTGGTGGGAGGGGAGGGACGGATATAGAGGGGGAAGAGGTTAGAAATCGTTGTGAGGGTAAATTTGGGCATGGGCTAGAGGGGTTTATTGAGAGAGAGGTGACAGGGTGTGGTCGTTTTAGGGTGGGTTAGGTAGAGGGGGGGGGGGGTGTTAGCGGTTAAAATGGGAAGGGGGATTGGGAGGCTAAGTTTCGTGGGAGGGAAGGAGATCTTTTAGGAGTGTAGGAGGAGAGTTAAGGAGGGAAAAGTTGTAGCGTGTTATAAATGGCAGTTAGGAAAAGAGTTGGGTTGAGTAGAGGTATAGTGTTGAGCGATGGCAGATGTGTGGGGTTAAATAGGCTGTATAATGAGAAGGGGTTTTATATATGGGGTAAAATAATGGTATTTTGTTCTGGCCACCTCGATACGTTGGGCTGGCATGGGCTGGGTTAGGGTTATTATGAGAGAGGTGGCAAGGTGTGGTCGTGTTGGAGGATAGGGGGGGGGGGGTAGGGAGGGAGGGAAGGAAGGGGGGTAAATGAGGGTTGAGAGGGGAGAGGGTGGGTTTGGCTGGCGAGAAGCATTCCACCAAGAAGTTATGGGATGCTTTGGGAGGGGACGACTGTATGGGTTAGGATTTAAGTGGGAGGTTATTTAAATGTGGTTTGACAGGTAAAGTAGGGGTATAGGGGACGGGTTAAAGTGGGGGTGGGGGTGGGATAACCCCTTTATTCAGACGCGATGTTTATACTGTGTTGATGCTACAACCAGAGTATGTTTTCTTTGTATGAAACTCTAGGAATCCGAGAGTTAAAGAATATTTAATTTACCTTATAACTCTGGCAGGTTCTTCTTAAGTTGAATACAATCGTTTGGAGGTAGTCAGCATTAAACTGTCATTTAAACAAGGGTAAACCCTTTCATGATACGACAAAGCTTCATAATTTTCTTCTTGCCATCATAAGTCCAATTTGACACAACTTTGGAAGGCACTCAAAGAATCAAAGGGGTAATATTCTCAATTAACCTTTAGACTCCCACAGTTACATCCTTAACTGAATAAAATTGACTACTGATAGCCAGAATATAAGAAAGAAAGGCGTCATCGAATACTGAAAGGGTTAATGGATGTGTGGGGTGTAAGGAGCGGAGAGGTATTGAGAGGTGGCGGGGTGAAGGCTGTGGTGGCGGGGGTATAGGGTGTGGTCGTGGTGAGAGGGGGAGGGTGGGGGTGCAGGGGGGGGGTGGGGTGAGAGGGGGAGGGTTGGGAATGTAGTGGGGGGTACAGGGTGTGGTCGTGGTGAGAGGGGGAGGGTTGGGAAGGTAATGGGGGTACAGGGTGTGGTCTTGGTGAGAGGGGGAGGGTTGGGAAGGTAGTGGGGGTACAGGGTGTGGTCGTGGTGAGAGGGGGAGGGTTGGAAAGGTAGTGGGGGTACAGGGTGTGGTCGTGGTGAGAGGGGGAGGGTTGGGAAGGTAGTGGGGGTACAGGGTGTGGTCTTGGTGAGAGGGGGAGGGTTGGGAAGGTAGTGGGGGTGCAGGGTGTGGTCTTGGTGAGAGGGAGAGGGTTGGAAAGGTGGTGGGGGTACAGGGTGTGGTCTTGGTGAGAGGGGAGAGTTGGGAAGGTGGTGGGGGTACAGGGTGTGGTTTAGGTGAGAGGGGGAGGATTGGGAAGGTGGTGGGGGTACAGGATGTGGTCGCGGTGAGAGGGGGAGGGTTGGGAAGGTGGTGGGGGTACAGGGTGTGGTCGTGGTGAGAGGGGAAGTTGGTGGGGGTGCTGGGTGTGGTCATGGTGAGAGGGTGAGGGTTGGGAATGTAGTGGTTGTACAGGGTGTGATCTTGGTGAGAGGGGGAGGGTTGGGAAGGTGGTGGGGGTGCAGGGTGTGGTCTTGGTGAGAGGGGAGGGTTGGGAAGGTGGTGGGGGTACAGGGTGTGGTCATGGTGAGAGGGAGAGGGTTGGGAAGGTAGTGGGGGTACAGGCTGTGGTCTTGGTGAGAGGGGGGGGAGGTAGTGGGGGGTGCAGGGTGTGGTCATGGTGAGAGGGGGAGGGGGGGGGAAGGTGTGGTGGGGGGTACAGGGTGTGGTCATGGTGAGAGGGAGAGGGGGGGGAAGGTAGTGGGGGTGCAGGGTGTGGTCTTGGTGAGAGGGGGAGGGTTGGGATGGTGGTGGGGGTGCAGGGTGTGGTCATGGTGAGAGGGGGGGGGGAGGTAGTGGGGAGTGCAGGGTGTGGTCTTGGTGAGAGGGGGAGGGTTGGGAAGGTAATTGGGGTGCAGGATGTGGTCGTGGTGAGAGGGGGTTTGGGAAGGTAGCGGGGTTGCAGGATGTGGTCTTGGTGAGAGGGGGAGGGTTGGGAAGGTGGTGGGGGTACAGGGTGTGGTCTTAGGGGGAGGGTTGAGAAGAAAATAAAATCCCACCACAACAACAAACCTAAATCATCGGACCAGCTGGTGTTAACGAGAGGACTCTGAATTTTGGAGGAGGAGACAGGGAAAGTTTTGGTTTATGATAAAAATTGATAGCTCGTGGAATTTTTATGTTGTCAGCTGAGAGTTATGACGGAGAATACGACGCCCACAAGTAGGGGAGAATAGAGTCCCTTAAGGCGAAATTGGTCGTTTTTCTACATCCCCTTCTCCCTCATGTTTAGCCCCCATTAGTTTTCAGATTTTAAGATGTTTGCCCCATTAGTTTGTCGATTTTAAGATCTTCCGCCCCATTTCCTTGTCAATATTAAGACCTTTCGTGCTATTTAGGTGTCGATTTTTTTCCTGGCGAACGATAGTGAGCCTGTGCCGAAAAATGTACAAATTAATCTAAAACGGGGATCTAATATATGTTTCTTTTTTTTCTTCTTAAGTTTGATGGAAGTCTAGGGAGGAAACTAGAAAAATAATAAATAAATTAAAAAATCGACCAAAAAGTGAACCATTAAGTAACAGAGATTGGCCAATTTCCTCCATTTTGTTGCCACTGGTGTTATTAACCTCTCTTTACACTCATATATTACAAGGGACTGGTGTTCTCGAAAAGGGGCTCCAGTCCTGACGCTATTCTTGACTTACAGTGTGCTGGCTTAATAATCCAGAAGGGTTGATAGCCTCTGAAGTCCAATTTTAACTAATTAACTCATTATATTCATACCTATTATAAAGATTCGTCAGTAGGTGTCGATTTTTCCTGGCAAACTATAGCGAGCTTGCACTTTATGAGGAACCGGCCTTTGGCCGGGACAGTTCTCTACCGAAAAATGTACAATTTTATCTCGAAGGGGGGTCTTCGAAGCATTTTTTTAAGCTAGATGTGGAATCCTGGGAGGAAACTAAAAATGAAAAGAAATTAATAAATATATAGATAAATACATTTCCCCTTTATAAGGTATATTTGACTTGCAAGTTATTGTGATATATGCATTGGATAAACAAAGTAAGTGGAAAGGTTGAACAAGACCAAGACTAAGGATAGACATATGTATAGCGCTATTTAACTAGTGTGGGACAGAGGGGCAAAGGTATTTGACAATAATAGTTAATTGAAATATAGTGTGCACGTGTCAGTTTTATTTGAGAGAAAGTGAGTTAGAGTTAGAGCTAGAGTTACGTGAGGGTGAGAACGAGGGAGAGAGAATGTGTGAGAGTGAAAGAGGAAGTGAATAAAAGAGTGTGTGTGTTTGTGATTGTAAGAGTGTGTGTGTTTGTTTGAGGGTCGGGTAAAAGAGTGAAGCCTACTTATTGATTGATAGGAGGGAGAGCAAAATCAGGTTAAAGTCAAAGCTGACGGTATGAAGAGAGCGTTCTCTCTCTCTCTCTCTTTCTCTCTCTTTCTCTCTCTCTCTCTTTCTCTTTCTCTCTTTCTCTCTTCTCTTTCTCTCTCTCTCTCTCTCTCTCTCTCCTTCTCTCTCTCTCTCTATATATATATATATATATATATATATATATATATATATATATATATATATATATATATATATATATATCTCATTTATATAGTCTACTCTCTCTCTCTCTCTCTCTCTCTCTCTCTCTCTCTCTCTCTCTCTCTCTCTCATTATATACTGTATATATATATATATATATATATATATATATATATATATATATATATATATATGTATGTGTGTGTGTAATATGCATGCAATTTGAATTAATTTGCAGTAGACTAATTTGTTCTGTATATTATAAACCGAATCCTGATATAATTGAAGTATATATCAACATTATATTATCATAAATAATTGGTCATTGTGCCTTTATGCTGTTGAAATATATAACCAATTGAATTATTAGCACACTAATAGACTAGATCTGTAATATCACCAGTGCTTATTGTGGATGTTAACTCCCTGATACTGATAGCTATTATTAAGCTACTTTAAACAGTCTAGTGTTAGCCATTATTATAAATATTAACATATCAGTATATTGAAGGAGTTACTTGACAATATGGCAACCAGATATAATGCCTATTGTGAATATAAATGGGCAGAATGCTAATATGTTGAATCAACAAAGTCACACCACCAAACATATTCAGGGCGGACGCACAAACAGGAACATTAAGGGGGCCCACCTCGCATTTTGTTCGCTTTCTCTGTTCTCTTTGGCTTGTATCCATTCGGCCCCATTCAGCCTACTGTTTTAGGACGTTTACCCCCATCCAGGTGTCAATTGTTTCCTGGCGAGCGGTAGCGAGCCAGCATATATATATTTTTGTTTTGACAGCAAGCTAAATTTGTACATTTGTCGATAGAAAAATTTCTCTGGCGTAGCCGGATTTCTCCATACAATGCTGGCTCGCTATCGCTCGCCAGGAAGAAATCTACACCTGGATGGGGATAAACGTCTTAAAACAGTTGGCTGAATGGGGCCGAAGGGATACAAGCCAGAGAAAGAGAGAAAAAGAAAGACAAAGCAGGTGGGCCCCCTTAACAGAGATTGTAGGAAGCACAGAAGCAATTGTAAGCAAAGCAGCAGCAGAACACAAGAGTCGTACCATTTCCTGAGCAGAAACAGAAAGGAGGATAGTGATAGTAGGATATAAGCAGGAAGTAGAGGTAACATCCAAGCAGAGGACTTACCGTTTTCTTAGTAAAAACAAGAAACCGAGATCTTATGTAAACAAAAAACAAGAAACCGAGGTCTAATGTAACTAAAACCAGAAAAAAAATATAGCAAAAAAACTTGACACGGAAAGCAGAATATAAATAGTTTTAACCAAAGAAGAATCGGGAAACTGGGAGCCTGATTTAACCAAATTATCAAAAATATTTACGTAGAAATTTCCGTATTGAAAGTAGAAAAGTTAATTAGATAAATTGCACTATTCTAATCAGCAAAACTGTTATGAGTTGCAGAACACACGGGAAACAAATTACTTGTTGTAGCCTTAGTATAATTCAGAAATACATGGACAGTCAAAGAATAAAATATAGCAGAGAGAAGATTCAGTGATTAAAGGAACAACTTATATTACAATTACAAGTTAACCAAAGACGGGTTCTATTGTATATAACTGTATCAGTAACCTTAAAAAGACGGGTTCTATTGTATATAACTGTATCAGTAACCTTAAAAAGACGGGTTCTATTGTATATAACTGTATCAGTAACCTTAAAAAGACGGGTTCTATTGTATATAACTGTATCAGTAACCTTAACAATAGAAACAAACCACAACTGCAACTAAACCAGAAATAGATGCAGAGAGAAGTTGCAAAAATAAACAATTACGTATAAGTGTAACCATACATATAAGTAATTAGAAGAAAAGGCTGAGCATTATCTGTAAATACAGCAGAAACAAGGTGGTGCAGTTGCAGGAACCGGAACAATATAGCTTTTATTAGGAAGGCAACTCACAGCTAACCGTAGCCAAAGTGGGTCGGTAACGGAGAAGAGGACACATACCAGAAAATAGCCCAATTGATAGATAGAATAAAGAAGCACAATTCTATGAGTCAACAAATATAAAACTAAATCTTAACTATAACCTACCCAGAAAACGAACCCATAGCTAAAGTTGCAATAACATAAAAATAGAGACTAAACCCGTAGTGGTAAGGAAAGCGAAAACGTGTAGCCGTATCAGTAACCTGAGCAATATAGCGTTTGGGAAAGCAGCAGCACACACACACATAGCAGTAGACGAGGCGGGTCGGAAACGGGTAAAAGGAGACATACGAGAAGCTAGCACAGGCAATACCGGGCACACGAAGGGTGGGGTTGGGGGGGGGGCAGTAAGTGGAGATGGTGGGGAAGGGGGGGGGAGGAGGGGATTGGGGAAGAGGAGACATGATACACGGAGGAATGAAATAGGAGGACAGGGAGTGGAGAAGGGGGGGATTGGGGAGGAAGAGACATGGCACTCGGAGGAATAGGGGAAGAGGAAAGAAAATGGAGACGGTGGGGAGGGAGGGATGGAATTGGGTACGGAAAGGCTTAGAAGATTAGAGAGAGAGAGAGAGAGAGAGAGAGAGAGAGAGGACACGATGTAATAACATTAACCCCTTCTATACCGACGACGTCTTTTTTATTTTATTCTTGCTATATTTAGATGAATTTGTACAGCTTAAGAAGGATCTGTCGTAATAAAAAGGGTTAAGTGAGATAGTTCGAAGCCTGTTAACTGCTGGAGGTCCATCTAAAGCTGATTAAAATAGTATAAATATAGCTTGAATAAAATTAAAAAGACGTGACCGGTATAGAAGGCTGGTTCCTCCTAAATTACAGGCTCGCCAGGAAAACGTCGTCAGGTAAAGAGCACGAAAAGTCTCAATATTGACTAAGAAATGGGGCGAAAGGTCTTAAAACCGCCCAACTAATGGGACGAATGTTTTAAAATATGAAAACTAATGGGGTTAAACGTGAGGGAGAAGGTGGTCCAGAAAATAACTCCTCTTAAACGTATGGATAAAACATACATGAACAAAAATATATAATCAGAGAAAGAGGCCGGAAATAATACAAACATGCATATGGGTCAGGTCGTTAAAAGCAGTAAAGGTTTGTATTAAAGGCTGGCAATCAAGCACAGACCAAAACAGAGAATAAGAAAGAGGGTGAATACAGGGGTGGGGTTAAGAGCTTTGGAAATAATAGGAGCGAGCCCGACAATGGAAAAGGGAATAATATCAATCAGAATGAAGAAAGAAGGCAAGAATGCAGAGACCTGAAGTGTGTGTGTGTGTGTGGGGGGGGGGGGGGGGGCGGGGGGGGGGGGGGGGGGTAGTAGGAGCTCTGAAAACAATAGGAGCGAGCAAGACAATGAACAAGCGTGTGAAAGGACGTCTGCGAAAAAGGATATATATCAAACATATTGAGAGCATAATAAGGGTAAATGTCCCGGCCGAAGGCCGGTTCCTCTTAAATCACAGGCTCGCTATTGTTCGCAAAGAAAAAATCGGCATATAAATGGCACGAAAGGTAATATAATTGACATAAATGGGGCGAAAGTTCTTAAAATCGACGAACTAATGGGGCGTACGTCTTAAAATCTCAAAAGCAATATGGCTAAACATTAGGGAAAAGGGGGTCCAGAACAAAGTGGAAATCTCCCCTTAAGACCCAAATTATATAAACCAAGTAGGACAAAATCGTAGAAATAATGCAAGCGTTTGAAAGGGGGACTGCAAATAATATAAAGGCATAATATCCGAGAGAAAGAACTAAAAGACTGGTAAAGTACGGATATAGCAAGTTTACTGACAACAATAGAAACGAGCTACGAGGTGCGGGGAAAAGAGAGTAAACTGAAAAGGTACCGAATAAACGTAATACAGTATATATATATATACAGTATATATTATGAGGAAGCGTATGGGATGAAAGGTAAAAGTAGTGTAATAAAGGTCCTGAAACAGAACAACCGTATATATAAAAGAAGCATATGTGGGGAAGGCTGTAAAGGGATATAAATATGTAAATTCCAGGGAGACTGAAAACAACAGACGCGAGCTGCAGGAGGAGATAAAAGGGATATAAAAGCAAGCGTATGGGGTGATGGGGGAGGGGGGGGGGGGGGGGTACGAACACTATACAGGACGTTAACGGAACAAAAATAATAGTTTCAAAGGCGAATATTTGAAAATTCTTACCAAAATAAATGGAAACAAGAAAATACAAATACGTAATGTGGGAAATGTTCATGGGGGTTTGCTCGCTAGACCTCCAATGAGTTTAAAAAGATACCCCCAAGACGTACCCTCCTTCGTGATAAATTTTTGCATTTTTCTACCGATAAATGCCCTGTCCGAAGGCCGGTTCCTCTGACTCGTAAATGGCACGAAAGATCTTAAAATAGACATATAAACAGAACTAGGAAATATAACTATATTTTAACGGTTGTATGTTAGAAAGGCCAAAAACAAATTAAGTGGGGTTTCATGACCCCCTTCTCCTTCATGTTATACCCATTAATTGTTTAGAATTTAAGACATTAGCCCCATTAGCTTGGCGATTTTAAGACCTTCCGTGCCCTTTAGGTGTCCACATATTTCCCTGGCAAGTGATAGCGAGCCAGTAATGTAGTATGAATCGACCTTCGGCCGGGGCATTGTTCAACCGAAAAATTTACAAATTTATCTCGAAGGGAGGTCTTTGGGGCAAATATATATATAGTGCGACTACTTACAATAGTAATAGTACTAGTATTCTTTGGATTGTATAATTATCGTTTTGGATTAATATTATGTGTAATCTGCAGAGATAATTTTATTTCGTGAGTAATTAATAATATTGTTTTAATCCTACATATACTATTTCACGGTTAACTGTGTCCATGAAAATTGGGCCAGGTTACCATTTTATTTGACTGGATGCCCTCCCTCCACATTCTCTCTGATCCACCGTTTGGAAGTACTATATATTCCATTAACGTTTCATCCGTATATTCTCTTAACTGTAACATATCGACGTTGACATTTTGTGCAGTCTGCTGTGGCCATATTTTGATTTTCGTCGTCGCCTCTCTCTCTCTCTCTCTCTCTCTCTCTCTCTCTCTCTCTCTCTCTCTCTCTCTCTCTCTCTCTCTCTCTCTCTCTCTCTCTCTCTCTCTCTCTCTCGCTCTCTCTCTCTTCATCTCTCTCTCTCTCTCTTCACCTCTCTCTCTCTCTCTCTCTCTCTCTCTCTCTCTCTCTCTCTTCCTCTCTCTCTCTCTCCTCTCTCTCTCTCTCTCTCTCTCTCTCTCTCTCTCTCTCTCTCTCTCTCTCTCATGCAATCCCTAAGGCCCTGGGGAACATTGTTACTGATGGCAAGTTAGGTGTAGAAGTTATGTATGCGTGTGTAGATGTGTGAGTGTGTGTGTGTGTGTATATGTATGTATGCTAGTGTGTGTGCCTTCGACAAGGTGGACCACGGAATCCTATTACTAAAAGTTCGCTTTTTAATAATAACAGGTCGCCTTGGAATATGGATCCATATCCTCCTGAATGAGAGAAAGCAATGTGTTGCTGTGGGTGGTATCATTTCCCATGACTCAAATGTCTACAGTGGTGTCCCTCAAGGTTCTGTACTGGGACCACTGCCTTTTCTCATACACATATCCGACATTTACATAGGAACACTCTACTCAAAAGTTTCAGCTTTTGCCGTTGATGATACAAGAATAATGACAACAAAATAATCAATGAGAGGTGTGGAGAAATTCAAATCTAACCTTGCCAGGCTATATACAATGGGCTTAAACAAATAGTATGTATTATAATAACAACAAATTTTAACTGGCTAGTTAGGTACAAACATAATAAAAGAAGTACACTATTCTTCACTACCCATATCCTAACAGTAGTACAAAAGACATTAGCCCAGGTCGGCTGGATATTGCGTACTTTTAGAACTCGGGAAGGGGAACCTATGTTAACCCTGTATAAGGCCTTGGTGATACCACTCTTGAAATACTGCTGCCAGTTATGGAATCCCTGGAAGTCAGGAGAGAAGCAAGCATTGGAAGGCATCCAACGCTCCTTCACTAGTAAAATAGTGTTTGTGAAGGATGAAGACCACTGGCAAAGACTTAAGTCCCTAAACATGTGCTCTCTTGAACGACGCCGATAAATATACCTGATAATCTATACCTGGAAAGTTCTCAATAACGTAGCCCCAAACCTGCTGGGAGAGGAAGAAGAGGAGTTGATAAAGATAAGAGAAAACCAACAACTGGGCTGTATGTGTGTTATCAGGTCTATTAACTCTAAGAGCACTGACAAGAGTTAAACACTAACAGAAAATGCCTTCTCTACACGGAGTCCGAAGCTCTACAATTCACTGGCCAAAGAAATAAGAAACAAAAACTACCCAACAGTCAAACATTTTAAAAAGGACTTGGGTTATTTCATGTCATCACTGCCAGACCAACCCATCCAACCCCACTGCCACCTCCGTACTACCACCAACAGCATCCTTGACCAGCTGGCACAAGAAGGGCGGATGGGATGTACAGTGGCGGCGCTGCAGCGGCGTGGATCACGGGGCGGTAGCTGACAGCCTTCAACTACAACCACAGGAACCACAGTGTGTGTATCCTGTATTTACCATAACAACACTCATGGAAAGATTATTGCCGAAGGGGGGGGGGGGGGGGGAGGGGGGGGGGGGGGGGGGGGGTGTGTGTGTGTGTGTGTGTGTGGTGTGTGTGTGTGTGTGTGTGGTGTGTGTGTGTGGGGTGTGTGTGCGTGCGTGTGTGTGTGTGGTGTGTGTGTGTGTGTGTGTGTGTGATGGTGTGTGTGTGTGTGTGTGTGTGTCTGTGTGTGTGTGTGTGTGTGTGTGTGTGAGAGAGAGAGAGAGAGAATGTGTGTGTGTGTTTGTAATTCACTTTTATACAAGTTCCCCCCTCTCTTCCTTCTTGCACTTTCGTTTTCTTTCGCCTCTGCCTTGAATCTATAGCCTCCATCACTTCTTCTTAATTTACATATCTCGCCTGTCTTTAACATAGCACTCCATTTTTCTCCGCTCGTGTTATGCCCTCTCCCCCCCCCCCCCCCCCCTTCCCCCCCCCCCCCCCCCCCCCCCCCCCCCCCCCCCCCCCCCCCCCCCCCCCCCCCCCCCCCCCCCCCCCCCCCCCCCCTCTCTCTGTATCTATTTATCTGCCTGTCTATCTATCTATCTATCTCTCACCATTAATACACTATTACTAAATCATGCTCATACTCACTCTCACTGTTTATCACACATACACTCTCTCTCTCTCTCTTAAACCTGTCTTGATCTTAAAGCTACCCTAAATTCCTCTTAATATATTCCTCCTTACCCTTTGATGCCTAAATCTAATAATCAGGTCTACTCTATGTATAAAAGTAATTCTCCCGTACATGTCTTGAAAGAGGAAATTTATGTAAAAGGTTGTATGTAGTAAAATCTTAGAATAGAAGTATTTGAGATCTCTGGAGGAATGTTAAGAACAATGGAAGACAGTTGTTTTCTTCCTCAGTATAGTTAAGGGGGGTCACAGTTTTTTTTTTTATCTTTCTCTTCTTTTCTCTCTTTCCCTGTCTTGTATCCATTCAGCCCCATTCAGCCAAATGTTTTAAAATGTTTATCCCCATCCAGGTGGCGATTTCTTCCTGGCGAGCGATAGCGAGCCAGCATTGTATGGAGAAATCCGGCTTCGGAGAAATTTTTCTATCGAAAAATGTACAAATTTAGCTTGCTGTCCAAACAACAATATATGTATGCTGGCTCGCTACCGCTCGCCAGGAAAATATTGACACCTGGATGGGGGTAAAAGTCTTAAAACAGTAAGGAATGGTTTGTTTGATTAATTTTGGGCATTAATTTTGAGCATGAATAATTTTGGGTGTGATTAATTTTGGGCACCATTCACTCTTTAACCACCTTCAATTCAAGTTTGTCCTTTTATTCATTTTGCCTTGCCTCAAATTACATTTTCTTTCATTTTCGTTAACCTCCCCTCCTCCATTTTTTTTTTTTTTTTTTTGTATCGATCAACAAATTTATTTTGTTATACTGTTTCCATTAATTTTTACTTGTTCACCCTTGTATTTTCTTATTCCACTTCCCTGTAGTAGTTTCTTCTTCCACTTCCCTGTACTCCTACTTCCTGTCATTCACCTTCCTTTATTTCCTCAATGTTTGTTCCGTATCCTTCCATCTCCCATTCTTCATTCCCCATTGCCTCTTCTTGCTTTTTTTATCTTTCTCTCCTTTTCTTTCTTTCCCTGGCTTGTATCCATTTGGCCCCATTCAGCCAACTGTTTTAAGACGTTTATCCCCATCCAGGTGTCGATTTCTTCCTGGCGAGCGATAGCGAGCCAACGTTGTTTGGAGAAATCCGGCTTTGCCGGAGACATTTTTCTATCGAAAAATTTAGCTTGCTCTCAACACAAAAATATATATATGATGGCTCGCTACCGCTCACCAGGAAAATATTGACACCTGGATGGGGGTAAACGTCTTAAAACAGTAGGCTGAATGGGGCCGAATGGATCCAAGTCGAAGAGAGAGGGAGAGAACGAGAACAAAAAAGCGAGGTGGGCTCCCTTAAGTCTCTATTCTTTACCTTCTTCTTCTCTGTCAATGTATCATCCCTCAAATTCTCTTATCTGTAGCTCAATTTTGTTTTCTTATCCTCTACCTTCTCATTGTTCTTCTTTGCCTCCTCCCCTTCTTCTTTTCGTCATTCTTGATATCCTCTTTCTGTCTTTAAGCTTCTTCCTCTTCTTATTATTTTCCTTCTTTTTCTTCTTCTTCTCCTTTAACTTCTTCTTCTTCTTTAATTCCCCTATCATCTTCTAGTCTCTCCTCTTCCTTCATTTCCACCTCAATCCTTCTTTTCCTCCTCTTCCATTTCTCTCTCAATTATTTTTTTTCTAGTCTGCTTCTTTCTATCTATCTTTTTCCATATCTCTTTTTTTTCTTCAATTTATTCTTTCTTATTTTTGTTCTCCTTCTCATCCTCAATCCATTCTTCCTTCTTTCCCTCAGTTCCTTGTTCCTCCCCCGCCTCCCCAATTCCTTCTTCTTCTCTATTTCCTGCTCTTCCTTCTGGGTTCTCCACACATCTTCCACCGGCTTCAAACACACACACACACACACGTACACAGTCTTTCTCTCTCGCGCACACACATACATATTCACACACATATGTAAATACACACTCGTACATGCATACTCATACACACACAAACGCCCACACACACAAAACATACACACACACACACACACACACACAGACACACACACACACCCTCACAACTTCCTCCTCCGGCTACAGTTGTCACCTCCACAGATCAAAGGGCGCCTCCTCCTCATCCTCCTTCGTCTTCTTCTGCTTCTTCGTCTTCTTCTGCTTCTTCGTCTTCTTCTTCCTCTTCTTCTCTGCTTCCTCTTCCCCCTCCTTCGAAATATTTCCAACCTGTCGAAATATCGCGTTTGCGAAGCGTCTCCAAAAATTACTTTGGCCGTTAATTTTTACTTGGGAGATAGTGCCGAGTAGAACAGTGCAAAAAAGAACGAAAATATATACTTGGTATACTGAGAAACAAGCATTATCCGAGTTAGCATCAACGTCAGTTTTGCTCAGCGCCTCCATCGGAGTATGAATGAATCGCTACTGCTGCGGTTTTCTGCCTGCTTTCGTGTAGCTTGTAACATTAGAATACTCTGGTCAACCCTTTTCAGCTTGAGAAGGACATATACCTATATATTTGAGGATGTATAATGTCGATTAGATTTCGCATGCCCATTTTGTTCGCTAATGTACTGCACAATTGTCAAAAGGGCCAAACTTGTAAGCCATGTCCTAAGTGCAAATGTGCTTAGAATTAACAAATATTATTGCTACTGACCTACGCTCAGCCTGAGCAATCCTAGGGTGTATGCAACTCAATTTCGTCGGTCGTGATTTGACCGCTCAAAAAGTGAAAAAGTCCTGCATCCATTCCCCCCCCCCCCCCTTGCTATCTGGTTGGCCCCTGATTCGAAACCCCCTGCCTCTCCCCCTCGCTCTCTATTTGGCTCCCTCCTCCCTGACTGGAAACCCATGCTCCTCTTTCCCTCGCCTTCTGATTGGTCTCCTCCCTGATTCAAAAACAACAGCTCCCCCACCCTCGCTTTCTGAATGACCCCCATATCTCGCTGATTCCTTCCCCATGTCTCTCACCCCCTTTCCTTCCTTCCTCCCTTTTTGATTGGCCTACAGTATACTCTCTGAATTACCCCCGTCCCCCTTTACTTTCTGATTGGCCTACTCCCTGAATTACCCCCGTCCCCTTTACTTTTTGTTTGGCCTACTCTCTGAATTACCCCCGTCCCCCTTTACTTTCTGATTGGCCTACTCCCTGAATTACCCCCGTCTCCTTTACTTTCTGATTGGCCTACTCTCTGAATTACCCCCGTCCCCCTTTACTTTCTGATTGGCCTACTCCCTGAATTACCCCCGTCCCCTTTACTTTCTGATTGGCCTACTCTCTGAATTACCCCCGTCCCCCTTTACTTTCTGATTGGCCTACTCCCTGAATTACCCTCGTCCCCCTTTACTTTCTGATTGGCCTACTCCCTGAATTACCCCCGTCCCCTTTACTTTCTGATTGGCCTACTCTCTGAATTACCCCCGTCCCCCTTTACTTTCTGATTGGCCTACTCCCTGAATTACCCTCGTCCCCTTTTACTTTCTGATTGGCCCACTACTTCTTAATCCTCCACCTCTCCTCTTTCTTCTACTTCCTCCCCCATCCACCCTCCTCTTCCTTTTACTTCCTCCTCCATCCCTCTCTTCCCCTTCTCTTTTTCCTCCTCCCCCTCCTCTTCCTTATACTTCTGCATCCTCCATCCCCCCTCTTTCATCTCCTCCTCCTCCACCCCTCCCTCATCCTTCTACCACCTCCTCCTCCTCCTTCTCCCTTAGTTTGGAACCTTGCGCCCCTCCCCATTCTCTTCCCCCTAGCTTACTTATTAGCTGCTGAATCGAACCCCACACCCTTTCCACCTGACCTCTGATTGAACCCCTTCCTCTCTCATTCAAACCCCCTGCCCCTCCCCCATCGTATTGTGATTGGTCCGATCCTCCCTGATTCAAATCCCCTACTTCTCCCCCCTCTCTTCTGATTAATCCCCTTCTCCCATACTTAAACACCTTGCCCGTCCCTCTCTTTCTGATTGGCTTCCTCCCTTATGATAAAAACCTCCCCCCCCCCTCCTAATCCCCTGATTGACCCCCTCCCCGCTTATCAAAAACTCCTACCCCTCCCATCGTGCATTTGTATTCCCCCCCCCCCCCTCCTCCTCTCCCCCTCGCCTTCTGATTGGCCCCCTCTTCCATGATTCAAACCCAACACCCGTTCCCCACTGCGTTCTGATTGCCCCCCCCCCTCCCTTCCCCTCTCAGATTAATGCCCCAAGACCCTCCCCCCTCACTTTCTGATTGGTCTCCTCTTCCTGGATTCAAACTTCCCGCGGCTACAGTTGTCACCTCCACAGATCAAAGGGCGCCGCAGTCTCCTACTTCCTCCTCCTCCTTCTTCCTCCTCCGCCTCCTTCTCCTCCTCATCCTCATCCTCCTTCCTCCTCTACCTTCAAACATTGTGAACTGTGATACAGTTGAGACTTTCAATAACCGTCTACATACACTTGGCCACGAACCTTCAATTAATACTATATCTTTCAGAATATCTCCAATTCGTAATGAAGAAGTACCGGTACCGCAGATTACTGTTTAAATAAAATGTCTGCATAATTGTTCTTACCCATGGCCGAAATTATTTATTATTTCCTTTCTCCAAGATCTTAGATGTAGACTTAGCATACACTACCAATTAATCTCCTTTCACCTTATCCTATCCGAAATTCCATGTCAGTTTTCCATACTTCATGGTATATTTTCCAATGGTTTCCACGCAAGCGTAAGCTAGAGGGAGTGGTGGGTGGGGAGGAGCCTTTCGCTTTACTATCCTGTTCTATACCTAGTAGTTAGTAGCTTAGCAGTGTAGATATCCAAACGCGACCTAGCTATGAGGCCAGGTATCCGACACTGTCTGATCTGACGTCTTGTGGGTTATTGTCATATTTTGATATTTATTATTGAGGATTTTGCTTGCTTTTGCTTTGCCATTTTCGAGCAATGTATTTTAGTTTGAACTCTAGGCTAACAAAAAACGCCTTCCCAGACTTCTCTTAAACCAAAAATTGTTCACCCAGTCCCCTCCAAGCAAAATGTTTACATTATTCTATAGACAAATTTCCCGGCCTAAGGTCGATTTCTTCCAAGTTACAGACTTGCTATTACTCGCCCAGGAAAAAAAATCGGCACCTGAATGGGGTGAAGCTCCTTATTGTCGCCAAACTAATGGGGTGAAACATCTTAAAATCTCCAGATTAATGGAGCGAAACGTGTGAGGTCCAAATAGCTCCCCCCTTCGGACCAAATAGGGTTAAAGCAATCAGTAGACAGAAGATGAATGCGCAGAAGTGGCCTAAACTTGACGGGCAGATTGGTGAAGCAAAGTTGTAGCGGAACACTTTGATGATCCAGCGAAGGTTGATACGTGTAAGTTACAAGCGGAAGTTAGTATCTCAAAGGATTTTCAGTCCATTCCAAGGAGATGCTGTAGATGAAAGAAAGATGATCGCGCGAACCAAATACAAGGTACTCAATGCAAAGTGTGTGAAATGCGCTCTCCTGTGTCTCAAGAGTCCATGCATCAATGTGGAGTTCGAGAAATGCTAGGTGTCTATTTTTAATTAGATAAAGACAAAACTAAGATAAAAGTGTAGATTACAACTCATTGATATCTACCTGTAAACCGTCATTTTACCCTTAAGGAGAGAGAGAGAGAGAGAGAGAGAGAGATCAACAAGAGAAAGTGAGAGGAGAGGTTTAAGAGAAAGAGAGTTAGTGGAAGAGACTGGTGGAAATACCGAGGTAAGTTAGGAGAGAGAGAGAGAGTGAGTGTATGTGTGTGTGTGTTTGTGAGAGAGAGAGAGAGTGTGTGTGTGTGTGTGAGAAAGAGAGTGAGTGTGATGAGAAACAATTGGGAAAGATAGAGAAAGTAATACAATCAGGGGTGTCTGAAAAGATGAGAAAACAAGTTGTGTGTGAGAGAGAGAGAGAGAGAGAGAGAGAGAGAGAGAGAGAGAGAGAGAGAGAGAGAGAGAGAGATAACAACAGACAATCAAGGTATACGAGATGAAGGAATAAATGAGAGAAAAGGGATTAAAGAGAGGGAACACCGGAGAACAAGACACGTAGAGAAGAAGAAGAATTGAATAAGGGGAGCAGGAACAATCGGAGAAGAAATGTTAGAAGAAGAAAGGGAAGTCGAGGAAAATGGTAAGAAGAAATAATCCCGAAGAAGAAGACGAAGAAGAAAGGAAGCAGAAGACGAAGAAGAGGAAGAAGAGGGGAAAAGAAGGAAAAAGAAGCAGGCGGAGAAGAAGAAAAGAAAAAGAAGGAGGACGAGGAGAGTAGAAGGAAATAAATTGAAAAAGAAAAATAAGACAAAACATTGAAGAGGAGGAGGAGGAAGAGGAGAAGAAGAAGAAGAAGAAGAAGAAGAAGAAGAAGAAGGGAACAGGTGAAGCAGGAGGAAGGAAGAAGAAAAAGAGTCTCTTTGCTCTTCGATAGTCCAAAGTTACGGCCGCTATTCCGCGAGAGAGAGAGAGAGAGAGAGAGAGAGAGAGAGAGAGAAGTAGAGAGAAACAAAATAGAGGATGGAGTAGAAAGTAAATAGAAAGCACGAATAATAAGCATTTAAAAGAAAATATCTATAAGAAAAGCGAGGAAATGGAAATAATAAGTAATGGAAAACTGGCAAGAAACAAATGGGAAAGAGAGCCAAGAAGGAATGGATGATAAAGTATTTGGCAAGAAATGATGAATGATCATAGGGAAAAAGTGCAAATGGAGGGAGAGAGAGAGAAAGAGGAAAGGGAAGTACATTGAGAAAGTAAAGGAGGCGAAATATATTGTAATGAATGAGAATACTTGTGGTGAACAGTTAAGGGGGATCACCTGCTTGTGGTGAACAGTTAAGGGGGATCACCTGCTTGTGGTGAACAGTTAAGGGGGATCATCTGCTTGTGGTGAACAGTTAAGGGGGATCACCTGCTTGTGGTGAACAGTTAAGGGGGATCACCTGCTTGTGGTGAACAGTTAAGGGGGATCACCTGCTTGTGCTGAACAGTTAAGGGGGATCACCTGCTTGTGGTGAACAGTTAAGGGGGATCACCTGCTTGTGGTGAACAGTTAAGGGGGATCACCTGCTTGTGGTGAACAGTTAAGGGGGATCACCTGCTTGTGCTGAACAGTTAAGGGGGATCACCTGCTTGTGGTGAACAGTTAAGGGGGATCACCTGCTGTGGGTGAACAGTTAAGGGGGATCACCTGCTTGTGGTGAACAGTTAAGGGGGATCACCTGCTTGTGGTGAACAGTTAAGGGGGATCACCTGCTTTTTGTTTGCTCTTTCTCTCTTAATTTTTTCTCTTTCTCTGGCTTGCATCCATTCGGCTTCATTCAGTCAACTGTTTTAAGACGTTTATCCCCATCCAGGTGTAGATTTCTTCCTGGCGAGCGATAGCGAGCCATCATTGTATGGAGAAATCCGGCTTCGCCGGAGACATTTCTCTATCGAAAAATGTACAAATTTAGCTTGCTGTAAAACAAAAAAATATACAGTATAGCCTATGCTGGCTCGCCACCGCTCGCCACGAAAATATTGACACCTGGATTGGGGTAAACGTCTTAAAAGAGTAGGCTGAATGGGCCCGAATGGATACAAGCCAAAGAGAGAGGGAGATAGAGAGAGAAAAAAAAGCGAGGTGGGCTCCCTTAATAATCTAATTAATTTATTTCACTCCCAACACCAAACACATCCCACTAAAATTAATCAAAGCATGTGATCTTCCCGGGATTCGAGCCTGGGTTACCACATGCAGATCTTAAACACTCTTAACAGTCCATTGAAGGATAAATTACAAACAGAAAGAAAAATGACGAAAATTAAGAATAAAGGAGAGTATATAGAGAAAGAAACGAGAAGAATTATGATAAGAAGAACAAGTAAGAATAAAGGAGAGTGTATAAAGAAAGAAACGAGAAGAATTATGACAAGAAGAACAAGTAAGAATAAAGGAGAGTGTATATAGAAAGAAACGAGAAAACGAGAAAGAATTTTTATCTGAGAAGAACAAGTAAGAATAAAGGAGAGTGTAAAAGAAAGAAACGAGAAGAATTATGGAAGAATTATGACAAGAAGAACAAGTAAGAATAAAGGAGAGTGTATATAGAAAGAAACGAGAAGAATTATGATAATAAGAACAAGTAAGAATAAAGGAGAGTGTATATAGAAAGAAACGAGAAGAATTGTTATGAGAAGAACAAGTAAGAATAAAGGAGAGTGTATAAAGAAAGAAACGAGAAGAATTATGGTAAGAAGAACAAGTAAGAATAAAGGAGAGTGTATATAGAAAGAAACGAGAAGAATTATGATAATAAGAACAAGTAAGAATAAAGGAGAGTGTATAAAGAAAGAAACGAGAAGAATTATGATAAGAAGAACAAGTAAGAATAAAGGAGAGTGTATATAGAAAGAAACGAGAAGAATTTTTATGAGAAGAACAAGTAAGAATAAAGGAGAGTGTATAAAGAAAGAAACGAGAAGAATTATGGTAAGAAGAACAAGTAAGAATAAAGGAGAGTGTATATAGAAAGAAACGAGAAGAATTGTTATGAGAAGAAATGCTACTGAAAAAGAAAAGGGAAATAATTTTTGTATATAGAAAGAAAGACGAAAAACATTTATGAGAATAAATGCTACTGAGAAAGAAAAAATGGACGAAGCAGAAGTGAAATGGGGAGGAAAATATATTTACATACTGTAGAAGAAAGAAAGGTTGTAGTTGGAATATAATAGAGAATACACAGCTAATAATACAAATAATAAAACATTGAACAAATATAACATGATAATAGAGAGAGGAAGGGAAGAAGGAATAAGGGAAGAGTTACTTAAGGGGAGACTGATCGTTTGTTTGGTCTATTCATCAATTTTTCATATTTTTGTAGTTTCCTCCCTCGACCTCCATCAAGCTTAGAAAAACCCCGTAGACCCCCCTTCGAGATAAATTTGTAAATTTTTCGGTAGAAAAATGTCCCGGCCGAAGGCCGTTTATGTATACAGTATATACTGGCTCGCTATAAAAATATTGACACCGGAATGGGGGTAAACGTCTTAAAACAGTAGGCTGAATGGGGCCGAATGGATACAAGCCAAAGAGTGAGGGAGAGAAAGAGAGAAAAAAAAAACGAGGTGGGCTCCCTTAAGTGGAAAGAAAAGAAACTGTATCATGAGAGGAAGAAATGCTAAACAGGATGGAGAAAGAAAGGAAGATAAAAAAAGAGGACCCCGGGTGAGAGAGTAAGCGAGAACAAAATTGATGAATAATGTTGGGAAGAAAAATGGCAACTCTATTTTTCGAGTTTAAGTCTGCAAACTTTCTTATCTCGCCTTAAGGGGATGGTTCACTTTTTGGGCGATTTTTGCATGTATTCATTATTTGTCTAGTTTCCTCCCTAGACCTCCATCAAATTAAAAAAAAAACATCCATTAGATCCCCCTTCTAGATTAATTTGTATATTTTCCGGCAGAAAAATTTCCCGGCCGAAGGCCGATTCTTCCAACATTACAGGCTCACTATCGTTTGCCAGGGAAAAATCAACACCTAAATAGCACGAAAGGTCTAAATATTGACGAAGAAATGGGTCGAAAGGTCTTAAAATCGACTAACTAATGGGGCAAACATCTTAACCTCTGAAAACTAATGAGGCTAAACATGAGGGAGAAAGTGGTCCAGAAAACCGGTCCATGTCCCCTTAATACAGTCTCTCGTGGCTCTTTCTTGTTTATCTTTATGCAGATACAACAATAGGGATTTATTCATGGATTTAATTAACTGTTGTGAATGACATGATTATTTGTTTATGTATTAAAGATACATGCATGAATAAGCTTACACACTGAGGCCGGTATGTTGCAGGTGTAGGTTGTGCAGGGGAACTTTGTTGAGTATTGCTGAGGCACTGTTGGCACTTTACCAACATTTGCCACATTGATGGTATGATGGGGCAGTACGTGTATAGCAAGACTATTGTACTACATGTTGACAAGTTGACAGAATGAATATAAACACCCATATGAGGAGCAACACTTTATTGACAACGTTTCGCAGTGACCTGAAGAAGCTATCTGCTAAACGTTGTCAATAAAGTGTTCCTCCTCATATGGTGTTTATATTTATTGTACTACAATCCAACTTCTGAAAGGCATCCCTGTCTGAGCCAATACAGTGTAATGGTAAAGGTCGCTAAACCAGTGTGTATATGTAGGCATGTACAGTAGGCTATGTACCAAACAATTGTATACAGCTTACGAAGGACCTGTAGCAATCCTAGGGGTAAAATATCTTTATCACTAATCCCCTTGACTCCCACAGACCCTTACTTAGCTATTCTTTTAATAATAGCCCTAATTTAACGATAGGGTGCGTACTGGTTTACTGAAAGGGTTGAGGCTTGATTACTTCCCAGCTTGCCCTTCAGTGAAACCCAACATATAATGACCATAAGAACGTTTGTTTTATATATACTGCGTTAACATGTTTCATTGTTAGTTACTCAAATAGCTTAGACACAAAGAGGGTTGACATTTTGAACCCCAGTAAATAGCGATGCATAATCTCCCAATTAAATATATCGAACTTTGAGTATTTTCACTGGGTATCTACTTTTGTTTGATTACCTTTATGTTATGGTTACTTGAACCCAATGGGGGGTTATGCCCACCCCAACAAATATACTTAGCATTAAAAAAATAAAAATAAACAAAAATAAAACACACACACACACACACACACACACACACACACACACACACACACACACACACACACACACACACACACACAGAGTTGTGAGTTGTGAATGGAGTAAAATGATATAGTGAAAACAAATTAATTTCTACACACAGTTAACTTGAATTAGGGATGGGGCATTAACTTAGGCATATGTTATAATGAATCAAGTAGTATAATTATATATGCACATAATGTTACACATTTGGTTAATATTATGCATACTTACCTTTGTAGTGTTCGCCACGCTGCTGTGTGGCAACGAAGAGCGCGACGCCTCTCGTGGTCGGTTTTGATTTGGTGCAGCAGACTGTTCGTAGGGGCGGACCGTTGGTTCCCTACAAAGATGAGCTCATCTGGTACATTTTGCAGTTCGACATCAAGGGCTTTCTGGGCTCTTTTGAAGTTGTCGTGGAAATTTGATGAAGCGACGTGTCCTTTATATGATTACCAAGCCTCTCACAACGAGCCCATAGCACCGCTGTTTTTCATCACGGTATTATTGTATTACCAGCCTCTCCTATCACTGATCTTCTTAAATATCGGGGTAGGTATACTTGGTACTAACACTTCGCGATTATCCACGTGTATGGGGTTTTAAAACGCTCCCAATAGTGTATTATGTTATACTGAGTTTCTATGCGATGTGAAATTCATTTGTACACGCTCTTAAGGGGAGGTTTTTAGTTTGTTCTCCAGATCTCCATCAAGCTTAAAATTACACCCCCTAGAACCCCTTTCAAGACATATATGTAATTTTTTTGGTAGAAAAATGTCCCGGCCGAAGACCAGTTCCTCTTAAATTACAGGCTCGCTATCGCTCTCCAGGAAAAATTGGACATATAAATGGCACGAAAGGTCTTAAAAAGGGGTTAACCGTTTTGTATGTGGGGATAAGATTGTATGTGTTGCGGTTATAGGGAGGAGTTATCTTATTTCTATTATAATGGCTATTGAATGCAAAACTTCTCTCATGAATCGCACGCGTGGCAGAGATATGCACTCTACCGATCCCTCTAATTCACACATACCTTCATCCTTTTCTTCCACTTCGCGCCCGGTAGAACATACATAATACAAAAGATAAAAAGATTAGCAAGGTACTGGTATTGGGCAAGAACAATATGTATGTAATTATAATGAAGGTAGCAGTGAAAGAGAAATTATAACGAACAATGGCCTTATTAAAATGATAATGAGGGAGTATGAATAATAGGGAGTGTGAGGCGAAGGCAAAAATGTGTGGGGGAAAAATAGAGCTAATGAGAGAGAGAGAGAGAGAGAGAGAGTGAGAGTGAGTAAGAGGGAGATAGTGTGTGTGTGTGTGTGTGTGTGTGTGTGTGTGTGTGTGTGTGTGTGTGTGTGTGTGTGTGTGTGTGTGTGTGTGTGTGTAGGTGACAGAGAAAGAAAGAGAGATAGAGAAAGAAATGTACATAGATGCACTTACCAAATAAGACACTACAATTCAACCAAGGTGGTCAGAACTTAAACCCAGTCGAGATTGGTGAGGTTTGATAGTGTAAGGCGAATAAAACTAACAGAAAGCGAGGTGAAAAATAAGACAACAAAGAAACTTAGATTGTCCTCCGTAACGTTGTTATTTTGTTATAGAAGTAAAGAAAAACAGGTTACGGTTCTCGGTAAGAAAAAATAAATAAATAATAAAATAAAATAAAAAATAAAAGCAAACTAAATTAGCTCTTGGTGACGTGTTTAAAAAAACAGTTAAGGTCCTGGGTAAGGAGAAGAAGAAGAAGAAAACAGAAGAAGAGTAGGTATAGAAAGGAATAATGAAGAAGAGGAGGATAAATATAATTATATCAATGGAAAATGTTAAAGAATATTAACAAAAAAGAGAAAGAAAAAGAACCGAGGTCGTTTTGGGTGATGTGGTTATTGTGTTATTGAGGTTGGTGAGGTTTAATTTCCGGCTGTCCCCTGTGGCTACCGTGAGGGACTTTATATTTCCAGTGTGTTGTGTGTGTGTGTGTGTGTGTGTGTGTGTGTGTGTGTGTGTGTGTGTGTGTGTGTGTGTGTGTGTGTGTGTGTGTGTGTGTGTGTGTGTGTGTGTGTGTGTGTGTGTGTGTGTGTGTGTGTGTGTGTGTGTGTGTGTGTGTGTGTGTGGTGGTGGTCGGGTTCATATTAACCTTTACTTGAGGCAAACTAACCAAAAGATCCATGCAACCCAAACAAATTATGGGTTGGGAGGGGGGGGGGTCTGAAGTATATCGGTATAATATATATGAATATTATTTTCTTTTAAGCAATTTTACTATGTAATTGGGGAGATTGTAGACAGTAGAGTCAGTCGCGGGATTCGTTCATCTTCTTGGCCAATAAGAGCGTTGAAGTCGCCACAAACATACATGACAGAAATTGGATACGCTGCCTTTCTATGCCAAACAATATGCTGCGTGGACGTCCTACGGATATTTTGTGTTTAACAAACAAAATCTTAACAACCATTATATACATTGCTTTGTATAGCCTACTGTACATCCAGTTAAACGCAGAATAGATAGTTCAAGCTTTGGCCATGTTTGTTTTGTGTTATATAATTTTTTGATTCGTTTAGCACGCTTTCCCAATATTTATACTGCGTATAATTATATAATATATATATTAAATATATCTCACAAATACACGTGACCTACTAAATGTGTTTATACTCTCAGCCGGGTTCGAACCACCGACGAGCAGGACGAGTATCCATGCTTTAATGCCCTATACCACGGCGTGATAAAGAATTGCAGGCGTCCTAACTGTCGGTGGTTCGAGCCCGACTGAGAGTATAAAAGCATTTAGTAGCTCACATGTATTTGCGAGATACACTTAATATTAAAGACACTCGTGTTTGGCTGGGCGTGCATTAAATTAAATCCCTTCATCCCGAGTTGCATGGGGATAGTTGTAAAGATCTCTGTATGGTACAATGGAATATGGGTCCTATGACTTGTGTTTGAAATGTAATATTTTCTCAAGTAGGAATAATTTCTCCTCCTTAATTAGGCTATATAGGAAAAAGGTTAGTTATTCTTTATCACGCCGTGGTGTAGTGGTTAAAAACGTAGACACTCATCCTGACCGTCGGTAGTTCGAGCCCGGCTGATAGTGTATATATATATATATATATATATATATATATATATATATATATATATATATATATATATATATATATAAATATTAATATAATATAATATATTATTATTATTATTATTAATATTATTAATATTAATAGATCCTTCCTCTCTCAATGACCATGTTAGCTTTCATTCTTCGTTAGCTCCCCTCCCCCCTTCTCTCTCTCTCTCTCTCTCTCTCTCTCTCTCTCTCTCTCTCTCTCTCTCTCTCTCTCTCTCTCTCTCTCTCTCTCTCTCTCTCTCTCTCTCTCTCTCTCTCTCTCTCTCTCTCTCTCTCTCTCTCTCTCTCTCTCTCTCTCTCTCTCTCTCTCTCTCTCTCTCCGTCACGGTCCCAATTAGCCTTAGGTGTCTAAAGATAAGAGGAGAAAGAGGGGGCTGGGGGGGGGGGGCTGGAGTGACAAGGGAGAAGAGAGAGAGAGAGAGGAGAGGAGAGAGAGGAGAGGAGAGGAGAGGAGAGGAGAATGAGTAAGCTGAGTGGTGAAGCAAACAAATGATTAAACTGGATACCTGTAAAATTACTTGGGAGCTTAGAAGAATTTGAGATACAAATATATATACAGTAGAATGAGTTAAGAAACGATAGAACATAGGTTGAACTTATAAACGATAGAACATAGGTTGAACTTATAAACGATAGAACATAGGTTGAACTTATAAACTATATAAACTACGGAGAAATTACGGGAAGTCTAACAGGAATAAAAAGATAGTCAGAGATAAAAGATAGTCAGAGATAAAAGATAGTCAGAGATAAAAGATAGTCAGAGATAAAAGATAGTCAGAGATAAAATTAATAGGTATAAACAAATGACTAATTAACTTGAGATTGAACATGAAAACGGTAGATGAGGTCGAAACTGAAAATGAGGTAACAGACGGGCAAAGCAAGAAATAATTAAAATACATTGTTCAATACTTAATGGGGGTCACCGGCTTTTTTTTTTATCTTTCTCTCCTTTTCTCTCTATCCCTAGCTTATATTTGCCCCATTCAGCCTACTGTTTTAAGACGTTTGTCCCCATCCAGGTGTCGATTTCTTCCAGCATTGTATGGAGAAATCCGGCTTCGACATTTTTCTATCGAAAAATGTACAACTTTATCTTGCTGTCAAAAAAAATATATATACAGTATATGCTGGCTCGCTACCGCTCGCCAGGAAAATATTGACACCTGAATGAGGGTAAACGTCTTAAAACAGTCGGCTGAATGGGGCCGAATGGATACAAGCCAAAGAGAGAAGGAGAGAAAGAGAAAACAGCGAGGTGGGGCCCCTTACTGGAGTGTATAATAATGAATTGATACATAGATGCAAGTAAGGTAAGATGGAAATGAATAATATGACTGGCAAATAAATGAATAATATGACTGGCAAATAAATGAATAATATGACTGGCAAATAAATGAATATTATGACTGGCAAATACATGAATAATATGACTGGCAAATACATGAATAATATGACTGGCAAATACATGAATAATATGACTGGCAAATACATGAATAATATGACTGGCAAATAAATGAATAATATGACTGGCAAATAAATGAATATTATGACTGGCAAATACATGAATAATATGACTGGCAAATAAATGAATAATATGACTGGCAAATAAATGAATAATATGACTGGCAAATAAATGAATAATATGACTGGCAAATAAATGAATAATATGACTGGCAAATAAATGAATAATATGACTGGCAAATAAATGAATAATATGACTGGCAAATAAATGAAATAATATGACTGGCAAATAAATGAATAATATGACTGGCAAATAAATGAATAATGAATAATATGACTGGCAAATAAATGAATATTATGACTGGCAAATAAATGAATAATATGACTGGCAAATAAATGAATAATATGACTGGCAAATAAATGAATAATATGACTGGCAAATAAATGAATAATATGACTGGCAAATAAATGAATAATATGACTGGCAAATAAATGGTGAATTGATACGTAGATAAATAATTAACTTAAAAATGTAAATGATAGAATTGGGAAAAGAACATATGCAATTGAAAGAACAGATTGCAGGGAGAATATAATATATAGGACATCTGAATAATTGTTTGAGATATAGGAAATAAGTGTGGGTATAATATTGAAAGATAGAACCATTTAGTGAGACAAAAATACCGTTGACAGATAGAGGATATAATAGTATAACCGAAAGATTGATATTATAACAGTATGGATGTAAGATTGATGTTAAAATAGTATGGATGAGAGATTGATAGTAAAATAGTATGGATGAATGGTTGAGTATAAACTAGTATGGTTGAAAGATTGAAGGATGTAATCGTATGGATGAAAAAGTGAGGATGAACTATAGTCTATTCGCTGTAAGTAGGCGAACAATCATGAACTCTAACCTCTGTAACAACCTCTGTAACTAGTAAATGACTAGGGTAATCGAACTAATATGTCTACAATTTGGGAAGAGTCAGTCAAGGAATAGATGTGGAAATTTACAGCCAATTTGCTCTGGCCCATTTTGAGTTGCAGATGATAGAGGTCATGATTTCTCGCCTACTTTTAGCGAATAGACTATACTACTGATGAAAGACTGGAGGATAAAATAGCATGGACTAAAGATTGAGGATAAAAATGCAGTATGGACGAATGACTGAAGATGAAATAGTATGGATAAAAGGTACCTTGATATTGTGTATGTTATCTTGCAGATATAATTATGATGGATATATGATAAAAATCAACTTGAAAAATGTGAAAACCTTCTTTAGTTTCACGGAAGTCTGGGAAGGCGTTTTCGTTTGTCTAGCGTTTAAACTAAAATACATTGATTGATAATGGTAAAACAAGCAGAATCCTCAATAATGATTAAACAAAATATCGTAATAACCCACAGTACGTGGGACCAGATAGTGTTAAGTTATAAGTTATAGGCTTATAGAAACAATGTCGTAGAATGTGGCGAGTGATTACCGTAGATTTAGTTATGAATATACCTACCTACCTACCTACCTACCTACCTACCTACCTACCTACCTACCTACCTACCTACCTACCTACCTACCTACCTACCTACCTCCCCACCCACCTACCCACCCACCTACCTACCTACCTACCTACCTACCTACCTACCTACCTACCTACCTACCTACCTACCTACCTACCTACCTACCTACCTACCTACCTACCTACCTACCTACCCACCCACCCACCCACCCACCCACCCACCCACCTACCTACCCACCCACCTACCTACCTACCTACCCACTCATCTACCTACCTACCTACCTACCTACCTACCTACCTACCCACCCACCTACCTACCTACCTACCTACCTACCTACCTACCCACCTACCTACCTACCTACCTACCTACCTACCTACCACCTACCCACCCACCTACCTACCTACCTACCTACCCACCTACCTACCTACCCACCTACCTACCTACCTACCTACCTACCTACCTACCTACCTACCTACCCACCCACCTACCCACCTACCTACCTACCCACCTACCTACCCACCCACCTACCCACCCACCTACCTACCTACCTACCTACCTACCCACCTACCTACCTACCTACCTACCTACCTACCTACCTACCTACCTACCCACCTACCCACCCACCTACCTACCTACCTACCTACCCACCCACCTACCCACCCACCTACCTACCTACCCACCTACCTACCTACCTACCTACCTACCTACCTACCTACCTACCTACCTACCTACCTACCTACAGTATAGGCTAATTCGATTTCCTATTTACCCCTTATTTTTATTATCCAAGTATTATAATTTACTTTATTTTCAAACTTCTACAGTATTTTTCTTATGTTCATCATTGTTGTAATTTTATTATTTATAGTCTCTCTCTCTCTATCTCACACACACACACACACACACACACACACACACACACACACACACACACACACATACACACTAACTACCTCCCCGTGGCGTATAGTAACTGATAGCGCGTCTGGCTCACAACCATAAGGTCCCGGGTTCGAGACCCGGGCGGGGAAGAGACATATGGGCAAGTCTCCTAACGGTGTAGCCTCTGTTCACATAGCAGTATAAGTAGGAACCTGATATAAGTGGACGAAGTTGTGACTTCCCATCTGGGGTTGGTGATCGGTTACAAGGTGAGATGGGTATCGTACGGGTCAACCTAAGCCTTCGGGTGAGACTGGTACCGTACAGATTAACCCTAAGCCTTCGTTTCCAGATGTCGCCAATTGGCTAAAATACAGACTACACACACATCCACAGCCATTCCAACGATACATAAACACTTAACATGCATTTCACGCAATACATTCCCAGTTAAGGAGGCGCGATAATAATGACCTTAGCTCGCATTGCGTGGATTCCCCTTGACGAACAAGCAAGTTAATTACACACACACACACACACACACACACACACGCACGCACGCACGCACGCACGCACGCACGCACACTTCCCACGCTCTCCCCCACCTCTCTTTCAGCCACCCTTTCATACAATTAATGTGGACACTTTTTTTCCTTCATCTCCCCTTCACCCATTTCCTCCACGACCATTCCTTCATCCTTTTAAACCTCTATTTCCACTTTTTGCAATTTTTTTGCATTACTGATTTTTGTATATACAGTATATATATATTGTTATAGAATTATGGTTTAACTGACTTCGTTTATACGCCGTCTTGTTGCCGTTTAACCCTATTTAGTACGAGGAAGGTCTTTTTGGGACTCCCCTGTTTCGCTCCATTACTTTGGCGTTTTAAGGCGTTTCACCCCATGAGTTTGGCGATAATAAGATGCTTCACCCCATTCAAGTGTCGATTTTTAACTGGGCGAGCGAGAGTGTGGATATTTTTCAACTGAAAATGCACACATTTACCTGGAAGGGGGTCTAAATGGGGATTTATTTTGTTTAGTTTGAAAGTAGTTTGGGAAGGCGTGTTTGTTAGCCTAGGGGTTAAACTAAAATACATTGCTCGAAAAGGGCAAAAGCAAGGAAGATCCTCAATAATAATTATACAACATATGATAATAACCTATAACACGTCGGACCTGATAGTGTTAATTAAAGATACCTTTTACTATTTGTATATTCGCATTGTTTTCCTCTGTTAACTATTGTATATTTTTCTGTATTTTTAGTTATGTATTAATTTCCCTGTTCGTGTTCTATATTTTGTGTATAATTGATAACATTCGTGTATTCCTCTTTATTTTAATTATCTCGTCTTGTTCTTGTGAATTATTATTATTTGTTATGTATTTCATATCTCTAATGTTTTTCCATTTACCTTGTAGTATATAATCTGGTTTATGTTTACTCACTATTAATTCACATATTCAATTTTTTATCTTTTTTGTTTCTTCTAATAATTCTCTCTCTACTTGTGGGTGGGGAGAGAGCTTTCTGCTTTGCTAGCCTTACCTTCCACTTAATAGCATTGTTTTATATACTTAAGTCCGGACTGCCTAGTAGGAACCGCAAGTCCGTGCAGTCTGTGTAGCTATGTAACTCTCTCTCTCTCTCTCTCTCTCTCTCTCTCTCTCTCTCTCTCTCTCTCCCTCCCTGCAACACATGCAACATGCTCAACATGGACGAGGACAGAGCCGAGTTAGTGAAGAGTGTTAATCAGTTTAGCTTTGTTAACTAACTTCACAGGCCTCCCTCCCTCCCTACCCACCTCTCTCACTCTCTCTCACACACACACTCTCTCTCTCTTTCTGAATGATTACACCCTCCTTTTCTCTATTTCTGTTCTGTCAATCTAGCTCCCTTTTTCCCACTCCCCCGACACACACACACACACACACTCACACTCTTTCTCACACACTCACACTCACACTCACTCACACTCTCTCTCTCTCTCTCTCTCTCTCACACTAACACACACTCACACACTCTCTCTCTCTCTCTCTCCCCGATTTTGGATGCAGGCAGGTGGAGGGGGGAGGTAGGGAAGAGAGGGAGAGACTGGGGGACAATCATTGATGGACAGATGTAGTGAATGAGGATTTGTGTGTGTGTGTGTGTGTGTGTGTGTGTGTGTGTATGTGTGTGTGTGTGTGTTATAGACTGAGTAAGAGATACAGAGAAAGTGTGCGAGTGTGTGTTAGAGAGTGAGGAAGAGAGAGAGAGAGCGTGTGTGTGTGTGTGTGTGTGTGTGTGTGTTATAGACTGTTAAGAGATAGAGAGAAAGTGTGCGAGTGTGTGTTAGATAGAGAGAGTGTGTGGGTCTGTGTGTGTGTGTGTGTGTGTGTGTGTGAGTGATCGACACAACGGCGTGGACCACGGGGCGCTAGCTGTCAGCCCTCAACTACAACCACAGGCAACCACAGGACAAGGGGAGAATTGGGAATGGAGTGAGCACGTGAGGAGGAGGACGTGAGGGGATAGAGAGAGAGAGAGAGAGAGAGAGAGAGAGAGAGAGAGAGAGAGAGAGAGAGAGAGAGAGAGAATGGAATTCAGACGATGAAAGTTGAAGTGAAAATGGTAGAAGTATACAGTTAAAATAAAATGGAAGAGTAACTGAGCAGAATGGAACAAAATGGGAAGGAGAAGGAACGAGATAAATGATGAGAAATGGAATGGATGGGAGGTATTGACTAAGGAATTGAGAAGGGAGAAAGTAATCGCGATAAGGAAGTATGGCAGAACGGCAAGGAAAATGATTATCGATTGGACGAAAACAAATAATCAATAATTTCACTGAATTATGGCTAGACAAATAAGGCAATTATTAATACATGTAAAATAATGAATGCATATATTAGACACAACACGGATAATTATGGAATTATATAAAAAGGGGACGACAAATTACGAAAGAATAAAAACATGAAGGAAGACAGAATAGAAGTATGGAAAAGAAAAAGAAAAGGTGGAAGAGGGGATAGGCCAGACTAGTAAGGGGGGAGGGGGGGGGGGGGGGTTAGAGGGAGACCAAAGGGAGGGGGTGAGGATTTGAGGGAGACCAATATATATATATATATATATATTTTGTGTAGTTAAACTCGCGAGGAAAAGTGAAACAATGGAACACCAAGCTTTCATCTAATTTGATCACACGTATTTGTGATTTAACCTCCATATATATATATATATATATATATATATATATATATATATATATATATATATATATATATATATATAGAGAGAGGGAGAGAGAGAGAGAGAGAGAGAGAGAGAGAGAGAGAGAGAGAGCAATAGAAGCCTTTCCTCTCATACTTTTTTTATCTCTCTTTTTAGGTCGTCTTGTACGTTTTTATATCACAAGTTAGTCTCCATTTTATCTTCACCCATTGTTCGGTTCTTTATCTTCGCGAGTCTTTACAATTTGTCCTGTAAAGTGTTCCCTCTATATTTTTTCCATTTTCTTTTTATTTCTTATTTCGTTTTCCCTTCATCTCTTATTTAATTTCCCTTCATCTCTTTATTTAATTTTTCCTTCATCACTTATTTCATTATCATGTGATGTGATATTTCCTTTTTCCTTTTATCTTTTATTTCCTTTTTCCTTCATCTCGTATTTCATTTTTCCCATATCTCTTATTTAATTTTATCTCTTTTAATTTTGCCTGGACTCTTATTTAATTGTATGTTAGCGCTTATTTCATTGTCATGTATCTCTTATTTCGTTTTCATTTTATCTCATATATCGTTTTCATACGTTTTCATTTTATCTCTTATTTAATTTTCCCTTTAACTCTTATTTCCTTTTACCCCTTATTTATTTGTTATTATATCTTTATTTAATTTTCCCTGTATCTTTATTTCATCTTCCCTTTATCTCTTCTTTCATCTTCCCTTTATCTCTTCTTTCATCTTCCCTTTATCTCTTATTTCATCTTCCCTTTATCTCTTCTTTCATCTTCCCTTTATCTCTTATTTCATCTTCCCTTTATCTCTTTATTTCATCTTCCCTTTATCTCTTATTTCATCTTCTCTGTATCTCTTATTTCATCTTCCCTTTATCTCTTATTTCATCTTCCCTTTATCTCTTATTTCATTTTCCCTTTCTCTTCTTTCATCTTCCCTTTATTTCTTATTTCATCTTCCCTTTATCTCTTATTTCATCTTCCCTTTATCTCTTATTTCATCTTCCCTTTATCTCTTATTTCATCTTCCCTTTATCTCTTATTTCATCTTCCCTTTATCTCTTATTTCATCTTCCCTTTATCTCTTATTTCATCTTCCCTTTATCTCTGATTTCATCTTCCCTTTATCTCTTATTTCATCTTCCCTTTATCTCTTATTTCATCTTCCCTTTATCTCTTATTTCATCTTCCCTTTATCTCTTATTTCATCTTCCCTTTATCTCTTATTTCATCTTCCCTTTATCTCTTTATTTCATCTTCTCTGTATCTCTTATTTCATGTTCCCTTTGTCGTTGGATTGCCGGAAAAAAATAAAAATATATACGCTTTCGGCACTGGTAGTATTTGTTCACGGTGCCGTCACATCCACTGTTCACGGTGCCGTCACATCCACTGTTCTTTTTATTACACTTTCCTGTATTTATTCTTTCCTCTCTCGCTGGCAGTGTCTCTCTCTCTCTATCTATCTATGAGTCTGTCTTCCTGTTATACTTTATATCTATCGGTACTATATCTAGCACTATCTATTTCTCTACTTCCCCCCCTCTCTCTCTCTCTCTCTCTCTCTCTCTCTCTCTCTCTCTCTCTCTCTCTCTCTCTCTCTCTCTCTCTCTCTCTCTCTCTCTCTCTCTCTCTCTCTCTCTCTCTCTCTCTCTCTCTCTCTCTCTCCTTGCCTTCCACTTTGTAGCAAATTTTATTTTAGCATTAAGTCCGGACTACCTAGTAGGGACCGCAAGGTCTGTGTAGTCTGTGTATCTATGTAACTATATGTAACTCTCTCCTCTCCTTTCCTCTCCCCCGGCCTGTGTCAACGGAGGACTCAGGGAAGAATGCGAGAAAGAGTTAAGAGAGAAGATTAAAGTTTTTTCCGGGATAATCGTGTGTGAACGTGCGATGGTGTGTGTTTGGAGAGAGAGAGAGAGAGAGAGAGAGAGAGAGAGAGAGAGAGAGAGAGAGAGAGAGAGAGAGAGAGAGAGAGAGAATATTCTTAGAATATAACAGCCAAGTTAATGCAAGTTTTTACTAATCCAATTCGACGCTCTTTCCAACAATTTTCTGCAAATTGGTAACATTGTGGACATTTTTAGGCGTAGTTCAACATACATTACGTGGTAATGTAAAACGTATATCAACATAGTTATATTGAAGTCCATTCAACTTGGTAATGTTACCTAGAATTATGTTTACGAAGTGGAGTATTACGTTATACTTGAACGAATACCTTTAATTTCCATTAACCATTTGTATAAACGAATTTGCGGTACAGGATATTATTTGGCGTTTGATTTGGGGTTTGTAGGCTATACGTAATTACTAATTAGTATATCAAAAGAGACATACGCCGCCTATTATACGGATCTAGAGTTGGATACAAAACAAAATTATGCACTTCTTGGGAAACTCTCATAGTAGCACATTTCTCCCATCCTTAGCATTTCTTGACATGATCAATGAATTTGTTTAATTTTTGAGTTATGTGGCCTTTTTTCCCCTGGTAATTCCAGATACAGTTTGTTCACGTTATGATCACTAGCTACACTCACAACAATACTATAACCACAACAACAACACTAACCACAACAACAACACTAACCACAACAACAACAACACTAACCACAACAACAACACTAACCACAACAACAACACTAACCACAACATCAACACTAACCACAACAACAACACTAACCACAACAACAACACTAACCACAACAACAACAACAACACTAACCACAACAACAACACTAACCACAACAACAACACTAACCACAACAACAACACTAACCACAACAACAACAACACTAACCACAACAACAACACTAACCACAACAACAATACTATAAGCACAACAACAATACTATAACCACAACAACAACACTAACCACAACAACAACACTAACCACAACAACAACACTAACCACAACAACAACAACACTAACCACAACAACAACACTAACCACAACAACAACACTAACCACAACAACAACACTAACCACAACAACAACAACACTAACCACAACAACACCAACACTAACCACATCAACAACACTAACCACAACAACAACACTAACCACAACAACAACACTAACCACAACAACAACAACACTAACCACAACAACAACAACACTAACCACAACAACAACAACACTAACCACAACAACAACACTAACCACAACAACAACACCACTAACCACAACAACAACACTAACCACAACAACAACACTAACCACAACAACAACACTAACCACAACAACAACACTAACCACAACAACAACACTAACCACAACAACAACACTAACCACAACAACAACACTAACCACAACAACAACACTAACCACAACAACAACACTAACCACAACAACAACAACACTAACCACAACAACAACACTAACCACAACAACAACACTAACCACAACAACAATACTATAACCACAACAACAATACTATAACCACAACAACAACACTAACCACAACAACACTAACCACAACAACACTAACCACAACAACAACAACACTAACCACAACAACAACACTAACCACAACAACAACAACACTAACCACAACAACAACAACACTAACCACAACAACAACACTAACCACAACAACAACAACACTAATCACAACAACAACACTAACCACAACAACAACACTAACCACAACAACAACACTAACCACAACAACACTAACCACAACACTAACCACAACAACAACAACAACACTAACCACAACAACAACAACACTAACCGCAACAACAACAACACTAACCACAACAACAACACTAACCACAACAACACTAACCACAACAACAACAACACTAACCACAACAACAACAACACTAACCACAACAACAACACTAACCACAACAACAACACTAACCACAACAACAACACTAACCACAACAACAACACTAACCACAACAACAACAACACTAACCACCATCCAAACGATAGAACCTTCACACCAACGTTGATCTGTTCATATAACTACAATTAGAATTAGGCTACAATGTATTCAGGTAACGTTGTAATTTCCTCTCTCACTGATACAAAGGCAATTACCCATGTCTATTCTACTATTAAATGCGATGTTTTTCGAAGGTCGTTTCATTTGTTACAATTATCTCTGCGATTGCCCGCCAATAACAAGAACAACAATGATATAGATAATAATAATAATAATAACAATAATAATAATAATAATAATAATAATAATAATAAAGGTCATATCATGTATTAGTGCCAAAATTGGAAACACATTCATTCACTATCAACAAATAAAACAATACCCTATCGCATACATTCATTCCCTTTCAAAACATTAACCCCTATCGCGTATACTAGTGCCAAAATAATTATACTCCATCTCACTCTCTTTGGCCATTACCATTTTACAGTAAAGGGTGGGTGAGGCAAAAATCGCTGAGCAACTCACATATTTGGCCATTTTTGCA
>CM064520.1:5240755-5249146 GCA_032716605.1 Paralithodes platypus
CAGGAATACAAACTTAATTAATTTAACTATTTTTTTTTTCAATTACTGTTTTATAGTTTTTTCATTCAAGTAATTATTTTGTTTAGTGTTGATACTGGATTATGTCCTCCATGTTTATACAACAGTGATATTGTTTTGGTTTACATTGTGCATTTGTTATTCTTTTTCGTTTTGTTTCTTAAAATTGTCTTCATACTTTTCATTTATTTTTATTTTTTGTATTAACAATTGACGGCCACGGATCCATCGTACGCGGAATAGAATTTGCAAATGACTGAAAGGGTTAGCTTGATTATATGTATATTTCCTGATATTCAACCCTTTCAGTATACCATGGGACATTGTTTTCCTTCTGTTATGGATAGTATTAGACGATTTTATTACGATTATAAAGGGTCTGTGAGAGTAAGAGGGTTAATTGTGATATATATATATATGGTGAGTTATCTGCTCAACAGGTGGCATTGTGTGTGTGTAAGTGTGGGAGTCCGAGTGTAGGGAGTGAGACAGTGAAGCACGGGAACGAGGTGGCTTCAGAGATGGGGTCGTTTCGGGCCATGAGTGAGCACCTTGCCTCATGTGAAGGCAAGATGACAGGTGCTCGTTGTACTCTACGTGCTTCACATGTCTCACTCCCTAGACTGGAACAAGACCTCACGGGCTTCACTGTTCATTGTAAAGCGGTGAATGTTAAGGCTCTCAGCCTATGCCCGAGAGGAAGTAAGTTGGAATATAGAAAAAAAAAAAAAAAAAAAAAAAAAATATATATATATATATATATATATATTACTCCTTTGATTTAAGGGGAGGTCTCCACTTGAGGGATTTTTTTCTTGACCCCTTTTTCCCTCATGTTTAGCCCCATTGCTTTTGATACTATAAAACGTTTGCCCCATTAGTTTAGCGATTTTAAGAACTTTCACCCCATATTAAGACCTTTCGTGCAATTCAGGTGTCGATTTTATCCTGGCCAGCGATAGCGAGCCTGTAATTTAAGAGGAACCGGCCTTTGGCCGGGACATTTTTCTACCGAAAAATGTACAAATTTATCTTAAAAGGGACTCAAGGGGGTGTAATTTTAAGCTTGATGGAGGTCTAGGGAACAAACTAAATACCTCCTCTTAATGATGTTCTTCCTTGGGTATTAACAATCGTCTAATGTTAACAAGCATGAGAATAATATAAAACAAATACGTCATGTTACTCAATGGACTTTCCATATTTGGTCCAAGGGAGTTCTTTTTTGGAACTCCCCTGCTACCCTCCATTAGTTTAAAGATTTTAAGACGTTTTACCATATTAGTTTGGCGATAATAAGACGCTTCATCCCATTCAGATGTCGATTTTTTTCAGGGCGAGCGATAGCGAGCCTGTGACTTAGAAGAAATAGACCTTTGGCCGGGAGATATTTCTACCAAAAAATGGACACATTAGCCTAAAGGGGGTCTGGATGGGCATTTTTGTACTGCAAAGGAAGTCTGGGAAGGCGTTTTATTAAGCTTAGGGAACAAACGAAAAATGCAAACGAAAATGGCAAAAACAAGCAAATCCTCAATAATAATAAAACATAATTATGATAGGAGGAAGCGGATGACGAGGGGTGTACTAACCAACATCTTAATATCCCTTTTCTTTCTTATATCCATTGTCTTTCTTCTATATTGTAGGTCATTGATGATGGCATAAAACAATGTCGAAACGTTTGACAATAAACACAATGAATATCAAGATGTTGGTTATTACATCCCTCGTCATCCTCTTCCTCTTTAAGGGGGGACTGACCGTTTGTTTGGTCTATTAATTCATTTATTCATATATTTTTTTAGTTTCCTCCCTAGACCTCCATACAGCTTAGAAAAACACCCCCTAGACCCCCCTTCAAGATAAATTTGTACATTTTTCGGTAGAAAAATTTCCCGGCCGAAGGACGGTTCCTCTTAAAATTGCAGGCTCGCTATCGCTCACCAGGAAAAATCGACACCTAAATGGGCCGAAAGGTCTTAAAATTGACAACGAAATGGGGCGAAAGGTGTTAAAATCGCCAAACTAATGGGCCGAACGTCTTATAATATCAAAACTAGTGGGGTTAAACATTAGGGTGAAGGGGGTCCAGAAAAACGGTCTGCCTCCCCTTAAGTTGAGATTCCCCAGGAACGATCCCATTGCTGATGAAAATTATAATAACCCACAAGATATCAGATCAGATAGTTTTAATGTTAATCGTTTCAGTATTATAACGTACTCTTACATTGTATTCTGCCTATCATTAGACAACTTTATTCAGCTTTGGGAGGCCGTCTAGGAATCGAGAGCGTAAAATACTGTATATATCAATTAACTCTTATGATATCCAAAATGGTCTTCCTAAACTAAATATAAAACAAAAAGTTATATGACAGTGGGAATATTTAATAACTATGTTGACTACAATTTTATCTTGCAAATGATTTTGTTTGGGTTCGATACAAATTCAAATGTGTATGCCTTTTCTGCCTCGTGACTGTACGTGTGTGTTTTATAATTCTGTTTGCCTGACTCGGTTTGGGAGGTCGTAAGTTCCAATTCTCGCAGAGTGTTTTGCCGTTGGGGAGAAAGGCGGTGCGTATTAAAGAAGTCTGTTTACGATTCTACATGGTAAATAATGTGTGTAGAATTGTAGCGAAGACGATACAGGGAGAATGTAAGTGCGTTATATAAGAGTTTGTTTACGAATCGACATGGTTGATAATGTGTGTAGAAAGGAGTCTGTTTATAATTCTACATGGTTACGAATGTATATAGAATTGTAGCTAATACGATACAGGGAGAAATTAAGTGCGTTTTAAAGGAGTTTGTTTACGATTATACAAGGTTAATAATGTGTGTAAAATTGTAGCTATGACGATACACACATAAATATCTTCAATTTGTTTACGTACACTAGGTTGAAAACATTTACTGATAATGTGTCTTATAATTTATGTCTGCCATTTTGTGGCATTTTGTTTAAATGACAACTCATCTACTCTGATGCAAACAAATAATAAACTATATGAGAGAGAGAGGGAGGGAGAGAGAGAGATACTTGATTAATTCACTTATTTATAGAGATAGATATGTACAGAGATGATAAATAACAAAAACCAGTGTAAGCAACTTTCGTACACTATCTATCGGAACTATTATTATGTGTATGCTTTATCTACCGATCCAATATTTACCCGCTGACCCTTTATCTATTGCCATCTATCTCGTAACAGCTGGCAGAGGGGGGCGTGGCGAGAGGGGAGGGAAGGGGGGGGGGGGGGACGTTGAGGAAGAGGGGGGTGCTGGGGACAAGTTTTCTGTACACAACCCAGATGGGGCAGGTTGTTCATATGGTACAGGTGAAGTCACAAGTTGCTTTACCCCACAATACATAAATACAGCTCATCAGACAATTGATTTAGCTTTAATGTGACAGCTAGAGTTTTTCTTCTAGTAGTAGTTCCGGTCTGTATATGTATTATAATGTGGTAATTAATACGAACTAAATTAGGCTAATATGCAATTTGAACAGAGTAGAGATATTTAACGAGTCCACTCTACCACCACTGTTATTCAACCTGGTGTATTTATATACTGTATATATATATATATATATATATATATATATATATAACCTCGCGTCCAGGGGCATGGGGGAGTAGTGGGTGGATTCATTGGGTAGGGGAGAGAGGGATTTTCACGAGTGGATGGTGGGGGGGGTGGGGGGGGGGTTGCAATACCAGGAGGTAGGGCCTACATCAGGGGGTGGGGGAGCAAAAGAGGGGTTAGTGGAGGGAAAGGGGGGGAGGTACTGGAGGGGTAGGAGAGAACACGGTGGCTTGACATTAATTACAAGATAGTGGGGGAAAAGCTGGTGAAGGATTTAGATAGAGAAAGTTTGCCGGCAGCAGCTACGCAGGAGGGAAGAGGAAGGAGAGAGGAGGAGAGTGTGGAGAGGGGTGAAGAGTAGGAAAACGAAGGAAGACATGTATGGATGGACGATGATGGTGATGATTTTGGTAAGGGAAGAAGAAGACGAGTATAATTTGATTATGCAAGAAGAGATGGGGATAAGAAAGGGAAAACGATGATGATATAGTAATGATGATCCCAATGCTGATACTGATGTTGGTGAGGACAAAGGAAGAATTGGGTGATGGAAGAAGAGGGGGGATAGGAGGATGAAGGAAGAAAGACAGAGGCTACTCGGCATATGGAATGAAATTAGAAGAGAAGAGACAAGGGGGGACCCGAAGGAGCGTTTGGGTCTTCCGTATTAATACAATATATGAGTGTAAACAAAGAGCGAATAAGATACACACGTATATAGCCATATGCTCGTATTGCGTACACACACACACACACACACACACACACACACACACACACACACACACACACACACACACACACAACACAAACACCCAACCCAACACCCCACACACAACCACACAACACACACACCAACACACACACACACACACACACACACACACACACACACACACACACACACACACACACACACACACACACTGACATACATACACACACACAAACACACACACACACTATACAATTTGGAGAATAAATGGATAATGAAAACATGATGGAAACGAAAAACGGAAGAAAATGAATATCATCAATGTGCATTATAAGGTCAGACAAAATAATAACGAGGGAGAAACAAAAATAGTAAACGAAAATGTCAAACCCAAACTAGTAAGGAGAAAGTGTGTCGTAAATATAGAGAATGGACGATCTATAGAAATATTAATATAAATGTAATTAATACGCCTTGCTACATGATGAGAACAGCTGGGTAGATAAATAACATAATATTTTAGAATAATAGACATACTATTAACTTTAGAAAAGGCAGTCAAAATAATATATAAGAACTCTCGATAAGATAAAGTAGATACACTGAAAAAAATGAATGAAAAATGAATGAAAGGTACAGTAATCTAATTGTGTATAAAATGTATTAAATATATAAATACAGTCCTAAAATATATATAGATGAACTTTCAATTACATCAATTAAATATTTAGTAAATAGGATTATTTATCAACTTCGAAGACAGATATACCACTACTACTTAGAGATATACCACTACTACTTAGAGAAGGAAATTATGCGGATCTTAAGGGAGCCCACCTCGCTTTTGTTCTCTTTCTCTCCCTCTCTTTTTCTGTATCTGTCTCTCTGTCTCTCTCTCTCTCTCTCTTAAGAGTTGAGTATCTTGCCCATTTCAGTATTAAATGTATTCCAGTCTTTCGTTCTTTCTTTCAACCTTCTCTCTCTTTCTTTCTCTCTCTCTCTGACCTTTCCCCCGCTGACAGACCCAGTAGTACAGTGGTGGTGTGGGTGGTGGGGATAAACTGAACAATAATACTGCAACGCACTGATGTTATGCCTTGGTTTACTTCTAGGCTTCACCTTTCCCCTCATTAACCCATTCAGTACCGGTGCCGTCCTTTTAACTGTATTTAGTTTATTATTTTTGTTTTCTACGTGAGTGAGGGAGACAAATAGCAGAACTACCTGTATCGAGTGCCTCCCCCAGAGTTGAAAGAGTGTCCGTGCCAAAATCAAGGGACGTTCGAGCCGAAATGCCTGGACACACGGAGTTTGAAGTAATTTAAGTCATAGGAAGAGGGAAAGACTGATACTGGGAGAGAGTTCCAGAGCTCAGCAGTTGAATAGAAGAAAGACTGAGAATAACGTTTCACTCTTGGGTTGGAGAGTTGCACAGGGTAGGGGTGGGATTGTGTTGCAAGACGGGTATTACGTACCCTACGTAGAGGAGGTGGTATACACTAGGAAAGCTTTAAGGAACATTGATTATTATAGTAGCGATAGAATAGCGAGAAAGATGCAATATTGCGGCGAAGAGAGAGATTGCAGAGAGTTGGTGAGTGGGCGAGAGTTAATGATACGAAAGGTTTTCCTTTCTACTTTGTCTAGGAGTGCGGTGTGAGAGGATCCTCCCCACTATCGTCCTATTGTCTAGGAGTGCGGTGTGAGAGGATCCTCCCCACTATCGTCCTATTGTCTAGGAGTGCGGTGTGAGAGGATCCTCCCCACTATCGTCCTATTGTCTAGGAGTGCGGTGTGAGAGGATCCTCCCCACTATCGTCCTATTGTCTAGGAGTGCGGTGTGAGAGGATCCTCCCCACTATCGTCCTATTGTCTAGGAGTGCGGTGTGAGAGGATCCTCCCCACTATCGTCCTATTAGACGATTTCACAGTCGTTAAAAGGGGCCTCCAGCAAAAAGGCGCAGACGCCAGCAATCAACAGGCTTCGAACTGTCTCACGTAACCCTTTATACTATCACAGATCGTTATTAAGGGGAGGTTTTTAGTTCGGTCTCTAGATATCCATCAAGCTTAACATTACACCCCCTTGAGCCCCTTTCAAGATAAATTTGTACATTTTTCGGTAGAAAAATGTCCCGGCTGAAAGCCGGTTCCTCTTAAATTACAGGCTCGCTATCGCTCGCCAGGATAAAATCGACACCTAAATTGCAGGAAAGGTCTTAAAATTGACAGAAATGGGTTGAAAGTTCTTAAAATCATCAACATAATGGGGCGAACGTCTTAAAATTAGAAAAGCAGTGGGGCTAAACATGAGGGAGAAAGGAGTCAAGAAAAAAAAATCTCAAGTGGAAATCTCCCCTTAAACTGCAGAATAGCTTCTAAATATAGCTAGAATAAAATGAAAAAGACGTCGCCGGTACAGAAAGGGTTAACCACTTCAGCACGATGGTGCCTTTTTACCTTCGACTCTGGCTAAAATTAGGCGATGTTATGCAGTTTAAGAAGGACCTACGTTGTTGTTGTTGTTGTTGTTCCTCAAGCTGCCTGGCCGAACAGCCCCAAGGCCAAGGCCATAATCGAGCGCCCCCAAAGAACCCTCCCTGCCGACCACAATAAAGCGTGGGTGACCAAAGCCACTCCATGGCGGGGAGCTAAGGAGGGGGCGGAAACGCCCAGGAAACCAAAGTCCCACCCAGGGCCCTGTGCCCCTCAGCAATTATGAAGAGAAAGTTGAGGGGCAAAGGAAAAATGTGACGCTTTGGCTTCCAATCATGGTAGATGGGGAGGTCAATCCACGGAAGAGACGCCGTCACTTGAGATCTAGAAAATATATAAGTAAAAGGAACAGTCAGAGTAAGCTATGGGTATGGCAGAGATCGCTCAGTTCTCACTCTGATAGACCAGCCCATCACCAGGACCTACGTTATTGTATTTACCTCTATGAGTCGTAAAAGTAATTTATAAGCTAAGGAAAATCGTTATTGTATTTACCTCTGTGAGTCGTAAAAGTAATTTATAAGCCAAGGAAAATCGTTTAATGGTAACCAGAATATGATAGAAAATACGTCATTATGCTGAAGGGGTTAACTGGTAAGAGAGGAGAGAGGCTGGGTACTGATTGTCATATTTGTTACTTATTACTCTTTATATTGCTCAACAAGACAGCTAATAACACAACAACTAACCCATCTGTCCCCTACTAACTTCATAATCCTGCCACGGACATTAGTTCCAGGGCAGTAGTTCCCTTTTCAATGTTCCCTTACCCACTCTAAACCACTGTTTGGACACTTGATCCTCAGTGTTTTGGAGCACAAGCAGCCTAGAAGGGTCACTAGACCTGTTGTTGCTTGATTTCCTTTGTACTAACTGATAGAAAAATAGATAGCTTGATATTGAGAGGACAGATTAAGCGAGACAAAATTAAGAGAGTTATGATTAAATTATTTCAAGCGTAATATAGGTGGGCTCTATAGTAATATAGGTGGGCTCTATAGTATAGTAATATAGGTGGGCTCTATAGTAATATAGGTGGGCTCTATAGTAATATAGGTGGGCTCTATAGTATAGTAATATAGGTGGGCTCTATAGTAATATAGGTGGGCTCTATAGTATAGTAATATAGGTGGGCTCTATAGTATAGTAATATAGGTGGGCTCTATAGTAATATAGGTGGGCTCTATAGTATAGTAATAGGTGGGCTCTATAGTAATATAGGTGGGCTCTATAGTATAGTAATATAGGTGGGCTCTATAGTAATATAGGTGGGCTCTATAGTATAGTAATATAGGTGGGCTCTATAGTAATATAGGTGGGCTCTATAGTATAGTAATATAGGTGGGCTCTATAGTATAGTAATATAGGTGGGCTCTATAGTAATATAGGTCATATAGGTGTGCTCTATAGTATAGATAATATAGTGGGCTCTATAGTAATATAGGTGGGCTCTATAGTAAATATAGGTGGGCTCTATAGTATATTAATATAGGTGGGCTCTAGTATACGTAATATAGGTGGGCGCTTATAGTAATATAGTATAGTAATATAGGTGGGCTCTATAG
>CM064520.1:5249246-5254246 GCA_032716605.1 Paralithodes platypus
AAGAACCCACGGAGACAGTTGAACACACCAAACTTCTGGGAAGCTATCATAGCAAGAGTGGTATTATGACCTTTTCAAAGAAATGTCAGAAGAAAAAGAAACTCTGTAAGAATATTGAGAGAAGATGAAGGGTTGATTTGTGTATTGTTGAAGAGTAAAGCTGGTATCACACGATAACATTTATAGTCAACATTCGATGATCAAAAAATTTCTGGCAACATTTCTGGAATATTTTGCACCGGTATCTGAAACTAGACTGTTGATAGATGAAATTAGGTGACCGAAATATTTTAAATGTTGACCTCATAAGCTGCCAGACCACTATTAAGGATAACTGTTGAGTGAAAAAGCGCTCGTGTGATACCGGCTTAAGGGGAGGTTTTTAGTTGATTCCCTAGACTTCCAAAAAGCTTAAAATTACTCTCCCTAGATCCCCTTTCAAGATAAATTTGTACATTTTTCGGTAGAAAAATTTCCCGGCCGAAGGCCGGTTCCCCTTAAATTACAAGGCTCGCTATCGCTCGCCAGGAAAAACTCGACACCTAAATGGCACGAATGGTCTTAAAATTGACAGAAATGGGGCGAGGGTTCTTAAAATAGCCAAACTAATGGGGCGAACGTCTTAAAATCTCAAAAGCAATGGGGCTAAACGTGAGGGAGAAAGGTGTCCAGAAAAATATCACTCAAGTGGAAATCTCCCCTTAAGTGATAGTCTTGTGGAGGATTGTGACGGGTAGATAGAGGAAGAAATTGGGTCTTGGAGGCATTGAAAGTAACAAGATTCTCTCTGCCTCAATCGGAAATAGTTGATAGATAAGAAGATATAGGCGTGCGTGGGCGGGCGTGGGCGTGCTATGGCCTCATCACGCGCATTTTGGAGTGATTCCGTGGTGGGTCGTTGTGGAAAGTAGTTGAATAATTTAAGGTAGAGTCGTCAGCATACTAAAGGGAGATGGGTCGTTTTTCTGGTCCGCCTTCTTCCTCATGTTTAGCCCCATTAGTATTCAGGTTTTAAGACGTTCGCCCCATTAGTTTGTCGATTTTAAAACCTTTCGTCCCATTTCAATATCAATATCAAGACTTATCGTGCCATTTAGGTGTCGATTTTTTCCTGGCGAGCGATAGCGAGCCTGTACTTTTAAGAGAACCCGGCTTTCGGCCGAGACATTTTTCTATCGAAAAAATTTACTAATTTATCTTGAAGGTGGGTCTAGGGAGTGTTATTTTTAAGCGTGATGAAGGCCTATCGAGGAAACTAAATAATAAATGCATATATACTGTATAGATAAATAGACCCCCAAAATTACTACTGTCCCCTTATCAAGTTCCAGCAATAATCTCCCTCTTTCTCTCTTGGTTATTTTCCTTTTATTTTGACTACCGCAGTTTTCTGTATTCATTACCTTCGTTATTCCTCATTCACTCTAACAACCTTATTATATCGTCTATCCCATTCTCAACAAACCCTTAACCGCCTTTAACAGACCCTAACAACTGTTTAACTACCTCCAACAACCTATAGCAACCTCTTAACAACCCCTAACAACAGCATAACAACCTCTAACAAACCCTGACAACCCCTGTGCAATATCTTAACAACCACTAATAACCCCTTAACGATCTCTAACAACCACTAACAACCCTTACAAACTTCTTAACAACCACTAACATCCTTTTAATAAGCACTAATAACCTCTAAAGAACCCAGACAACCCATAACAGCTTCTAACACTACCTAACAACCCATAACAACCTCTACCAATACCTAACCTTTTAACTACCCATAACAACCTCTAACAACCCATATCATCCACTAACAATCCAGAACAACCTTTTAACTATCCATAACAACCTCTAACAACCACTAACAACCCATAACATCCACTAACAATCCGAAACAACCTTTTAATTACCCCTAACAACCTTTTAATTAACCCCTAACAACCTCTAACAACCAATAACCCATAACATCCACTAACAACCATTTAATTACCCCTAACAACCCCTTAACAACCTCTAACAACCCTCTCTTCCTCCTCAGACCCCACAATACAACACACCATATATCACTGTCACGTCATTGCCAACCTCATTCACACCCCCATACCAGTCATCTTATAATTCTTTAGTATTTACCATCTTTCTCTGCTTCATTAGCTTCGTCTTTCATCTTCACTTTTCTGTTTTCTTCTGGTTATTCTTAGTTTCATTTTCACCTTATAGCCAGTTTTCTTCACTCGGTCTTTTCTTGGTTGATTTTGTTTGATCTTTGTGAGTTTCTAATTACCCCTTACCTTAATTTGTCTTCATTAGCTCTAACAACCTCTACCAACCTCTATGCCCTCTTAACAAACATTAACAACAATTAACGATCCCTAATCAACCTTTAACAATCTCTAACACATCCAACAACTAACTAACTCTAACTCTCTCTCTCTCTCTCTCTCTCCCTCTCCCTCTCCCTTTCTCTCTCTCTCTCTCACTAACAGCCCCCCACGAGACTGCTCCTCAGCCCCCACAATACAAAAGACCATGTATCACTGTCACGTCATTGACAACCTCATTTTTACCTTCATTATTCATCATCTTTGTCTGCATTATTATTTTGGTCTCTCATCTGTTCTTATTCGGCTTTCTACTCGTCATTAAGGGAGCCCACCTCGCTTTTTTTCTTTCTCTCCCTCTCTCTTTGGCTTGTATCCATTCGGCCCCATTCAACCTACTGGTTTAAGACGCTTACCCCCATCCAGGTGTCAATATTTCCTGGCGAGCTTAAGCAAGCCAGCATATATATATTTTTGTTTTGACAGCAAGCTAAATTTGTACATTTTTCGATAGAAAATCTCTCCGGCGAAGCCGGATTTCTCCATACAATGCCTGGCTCGCGATAGGATAAACTTCTTAAAACAGTTGACTGAATGGGACAGAATGGATACAAACCAAGGAAAGAGAGAAAAGGAGAGAAAGATAAAAAAGCCGGTGACCTTACCTTTGGATGTGTTCGCCGCTCCTCTAGCGGCACCAGGGAGCGCGACGCCCCTCGTTATGGGTGGTGATTGGTGCAGTAGACTGTTTGAAGCGACAGCTCGCTCCCTTGCGAGGATGGGCTCGTCTGGCACTTTTTGCAGTTCGACATCTAGGGCTCTCTTGAAGTTGTCTAACGAGATGTCCCTCATGTCTCTTACTCGCCGTGGGAGTTTGTTGAAGAGACGTGGGCCTCTGTGTGATAACCAGCCCTCTCGCAGAGAGCCCATAGCACCCCTGTTATTCATCCGGGGGATTTCGCATTCCCAGCCTCTCCTATCACTGAATTTCATGACTATCGGAGTATGTAGGTTTGGTACTAAACCCTCTGCGATTTTCCACGTGTATATTATTAGGTAACGTTCTCTTCTACGTTCCAGTGAGTACAACAGATTCAGTGCTCTTAAACGCTCCCAATAGTGTAGATGTTTTATCGAACTTATATGCGAAGTGAAATTTCTTTGTACACTCTCTACGTCATTTATTTCACCTGCTTGGTATGGGGATGTTAATACGCTACAGTATTCAAGCCGCGGTAGCACTAGAGATTTGAAGAGCGTTATCATAGGCAATTCACCGCGTGTTTTAAAAGTACGCAGAATCCAACCCGTTAGACGTTTCGCAGCCGCCACTTTGACCTGGTTATGTACTTTGAAACCCATATTTTCAGACATTAATACCCCAAGGTCTTTCACACTGTCTTTCCGTTCTATTATGTGGTTAGATTCTGTTAAGTAATTTGTAATTTCCTTAACACCATTATTATCTCCGTACCGTATTAATTGGAATTTTTTCCTCATTGAATTGCATGTTGTTTTCCCTGGTCCACTGGAACACTACATTCATGTCTTCCTGCAGTCGGCCCGTGTCCTCTTGTGTGTTTACTATCTTGCTTAATTTTGTGTCATCAGCAAAAGACGACACCGTACTGTGTCTGGTGTTGGTATCTATGTCGCAAATTAGTATGAGGAACAGAAGGGGCGCTAGCACTGTTCCTTGGGGCACTGAGCTTTTGACATCCGAAGGCCCTTAACTATCCTTCAACTGTTCTTATTCGGCTCTCTACTCGTTCTCCTTCAAAATAAAACAAATGCCCCCCCCCCCCCCCACGACATTCTTTAAGCTAAACTTTTAAATTTTTTGATAGAAAAAAGTCCCGACCAAAGGCCAATTTCTTCTAAGTTACAGGCTTGCTAACGCTCCCACAGAAAAAAATCGACACCTGAATGGGGTGAAGGTTTATATTATCGCCAAACTAATGGGGTGAAACATCCTAAAATCTCCAAACGGGAAGAAACAACAGGGGAGACCCAAAAAGACCCCCTCGGATGAAATAGGGTTCACGAGAAATATAGTTTTATGGGCATCTTGCTGCCAGTATGTCGGGGCGCACCATCCATATATACTGTATATTCGCTACACGGTACTTTCTCAAAAAATCTTCTTGCTCATTATGTGACGCCCCCCCCCCCTCTCTCGCTTTCTCTCTCTCTCTCTCTCTCTCTCTCTCTCTCTCTCTCTCTCTCTCTCTCTCTCTCTCTCTCTCTCTCTGTGTCTGTCTCTCTCTCTCTCTCTCTCTCTCTCTCTCTCTCTCTCGCACACACACTTTTTATAACCTTCACACTTTCTCTATCCTATTTTATACTTACCTAACCTCCCTCACCCTCCCCGCCTCTCTCTCTATCTCTCTGTCTCTCTCTCTCTCTCTCTCTCTCTCTCTCTCTCTCTCTCTCTCTCTCTCTCAAAACGCCAGCTCCATATCTCTTCGTCACGCCTTTTTTTCATTTCGTCTCGTTTCCTTTTCCGCTCCCTCCCACGGAAAAAAAAAATGAAAAATGGTGAGGCCAGAAGTGAAAGAGAGGAAGTGAAAAATGAAGATGTTTCGCTTGACTTTAATTAACATAAGATGAGCAAGGAGAGAGAGAGAGAGAGAGAGAGAGAGAGAGAGAGAGAGAGAGAGAGAGAGAGAGAGAGAG
>CM064520.1:5256746-5266746 GCA_032716605.1 Paralithodes platypus
CATTCATATTCACTATAAAGCGGTACAGTTGACCATATGAATTTGTGTCCACTAAGTAATTTTATGCAAGGAAATGAAAATATTATGATTGAGCAAAAAAAAGTAATTTACTATACATTTGTTAATCGGTCATCTTAATTAACTACTGCAAAATAAAATAACGCTCGTAATTCAATCACACCATTTATTTTTCCATACATGGGTTAGGACGAATTCATGTGGGCAGCTGTACAACTTTGATTACGTAATTCACCAACATGTAGACATATATAGAAAGTAAATATATATGTATGTATGTATGTCTCTCTGTGTATACATAAATATACAAAATACATAACAAATATATGATGACACCAATACAAACTTGAAGATGAATAAAACAAATGTCCAACAAACGTGTCCTTAAAACTAACTAAACACACTTTTAAAGACATTGGAAAGGCTAACATAATATAGTGATCATCTAACCTCCAAAATAAATGTCTGAGAAGAGCAAAATCGTCTACTGATAGCCAGAATAATAGGGAGAGAAGCATCATTCCACACTGACAGGGTTAAGGGAGCCCATCTCGCTTTTTTTCTCTTTTTCTCCATCTTTCTTTGGCTTGTATCCATTCGGCCCCATTCAGCCTACTGTTTTAAGACGTTTACCCCAACCCAGGTGTTAATATTTTCCTGGCGAGCGGTAGCGAGCCAGCATCTATATATTTTTGTTTTGACAGCAAGCTAAATTTGTACATTTTTCGATAAAATGTCCCCGGCGAAGCCGGATTTCTCCATACAATGCTGGCTCGCTATCGCTCGCCAGGATGAAATCGACACCTGGATGGGGATAAACGTCTTAAAACAGTTGGCTGAATGGGACCGAATGGATACAAGCCAGAGAAAGAGAGAAATTTAAAATGAGAGAAAAAAAGTAGGTGACCCCTTTTAACCCCTTCAGTATTCGATGACACGTTTCTTCTTTATATTCTGGCTATTATTAGACGATGGTATGCAGGCGAGGACAAATCTCTAGGAACGAAAGGGGTAAAACCTATCTCAAATACATTTCTAACTCCCACAAGCTCTTCCTATGAGGGAGGTAGTCGCTTTTGCTGGTAGTCTCTCTTATGTTTAGGCTAGCATATTAGTTTTAAGATTTTAACACGTTCGTTCCGTTATTAGTTTGGCGATTTTAAGACCTTTCGCCTCATTTCTTTGTAAATATTTAGCCCTTTCGTGCCATTTATGTGTAATTTTTTTTCTCCTGGCGAGCGATAGTGAGCCTGTAATATTTTTAAGGAATCGGCCTTTGGCCGGGACATTTTTCTACCGAAAAATGTACAAATTTATCTTGAAAGGGGGTCTAGGGTTTTTTTTTTCAAGATTGATGGAGGTCTAGCGAAGAAACTCAAAAATAAATTAGTAGATAAATATATGGAACAATAAACCAGCACTACCCCCTTAAGCTTAATATAAACCAGCACTACCCCCTTAAGCTTAATATAAACCAGCACTACCCCCTTAAGCTTAATATAAACCGTCACTACCCCCTTAAGCTTAATATAAACCAGCACTACCCCCTTAAGCTTAATATAAACCAGCACTACCCCCTTAAGCTTAATATAAACCAGCACTACCCCCTTAAGCTTAATATAAACCAGCACTACCCCCTTAAGCTTAATATAAACCAGCACAACCCCCTTAAGCTTAATATAAACCAGCACTACCCCCTTAAGCTTAATATAAACCAGCACTACCCCCTTAAGCTTAATATAAACCGTCACTACCCTGTTAAGCTTAATATAAACCAGCACAACCCCCTTAAGCTTAATATAAACCAGCACTACCCCCTTAAGCTTAATATAAACCAGCACTACCCCCTTAAGCTTAATATAAACCAGCACTACCCCCTTAAGCTTAATATAAACCAGCACTACCCCCTTAAGCTTAATATAAACCAGCACTACCCCCTTAAGCTTAATATAAACCAGCACTACCCCCTTAAGCTTAATATAAACCAGCACTACCCCCTTAAGCTTAATATAAACCAGCACTACCCCCTTAAGCTTAATATAAACCGTCACTACCCCCTTAAGCTTAATATAAACCAGCACTACCCCCTTAAGCTTAATATAAACCAGCACTACCCCCTTAAGCTTAATATAAACCAGCACTACCCCCTTAAGCTTAATATAAACCAGCACTACCCCCTTAAGCTTAATATAAACCAGCACAACCCCCTTAAGCTTAATATAAACCAGCACTACCCCCTTAAGCTTAATATAAACCAGCACTACCCCCTTAAGCTTAATATAAACCGTCACTACCCCGTTAAGCTTAATATAAACCAGCACAACCCCCTTAAGCTTAATATAAACCAGCACTACCCCCTTAAGCTTAATATAAACCAGCACTACCCCCTTAAGCTTAATATAAACCAGCACTACCCCCTTAAGCTTAATATAAACCAGCACTACCCCCTTAAGCTTAATATAAACCCGCACTACCCCTTAAGCTTAATATAAACCAGCACTACCCCCTTAAGCTTAATATAAACCAGCACTACCCCCTTAAGCTTAATATAAACCAGCACTACCCCCTTAAGCTTAATATAAACCAGCACTACCCCCTTAAGCTTAATATAAACCAGCACTACCCCCTTAAGCTTAATATAAACCAGCACAACCCCCTTAAGCTTAATATAAACCAGCACTACCCCCTTAAGCTTAATATAAACCAGCACTACCCCCTTAAGCTTAATATAAACCAGCACTACCCCCTTAAGCTTAATATAAACCAGCACTACCCCCTTAAGCTTAATATAAACCAGCACTACCCCCTTAAGCTTAATATAAACCAGCACTACCCCCTTAAGCTTAATATAAACCAGCACAACCCCCTTCAGCTTAATATAAACCAGCACTACCCCCTTCAGCTTAATATAAACCAGCACTACCCCCTTAAGCTTAATATAAACCAGCACTACCCCCTTAAGCTTAATATAAACCAGCACTACCCCCTTAAGCTTAATATAAACCAGCACTACCCCCTTAAGCTTAATATAAACCAGCACTACCCCCTTAAGCTTAATATAAACCAGCACTACCCCCTTAAGCTTAATATAAACCGTCTAATGATAGCAGCATGAGAGGAAAAAAGCGTCTTCGTATACTGAAAGGGTTAACTATTTCTCTCTCTTCCACCCCTCACCCCATCCCCTTCCGTTCCCACCCCCTGAACCTTACACTATCAAGTAGCCCGAGATCTCTAAACCTCCACCAAATACCTTATATTTACCTTTCCTTCCCACACCTGCCTTCAGACTCTACCAGCTCACAAACAACCATACTTAGTTACTTACTACAATAACACCAGATTATAATTATACAGTATACGGTATATATATATATTTTTTTTTTTCCCCGGCAATATTTCTGGCATCTTTGGCACTGGTATTGCACTGAAGAAAGCGGAGTTCAGGTGACAGACCTATTTTATAAGCTTACCTCATAAGCTAACAAACCAGTATTGACGATATAAGTTGAGGAAAAAATAGGATGCTTCACCCCATTCAGGTATCGATTGTTTCCCGGACGAGCGATAGCGAGCCTGTAACATAAAAAAAATCGGTCTTTGGCCGGGACATTTTTCTGTCGAAAAATATACAATTTTAGCTTGAAGGAGGTCTGGGTAGCCACTTTTTGCAGGCAACTTTGCCCTTTGTCTCTTTCATGCACTAAAAAAAAAAAAAAAAAAAAAAGGGGGGGGGGTAACAAATCAGTAATGATATACCCAACGGTTTTATATACCTATTTAAGACTATTGATATAACCAACACTTTCGTATACCTTGTTATGCCCTTGATAACCTAATGATTGTATATACCCTTAGTTATACCCTTCATATGCCCAATTATGTTATATACCCTCATGATACCCTTCATATACCCTCATGATACCCTTCATATACCTAATTAATTTAAATGCCTTTTGCATACCCTTGATATTTTACATTGAATAAGGCGTTTATCCCTTTCAGTACCGGTGCTGTCTTTTTGTATTTGATTCAGCTGTATTTAGACTATTTTATGAAGCTTAGGGAGGATATATAGTAGCCTAGCTAAAGGGACTGAGTGAGATAGTCTGTAGCCTTTTAATGTGTAGACGTCCTTCTTAAGCTGAAGAAAATTGTCCAATAGGTGCCAGATTACAATAAAACAGGACGCCGCCATCCCGGTAGTGAATGGGTTGCTAGAGTGCCACCCACCCACCCCGGTAGTGAATGGGTTGCTAGAGTGCCACCCACCCACCCACCCACCCCGGTAGTGAATGGGTTGCTAGAGTGCCACCCACCCACCCACCCACCCCGGTAGTGAATGGGTTGCTAGAGTGGCACCCACCCACCCACCCCGGTAGTGAATGGGTTGCTAGAGTGCCACCCACCCACCCACCCACCCCGGTAGTGAATGGGTTGCTAGAGTGCCACCCACCCACCCCGGTAGTGAATGGGTTGCTAGAGTGCCACCCACCCACCCACCCACCCCGGTAGTGAATGGGTTGCTAGAGTGCCACCCACCCACCCACCCACCCCGGTAGTGAATGGGTTGCTAGCACCCACCCACCCACCCTGGTAGTGAATGGGTTGCTAGAGTGCCACCCACCCCCCCCCCCCCCCCCGGTAGTGAATGGGTTGCTAGAGTGCCACCCACCCACCCCGGTAGTGAATGGGTTGCTAGAGTGCCACCCACCCACCCCGGTAGTGAATGGGTTGCTAGAGTGCCACCCACCCCGGTAGTGAATGGGTTGCTAGAGTGCCACCCACCCAGGCTAGGGCAGACCGTGGCCAATACTGCGTGGACCCATTCTGACCCCGTGCCAACATCTATTATGTAGTATATACTCTTGTTAAGGGGATAGTGTCTGGTCTGGTTTTTTTTTTTTTTTTTTTGTTGGTCTATTAATTAATTTATTAATTTAGTTTGTTTAGTTTTCTTCGCTAGACCTCCCTCAAAGTTAGAAAAACACCCCCTAGAACCCCCCCCCCCCCCCCCCCTAGATAAATTTGTATATTTTTCGGTAGAAAAATGTCCCGGCCGAAGGCCGATTTATCTTATAATTACAGGCAAGCTATCGCTCGCCAGGAAAAAATCGACACCTAAATGCCAGGATAGGTCTTAACATTGACAACGAAATGGAGCTAAAGGTGTTAACATCGCCAAGCTAATAGGCCGAACGCCATAACATTTCAAAACTAATGGAGCTAAACACGAGGGAGAAAGGGGTCCAGAAAAATTACCCATCTCCCCTTAACACTAGGCGATTTTATTTAGGTTAGGAAGCATATCTAGATTGTTAAGATAAACTCTCTATCCCATATTTATTACTACACTCTCGTTAACAATAGGCGATTATATTTAAGTCAGGGTTGATATCTTATTAACTTCATTATTATTATGCGAACAATAGACGATTTTATATGGGTTGTGGAGGCTATCTACTGCATCGTCCTATGGATATTTTGTTTTAACAAACAATATTTTCACAACCATTATCAACATTGCCTTTTACAATACCCCTTCAAATGTAGAATAGGTAGTAGAAACTGCTGGTATTTATAGAACTTGCAATAATTAAACGTATATGAATAATGATGGTTATAAGACAAACTATGTAAAATATTGCTTATCAACTTATTTTTAAAGGCAGTTGCAATGTTGCATCTCTCTCGCTATTCTATCGCTACTACAATAATCAGTGTTCCTCAGAGCTCTCTCAGCGTATACCACCTCCTCTACATAGGGTACGTAGTACCCGTTTTGCTACACAATCCCACCCCTACTCTTTACAACTCTCCAACTCTAGAGTGAAACGATACTTCCCAATATTTCTTCTATTCAACAGCTGAACTCTGGAACTCTCTCCCTGAATCCATCTTTCCCTCATCCTATGACTTAAATTGCTTCAAACTCCGTGTGTCCAGACATTTTGACTCGAACATTCCTTGATTTTGGCCCTATCACTCTTTCAACTCTGGGGGACGTACTCATCACAGTCAGTTTTGCCTTTTTGTCTCCCACATCCACATAGACAAAATAAATAAATAAATAAAGAGGTCCAGTATAATACATACATTATAATACTGTGTTTGGTACATAATATCCCCATAACCTTTTATGTTAATACAATTGATTGCATATTTATGTTACCATTTGTTTGAGTTATCCAGCTGAGCATAATGCACTAGACCCAAGCCTTAACATAATTGCATAACACTAACAACATACTATGTTATTCAGCTTAGGGAAGTCTTTTAACATCACTATCCCTTATTAAACCCTTCACCACGATGACGTCTTTTTACATATTATTCTGGCTAAAGTTAGACGATTTTATGCAGTCCAAGAAGGACCTATGTTATGCAGAGGGTTTATTAAGATCGTCTTTACCCCTTTGAGTTCTAGAGATAGATTATATTATTATTTTTTCCTCTGTGATTGAGGGAGGCAAAAGGCAGAACTGCCTATAGCGAATGCCTCCCCCATAGTTGAAAGAGTGACAGGGGCAAAATCAAGGGACGTTCGAGCCAAAATGCCTGGACACACGGAGTTTGAAGCTATTTAAGTCATAGGAAGAGGGAAAGACTGATTCTGGGAGAGAGTTCCAAAGCTCAGCTGTTGAGTAGAAGAAAGATTGAGAGTAACGTTTCACTCTCGGGTTGGAGAGTTGCACAGAGTAGGGGTGGTATTGAGTTGCAAGACGGGTACTACGTGCCCTACGTAAAGGAGGTGGTAACCAGAATAGGATAAATATGACGTCATCGTGCTGAAGGGCTAAATATTATACTTGTATTCTTGCAAACAATCGTCGATTTTATCCACCTTTGGGAGGGCATCTAGAAATCAAAGATAACTACACTATACCTTATCAATTTTATTCTTGATAGCAATGGGCGAATTTATTCAGTTTAATGGCAACTTATAGAATCCAAAGATAACTACTTTTGCCATTATATATTTAATTCCTGCTAATAAATAATTTACGATTTTATTCAGCTTATTGCAGACCTCTAAAATGCAAATACAATCTCTCTATCCTCTATGTGTTATATTCTTGCAAATAATGACCAATTGTATTCACATTAGTGAGGGCCTCTGGAGATCAAACTGCTTAACTATATCTATATTTACGGTTTCTTTCCCACAGGTCTTCCTAAACCGAATACAATAGTCTAAATATAACTCGAACAAGTAACAAGTTACATCTGTAGTAAAGGCAACACGATACGATCACTATATGAACACGAATAATATTGATACAATTTTGTAATACTGCACAAGATCGTTATTGTGAAAACTTCATAATTTACTGTGAACAATATAACAAGTTATCGAATTCTGATCAACAATTTACGAGGGACTCTGAGGCAATCTACATAAAATTTGGGTGCAAATCACACACACACACACACACACACACACACACACACACACACACACACACACACACACACACACACACACACACACACACACACATACAGCCCGTAGCCTAGTAGGTAGAGCTCTCGTCTCACACACGAGGGGTCGGGGGTTCAATCCCCGGCCGGGCGGAGACAAATTGGGCTTGTCTCCTTTCATGTGTTAGCCTCAGTTCACCTAGCTGTAAATAGGTACCTGGAATAAGTGGACGACGTTGTGACGTCCCATCTGGGGTTGGAAAAAATGGTACAAGGCGAGATGGGTATCATATGGTTCACCTAAGCTGATGGCTACCTAAGCCTTCGGGCGAGACGGTACCGTCTATAGTGAGAATGGTACCATACAGATCCACCCTAAACCTTCGTTTCCGATGTCGCCAATTGGCTAAAAATACAGACTACACACACATCCACAGCCATTCCAACGATACATATACAGTACATCTACACATATAGGAGGCGGGAAATAACGAGCATGCTCACTCCCGCAATACAACTAGAGTAAGTACAACTAGAGTAAGTACACACACTATATATATATATATATATATATATATATATATATATATATATATATATATATATACGAAATAAATATAATTGCACTTAATACAAAACAGACTAAACACACATTCATATAGCTACTTAGTTCTCTCTGCACGTGTGCATGTATGTGTGAGTGTGTGTGCATATGTATGTGCGTGTGTGTGTGTCTCTATGTATGTGTGTGTTGGCGCACGTGGGAGGGAATGAGGGAGATGAGGAAAAAACAAGAGGGGGTATGGGGGAGAGGGTGGGGGGTGGGGGGGCACAGTGGGGGGCAGAGAGAGAGGGGAAAAACTGTAGGAACACCGAGGAGGGAATGTGAGGGGGTCTAGGGTACTGTATTAGTCTCTCGCTGTCGCTCTGCTCATGACAATAATAATTATCTTGATCATATGTACAGCATTGTTATTATTTTTATTAAATCAAATTGTTATAATTTTACACGATATTATCGTACGAAATTTCGTAGTACTAACAAACCGGTAATAAATATGTGTAAATAATTATGAGCTGCTAATGAACGCAACAAAATAACGATTAAATTAAATTAACGAAATATATATAATAATTGTTACTACGTATTAAGTTCTGCTACTAGAATAAATATGGTGATAAAACTAAACTTAGAAAATTAGACCGAAATAATAATATACACAAGTATTTATTATGGTTGTGTTTGTGGGAATCATTGTGATAGTAATATTTTAAAGACGCAATAGAGCAGTTTAAGTGTATGTTTAATAGTAATAGTTGAAAAAGTAAGAGTAGCGTTTGTAATTATAAAGGGAGTCACCGTTTTTTTTTCTCTTTTTCCTCTCTCTGGCTTGTATCCATTCGGCCCCATTCAGCCTACTATATTAAGACGTTTAACCCCATCCAGGTGTCAATATTTTCCTGGCGAGCGGTAGGGAGCCAGCTTATATATTTTTGTTTTACAGCAAGCTAATTTGTACATTTTTCGATAGAAAAATGTCTCCGGCGAAGCCGGATTTCTCCATACAATGCTCGACAGGAAAATATCGACACCTGGATGGGGATAAACGTCTTAAAACAGTTGGCTGAATGAGGCCAAATAGATACAAGTCAGAGAAAGAGAGAAAAGGAGAGAAAGAGAAAAAAAGCGAGGTGGGCTCCCTTAAATAATTATTTCTCTTCGCAGCGCCTGAACCGAACGAATACTGGGGGAATGAGTGCTGTTTACAGAGCTTACACGGATTACCACTCAGATTTCTAAAGGTAACGTCATTTTTCAGGTTACTTCGACCATTAACGACGGTTCAAAGGGAAATAATGGTTTTGGAATACAAGCGTGAGTATCTTCGCCAAAGTTAGTTACGAAAGATGCTATGCAATTCTCGTACACTCAATAATTAACCCGTTCAGTACCGGCTACGTCTTTTTAACTTAATTTTGGCTACTATAAGACGATTCAATGCAGTTTAAAAAGGGCTTCCAGCAAGTAACAGGCTTCTAACTATCTCACTAAACCTTTTAAATACCACATTTCCTACTTAAACTGCATAAATATTAAAAAAGACACCTCGGTACAGAAGGGGTTAATGATATGAAAGGCATAATTAAAGTGTCCATACTAATCTGCTCATTTAAAGGTATATTGTTGATAATAAACCTACAGTATCTATTACAAGGCTAGAAAGGTAAATCACTATCAATATATCCAATTATATTATGTATCATTTTCATACCCTGTATATACCTTGATTTCTGACAGTGTAGCGCATTTGTCCGTTCGTCTGGGTGGCTGGCTGGTTGGTTGGTCGATTGTTACCACTCTCTCAAAAACTTCTACGCAAAATTGAACGAGAAAATGTCACTATCTCCAATTGTTATTTTAATAGAAAAGGCTAACTTGCAGGCACAATTTGAAAAACAAATAATAATAATAATAAAATAATAAAACTCACTTCCTGCACCAGCATTAACTAAATTCCCTCCAGATGTCCATGAAAAGGTTTTCCTCGATTTACATGAT
>CM064520.1:5269246-5276746 GCA_032716605.1 Paralithodes platypus
GCCTTTCGTATCATTAACTCCCATCCACTCACCAACTCTCTGCAATCTCTCTCTCTCTCCGCCGCAATGTTGCATCTCTCTCGCTATTCTATCGCTACTATAATAATCATGTTCCTCAGAGCTATCCCAGTGCATACCACCTCCTTTACGTAGGGCACGTGGTACCCGTCTTGCAACTCAATCCCACCCCTACTCTGTGCAACTCTCCAACCCAAGAGTGAAAAGTTACTCTCAAACTTTCTTCTACTCAACAGCTGAGCTCTGGAACTCTCTCCCAGAATCAGTCTTTCCCTCTTCCTATGACTTAAATTGCTTCAAACTCCGTGTGTCCAGGCATTTTGGCTCGAACGTCCCTTGATTTTGGCCCTGTCACTATTTCAACTATGGGGGAGGCACTCGCTATAGGCAGTTATGCCTTTTGCCTCCCTCAATCACATAGAAAAAACAAAATAAAAAGTTATACAATCCACGTCCAGTTTAGTTGCCCATGTGAACTTTTATTGGCAAATCCGACATTGCAATTTGTGATTTTAATTTTTATCCTAATCAAATTGTCGAAAACTAATACACATTCAGATTAATTACCGATCGAATATTGCTGGCATAAAACCGCGTGTGACTGTGTTCACTCTTCCTATTTATTTATCTTTAATGTACAGTCACTTGTAAAAATCATGTAGCTTCTATACATATAATTAGGCAAATATACGTAGACCAAAATATCATATGAATGTGTAATAACGATGTAATAATAACTGATTATATCAAGTTTATCACTCTACTTAGGAATAATGAATTAATATTAGCTATCCATATATGCATAATATGCCTCCCATACAGCTATGTAATCCTCAGACAGACAAACAATAAGACTGTTATTAAGATGACCTATCCCTGCGTCAAGGCTGGAGAATATGACCTCTACTGGAAAGATGACCTGTTTGGAAAATACTCTTAAATGAACTCACACAATCTTAAATTCCCTCTCCTCCTCATTTCTATTTTGACCTTTGTATGTATACCATGACGCATTCTTTAACTTTATCCTGACTAGTTTTAGATAATTATATAAAGCCTAGAAAGGGTCTGTGGTAGGAAAAGGGATAATTGAGAAATATTATACCCCTTTAAATTGCTAGAGTTGCCCCTTTATCCGTATAAACTCAACTAGTGTTGCCAAAACATTATGAATAAAGACGTAATAATACCGAGAGGGTTAATTTGCCTATAATTTGAAAGCTTTCATTTCACATGATTTTTTGTAATTTGGTTGATTGACAAGTGAAAATTGTTAACAAATGTCAAATAATTATTATCAGTTATCTTGATCACCCTCCATATTCGTACCTAAAATGTATGCATTTATAAATTTTAGAATTATCGAATAATATGTTTTGAAATAGCCTAATAGTTGGAGATGAAAAGGGTAGGAAAGCGCTTGAAAATATTGGATTGTATAACACACGCATTATCATATATATACGGTATATATATATATATATATATATATATATATATATATATATATATATATATATATATATATATATATATATATATATATATATATATTATATATATATATATATATATATATATATTTATATATATGTGTGGTGTGTGTGTGTGTGTGTGTGTGTGTGTGTGTGTTAGTGGTAGCATGTACTAGCACGAGGTGTAGCAATGCTTTAGTATTGTAACGTTAAGCATAACTTCACCCCCCTTGTCCTTACCCCCCACTAGTACTGAGCGGGGGGGGGGGGGGGGGGGGGGTCATACGGGTACCGGGGGGGGGGGGGGGGGGGGGGGGGGGTTGAGGGTTGAGGTGATATAAGGCGGGGTAGTGCCCAGGCCCAGGGTAGTGTACTGTTGGTGGAGGGAGGAGTGTGGAGGTGGTGGTGGAGGAGGAGGCAGACACACACACACACTCATACAACAGCAGAGGCATCAACGACCAGCCTTGGAGGGACACACTACAAGGCCAACTTTGTATACAGGTGCTTCGGTACACAAACAAACACACACACACACACACACACACACACACACACACACACACACACACACACACATATGCAGGGGTATTTATGTTCACGTTCGCTAGCCAAATCACACGTAGATTTGTTCACGTTTTTAAATGTAGCAAGACAAACATTAGGCTACTTGTAAAGTTAACATAGGCATGTAACTTAAGATCATCACAGGACAAAACAAACAAACAACACCACACAAGCAAGCAAACAGACAAACACACACTGCTAAGCACATGTAAATTAGTCACATGGTCACAACACAGAGAACACGTTGCCAATTACTGTTACTGGTGTCCATGGTAGTATTGTTAAGAGCTATCAGTGACACATACAACAACTGACACTGATTGACCAGCCCACCCGGGGTTCGGTATCAGTACAGCCGACACTAGACCGATTCACCCAATTCTCCCTTTCATAATATAGGGGCCGTATTCTTGTAAAGTTACCCTCATAAGTTCGGCTCCTCTCCGTGATCGTATACATTGCAATATAATGCGCATGATTGAATTACGAGTGCAGTTTCTTATGCAGTGGTTAATTCATCTGACTAGTCAACTGATAATTAAAAGAAACCACACTCGCAATTCATTCATACTATTTTATTTTCATACATAAGATCACGAAGAGGAACATAACTTATGTGGGCAACTGTACCTGTGGACTGGGTGTTGACTGTACCATGGCGAACGTAGCTGGGTGTTATTCATTTATTTATGTTTAGTTTTTTGTATTATTGTTTATGTAAAGTTAAAATTATAGATTACAGATCTTAACATGTCTTAGGAAGTGATAATATAGCTAAAACATTACTCTTTCATGTCACTTTGCCCTTATTCTTTCCCAAATATATTCCAGTCATAAACCCAATTGCCCCACTTTGATCCCCCTGCAACAAACATAAAGTAACCGAGTGTTGATTTATGGAAGAGTCGGAGATTCAAGTATTTAAGCTTTAATATATTATAATGTCCTCTTCCAATCCGTAATTGTCCTAACATGCTTGGTGGTAGGGAGATTTTAAACTCTTTCGCCCCATTTCTTTGTCAAATTTAAGACCTTGCGTGCCCTTAAGGTGTCGATTTTGTTCCTGGCGAGCGATAGCCAGCCTGTAATTGTGGAGGAACTGGTCTTCGGCCGTGACATTTTTCTACCGAAAAATGTACAAATTAATTTTGAAGGGGAATGTAATGGATTTTTTTTTTTTTTTATGTTTGATGGAGGTCTAGGGAGGAAACTAAAAAAATCAATTAATATATAAACAAATAGACCCCCCCAAATAACCACTGTCCCCCTTAGGCCTAATACAGTAACTTTTATTATTACCGAAGTGTATTATTGCTGCTTCTTCGATTACTGTGCGGGTATTGTACGCCACGAATGCAAAGTACAGTTAAATTCCATAGTTCGCTGAAAACCTTGATACTACTTTAGGCGATATCATTATTTTGAACTACATGATACTAATACCGTAGTTACTGTATAATAACAGCAGTACCTTCCTCCTGTCCAGACCATGACACGTTCTTTTTAATCTTAATATTTCTTTCTTTCTTTATTGTTTCTTTATTTATTGTTTCTCTCTTTCTTTCTCTTTCTTCGTTTCTTTCTCTTCCTTTGTTTGTTTGTTTCTTTCTTTCTTTCGTTCTTTGTTTCTTTCTTTCATTCATTCTTTCTTTAATTTTCTTTCTTTACTTCTTTCCATTTCTTTCCTTCTTTCTTTCTTTCCCTTTCTGACCTTCACACCGTCAAGGTTAGTGTGGTACAGTTGGTTACATAAATCATGTCGAAATTATCCTTACATTTCGCTCTCTCTGCCCTGTAATAATGTCTGCCAGATGTTGAATGAGGCGTGTAAATGTAGACGAGTTTTTAAAAGATTCCCTCGCCGTAACTTAATGAATAATAACTAACGCTAAGAGCAAACAGAATCAACTATCCTCTATCCTCTACCAATGGCTTTTGTTTCGTGTACAATCGGCCTAATAAGTGATGTCTCGGCACCAAGTATATTTTGATCAATAATTGGTATCATCAATATCTAAACATGATTTCTTCGTTTCGAGTGAGATATACACACATGTTCCTAAACTTACCCACCCTATTCAACATCTGACAGGCATTAATACAGCACAGAGCGAGCCAAACGTTATGACAGCTGGGACATGACTTATTAGCGTGTCCGTACAATGACCTGCACTGATGAGTGACATTAAGGGGTACTGTTTTCTGCATCCCCTTCTTCCTCATGTGTTGCCTCATTTAGTTTTGAGATTATAAGACATTCGCCCCATTAGTTTGACAATTTTAAGACCTTGCTTCCCACTGCTTTGTCAATATTAAGACATTTCGTGCCATTTAGGTGTCGCTTTCTTCCTGGCAAGCGATAGCGAACCTGCAATTTAGGAGGAACCGGCCCTCGGCTAGGGCATTTTTTACTGAAAATTGCAAATATTAATTTCGAAGGGAAGTGTTGGGGATATTTTTGTAAAGCTTAATGGAGGTCTAGGGGAAAAACACAAATACAAAACATGCTCCCCTTCATATTATAGCAAAATCCTCTTGATTGACATACCGAGTCAGTGTTTCCATCAATTATTGTTCCAGGGATTCACACCGGAACAATTTTGTTTTATGACGGGAATGAATATGAGAGGTAATACAAGAACATTATTATGAAACAGCATTGTCCTGGCTATTTTATCACTTTCAAAAACATAAGTTGAACTACAAACCAAAATATTCGCTTACATAATATACAGTAATTAATAAAGACTAAATATAATGGACTCGACTTTGGTCCACTGTGCCATGTGTACAGTGGCGCTAATAAGTCATGGCTCAGCTGTCATTACGTTTGGCTCGCTCTGTGTGTATTAATATCTGTCAGATGTTGAATAGGGTGGATATGTGTAGGGACATGCTTGTATATCTTACTCGAAACGAATAAATATAGTTTTAGATATTGCTGATACCAATTATTGATCAAAACATACTTGGTGCCGAGACATCACTTATTAGGCCGACTGTACCATATAGTATTTTACCAGCTACATGTACAGGCGATTGTATCAAGTCCCTCGTCAACACATCAACATGTCAATATGATTAACCCCTTCAGTACCATCACACCTTTTTACCTTTAATTCTGGCTAAAATTAGACAATTTGATGCAAGAAATGCCTATGTTATTAAGAGGGTTTACTGAGATCGTATTCACGCTTTTGAGTCGTAGAAGTTTCAGGAAGAGCAATTAATGACGGTGTGTGTGTGTCTGTGTGGCTGTGTATGCGCGTGTGTGTGTATGTGCGTATGTGTGTGTGTGAGAGTGCGTGTGTGCGTGTGTGTGTGATCTGATAAAGAGAATGTAGGTAGAATGAGGAAGGAATGCCGCAGCCGGAGATAGGAGAGTGGATTTGCGAGGCCGGTTAAGGCACGGTGCACCCCTGAATTACTACCGGAATACTGCCGGCCTCTCTGGTATGGGGAAGTACCTACGGGGAACATTACACTATTTTGGGAAAGTGTAATTGTTTTAAAATACCGCATGGGAGATATACTACAGACATAAGGGATTGGGGGAAAGTGTAATTCTTGTAAAATAGCCAAAACAAACACAAAACTATTTCATATGTACTAGAGATATTAGGGATTTTGGTAGTGTAATTCTTGTAAACTACCGCATGGGATATATACTAGAGGTATAAGGGATTTTGGGAAAGTGCAATTTTTTTCATATATCGCATGATAAAATTTGTAATGTACTAGAAATATATGGGATTTTTTGGAAAGGGCAACATATAGAATAGGAAATTAACTCGAGATATACAGTATTTTGGGAAAGTTAAAATATATATTGTTTGTACTAGATAAATAAGGGATTTTTATAAAGTGAAATTCTTACCACATATTATGGGAAATGTACTAGATATATACGGGATTTTTTTGCAAATTAAATTCTTACCAATTATAGTAGGGACACTAGAGATGTAAGGAATTTAGGAAAGTGTATAATTTACAGTAACCAACGCCAAATGTCGCCACTGTATTGTAACAGTAAGGAATACACTGACCACTTACGAGTTTAAGTGAAAAAGTGAGGTAGTGAGTTGAGTGAGGATGAATGTGTGGAATAATGAGTTTATACGTGGAGCAGTCAAGAGTGAACTAATGTGAACTAATAAATGCGTGAGTGGAAAATATGAGTGGAAAAGAGTGAGTTGATTAAGCAAGAATGGATTGACTAATTATTGTGTTAGTAGAATGACGATGCTAGGAGTTTAACAGTGAGGGATGAATTGTGTGGGGGATTCATGGCATGATAACGAAATGAGTGGAGTGATGATAAAATGAGTAACACAATGAGATGATGAGTTGAGTGAGGATGAATATGCAAAATAATAATGTGGGTGAAATGCTGCTATGGGTGGAACAGCGTGATGAAATATATGTGGCTTGATGAAGACATGAGTGAAATTATGAGGTTATGAGATGAGTGGATGAGAGAGGTGGAGAGTTGAGTGGTGAGTCAGACAAGTGGAGTAGTGGTGGTCGTGAAACAAATTGAATGGTGAGAGGACCACGTGCTCTCTCTCTCTCGCTCTCACTCTCTCTCTAAGCACACACACAGACAAACATGCATACACACATATAGAGTATACACACACATACACACATAATATATATATATATATATGAGAGAGAGAGAGAGAGAGACGTACCGGCATATGTGTCATCACTTTAGTAAACATTGTCTAGCTTCTCACAATTGTCCTACGGCAACACAACAATCATCCATCATCACCACACAATATAATCACCAACATAACCATCTTCTTCAAAAGTTGCCTCATCACCACCACCATCATCATCCTCACCACCACCATAATCATCAACATCACCACCACCATCATCAACACCACCACCACCATCATCCTCACCACCTCCACCACCATAATCATCAACATCACCACCAACATCACCACCACCATCATCACCACCACCACCATTATCATCACTACCATTATCACTACATCAACAGCACTATAGCGTCACCATATTAATATCACAACTATAAACATTCCACTACCAACATTACTATACTAACATCACCACTACCAACATCATCATATCAACATCAACATAGCATCACCACTACCATCCTCAACCTATCAATATCGTCATTACCAACATCATTATATTAACACCACCAACATCACCCTCAGTACAATGATATAGTCTAGGCCCTGGGGGAGAGAAGAGGGGAGGGGAGTGGAGGGGAGGGGAAGGGGAAAACCTGTTGATGTGTTCGCCGCTCTTCTAGCGGCACCAAGGAGCGCGACGCCCCTCGTTATGGGTGGTGATTTGGTGCAGTAGACTGTTTGAAGCGACAGCTCGCTCCCTTGCGAGGATGGGCTCGTCTGGCACTTTTTGCAGTTCCACATCTAAAAGAAGGGAAGGGCAATGG
>CM064520.1:5279246-5306786 GCA_032716605.1 Paralithodes platypus
CATTTATGTATTATACATAAGTGATAGTAGTGGTGGTAGGTGCTATGTTGATGCGAATTTGCTCCAACACACTTCTACCACACTCCCATTTATGTATTATACATAAGTGATAGTAGTGGTGGTAGGTGCTATGTTGATGCGAATTTGCTCCAACACACTTCTACCACACTCCCATTTATTTATAACGAGGTGCAGTAAATCTGGAGTGACGGTGGTAGAGGCAGTATAGGAGGAAACTAGTGGGCACCAACGCCATACTTTTAATCTATTTTAGTTCCCCCCTCTCCTAACTCATCCTTCCTCTTCTCATTCGTTCTATCATTCCTCCATTCATATGTCTGAGCCATAGATATATATGCAAATTATTCACCAACATTATATTGCAAAGGCCTGTACACTGCATCAAATATTACTTATTTACTGTATATGCTTCAAGAACAATGGATTCAATAAACTCATGAATCCGCTTAACATTGCACAGCAATTTGCTCGTGTACTCTACCGTTTTGTTTTTATTGTTTTACTATATTCTCGATCTAGGCTACTCTATCCTGTTATCACTATGTTCCCTTATCTACTCTATACTGTTTTCCTATTTTCCCTATCTACTCTATCCTGTTTTCCTATTTTCCCTTATCTACTCTATACTTTTTTCCTATTTTCCCTTATCTAACTATACTGTTTACCTATTTTCCGCATCTATTTTATCCTGATTTTACTATTTTTCCCTATCTCCTCTATCCTGTTATTACCATTTTCCTAACAACTCTATCCGGTTTTTACTATAATATTATATCCTATCTACTACATCATGCTTTTCCTATTTTCCCCATCTACTCTATCCTCCCTTTCCTATTTTTTCCATCAACTCTATCCTGTTCTTACTATTTTCCCCTATCTATTATATCCTGTTTTTCCTATTTCCCCCTATCTATTCTATCCTGTTTTCCTATTTTCCCCTATCAATTATATACTGTTCTTACTATTGTTTCCTATGTATTTTATCCTGTTTTTCATATTTTTCCCTATCTACTCTATCCTGGTGTCCTATTTCCCTATCTATGCTATCCTGTATTTCCTATTTGTCCCTATCTACTCTATCCTGTTATCATATTTCCCTATCTATTCTATCCTGTTCTTCCTTTCTTTCCTATCTACTCTATCCTGTTTTTGTCCTATTTCTCTCTATCTACTCTATCCTGTTACCCTATTTCTCTATCTACTCTAACCTGTTCTTCCTATTTTCCCTATCTACTCTATCCTGTTTTCCAATTTTTTCCTATCTACTCTATCCTGTTTTACTATTTTCCCCTATCATTTATTGGGAGGGAACGGAGAAGTATTAGGAAGGAGGGTGCGAAGGAGAAGGTCTGTGGGTCTGTGGTTAACATTTTATTGGGAAAAGGGGGAAAGGAAAAGAGGTCAGCAGAGATATAAAATAATATAATGGAAGGCAAACCATATTATACATATTTATCTCCAGTAGGTGTAAAAGAGAAGAGTAGGAAATATGGTGTGGGTTGAAACACCTAATAATATTCAATCTGACATGACATACTATTTATCTATCTACTGTATATACTCAGGCCCAATCCCCACTTTTCCTATTTTTTGTTTTTAATGCTATAATATCAGAGAATACTTATACGGTATATGAAGAATATACAACTGGTATCTTTAAACTTTCAAATTTTGTTAATAAAATACATGTCAAGACTGTTGGAGATCCGAGGCCAGATAATCATCTTAGTAACATTAAAAGACTTAAAATACCCAAGCCTCTACCACGTATCCAAGGCTTGTTCAAGTACATTACTAATACTAAACGTAGTGAAGTGAAAAAGATGAGCAAGAGGAAGTGAGGGTAATATAAGCAAATGTGAAGGGAAATGAGCAAGGGCAAGAGAGGTAAGGTAAAATGGGAAGGGAATAGGCGTGGAAAATGGGCACGAAACTATAGAAGGAAAACTGTCATGGGCGGGGGGGGGCCATGAGTAGGTGGAGGTAATGAGGGGGGTATGGGGGCACGTGTGGGCGTGGTGATGGAGGTGGGGGGGCGTGGTACTAGATCTGGGTGAGAGGGGGGAGGGCCATGTACATATAAGGACGGACGACGGGTGAAGATGGGGGGTTGGTGAGGGGTGATGAGGGGGTGAGGGTGCCAAGTTTAGACCCGGCGGTGGTGTAGTGTGTCTGGTGCGGGGGGTGAGGAGGGAGGAGTAGCTTGGTCTGGTGGGGGAGGAGAGGCATGGAGGGAGGGAGGGAGGGAGAGATATATAGGCAGGCATAGGGCACATGGGAAGTACAGTCACGGTCAAGGGTCTCCATAGGTCCAACTTTTATTTCTCTAGTTATAAGTAAAGGTCCATAAGATCACCTCTGCTTATTCCTCTAATGGTCAAACGAAAATCCCACTCCTTGACATATACTAAAAACCTTCCTAGTCAAACATTGTTCAGAATTCTCGATCAGTATTTTGTCCTATTATAAGAAGAGAGGGCCATCCAGTTGAATTAATGCAGATATAACACGACTTTTGAGCTTGACTGTACAGCATCAATGAGGCTTAGCTATACCCTGTTCATTATATGTAGGCCAGGCATCGTGACTCCTAACCTTTGTAACTCAAAAAGGGCTAAAGCAGAGGGGATGTAAATTTTCACACATATTCCCTGGCTGACTTTTCCCAAATGGTAGAAATATTAGTTTGATTACTCAAGTCGGTTTTTAGTTATAAAGGCTAGTAGTTAAGATTGTTTGCCTAATAATAATTAATAGCCTATAGTTTGGGGTTAATATTAGCGACAGTAACAGGACGATCATGGCACACATATACGACTTGGGGTAAGATAGGGATATGAAAATGCCGTCTGGGGTGAAGAAGGCGGCTAGATATAACTGAAGAGCAAGCCGACTATGATAATCATTTTGAGTTAAGGGTAGGAACATGATGACAAATAGACAGAAGTGGGTATAAATAGTGGCTATCAGATTATACACCAGGGATACGAGACCCCTAGCCCTGATTCAGTATGGGGGATGGGTAGAAAGGGAGGGTGGTGCAGTTGGGATAGAGAGGAGTAAGTGTTTTGTGTGTAGAAAGAAAGGATGGGTGGGTAGTTAGTTCATGAGGGGGATAGGAGGGGATAGAGAGGTATGGTGTGGGGGGAGGGAAGGAAGAGGGGTAGCGATGGAAGCTGGGTTGGTACGAAAAGTAGAGAGGATGGGTAGAGGGAGAGAGAGGGGAGGAAGGGAGGGAGGGAAGACATGGGGATGGTGCCGGTAAGGGAGGATGGGAAGGGGAGGGTGTCGGGAGGGAGGGAAGGGAAGGGTACCGAAAGGGAAGGAGGGAGGGTGCCTAAGGGGTATGGGGGTATAGGGGGGTGCCTTGTGAGGGGGGTATAGGAGGGACCGTGGTGCCGGGGTAGGGTAGAGCACCGCCCAGTGCCCACAAGCCGCGGTTCCCTCACTCACTGTTCCGCCACTCTCCTCCAGGGTACGCCGACTCTTTTCCCCTCTCTGCCGCCGACTCCCCTCTCGCCAGGCCGCGGGGTCTTTGTCACACCTACCTACCTCACTGTGATACCTGTGGTAGTATCACACTCGACGACAGAGGAGCAGGGGGTACGACAGCAACAACGACGACGACAAACCAACCCCAACATCCCTCAAGGACACGCCATCACCACCAACAAGTTAACTGGGTCCTACGACTCCGTGCTTCCTTACGTCCCATAAGTCTTCATCTTGCTATGGAATGTAAAGAAGTATGGAGCCGTGGGATGTGCCAGAGATCTACAAGCAAGCCACCGAGGACCAGCACCAAGAGAATATTCCCTGTGGGTAGCCGGGAAAGAGAGAGAATGTGAGTGTGTAGTTTGGGGAGTGTGTGAGTGGGGGCGACGTAACTGACAACATGGCTGCCGAGTAAATGCACTCCTTCATCCCTCCCGACCCGCCATGCATTCCGACGCACTCTAATCTCACTCAGATTATTCTCAATGGTAGGTGTTTAGGGTGTGTAGCGACTAGAAATTACACTGATGATATGATGGGTGCAGATAGGTTTGGAAATATAACTGATAGTACAAGGAATGTGTTGAGGGTTTGAAGTTAAATTGATGGTATGTGGGGTGGAGATTTTGAATTTTGAGTGTAGAGGCTTAGAAATGATGTTGATGATACGAAAGGTATATATACTGTACAGCTTTGGAAATTAAACTGATAGTACAATGGTTGTGTAGAGGATTTGAAGTTAAATTGGTGGTACGAGGGATGTCTAGAGGCTTTGCATTTTGAAATTTAATTGATGATGCAAGGGGTGTCTAGAGAGGCTAGGAATTTAAACTAGTATTTCGTAGGGGTTATAGTTTTGGAAAGTAATTTGATAGTACAATGGGTGTTTACAGTTTTGGAAATTTTACTGGTGGTAAGGGGTGAGTGTATAGAAATTTGGAAATTAAACTGAAAATACGATGGAAGCAGAGATGTATAAAATACATTAATGATATAAGGGCATAAACAGGATTATATATTAAATGTATGAAGGGAGTGGTGGCTTGAAATTAGTTTTTCAGAGAGAAGGATTTGTTTAGAGGTTAGACTATTACATTCATAGCACGAGGGGTGCATAACAGTTAAGAAAATATATTAATCGTATAGAGGTATGGAAATTAACTTGCAATACATGGAGTGAAGGTTTATTTAATAGAACTTAATGGATTGAATGGAGATTTAGAGTAAACTTACAGAACACGAGTTATTTAGAAATAAGAGATCCAAGCCGCACCCAGAGACAAAAAGAAGATACCAAGACAATAAGAAGACAACAACAACACCATTGACGGAGCTCATTCACCAGGCCGGCTGTTGGGTATCACATCACCAACAGTCGGTCAGGTCTGGACAAGCTCTCAAACCAAAGCAACGGCCGAATTGGAAAACCACCATCATCGTCATTAAGAATATGTGTAACTCCTCCTGTACCGGCGACGTCTTTTACATGTTATTCTAGCCATACTTAGGTGATTGTGTGCAGTTCCAGAAGGATATGTAGTAGTAAAAAGGGTTAAGCGAGATAGTTCGAATTCTGGTAATTGCTGGAGGCCCTTCTTAAACTGAATGAAATGGCATAATAGCCAGAATAAAGGTATAAGAACGACGCCAGTACTGAAGGGTTAAGAGGAGATTTTTGAGGTTTATTTCTGGTCCACCTTCTCCCTCATGTTTAGCTTTAACATTTTCAAAGACTTTCGTCCCATTACTTTAGCAATATTAAGACCTTTCGTGCCATTTAGGTGTACATTTGTCCCGCCGATAGAAAGCGAGCCTGTAATTTAGGAAGAACCGGCCTTCGGCCAAGATATTTATCTACCGAAATATGTACACATTTATCTTGAAGGGGGTCTAGAGGGGTACGTCTTATCGTCGCCATATACTCCAAACAATGACGCCAATTTCCATCTATTCTGGGTCAAACTAGTGGAATATTTCAGCATCATGAAGATAACTCATATTTCAACGATTTTGTAAGAAAAACATTCTATCAATCCGGCAAAAACTATACAAAAATTACATATCTACGGATAATTAATTATGTAACATAACTTCATTACAGATATATTAATCAACCACTGAAATATAATCATCACCATGCAAGCTAATTTTTCAGTCAGAAATGTGTTTAGTTACTTCTACAGACTTATTTTTTGTTACCACTTTAGTCTAATTATTATAAGTAAACCAGAAATTGTGCCCTATAACCTCTGTAACTCAAAATGGGATACAGCAAATGAGCTGTATATTTTCACACCTATTCCATGGCTGACTTTTCCAAAATGGAATATATAATAGCTTGATTACTTTAGTCTTGAGTTATAGAGGTTAATGGTTAAGATTTTTGGCCTAACTATAAGCAACAGACTTACAGGGTGTCAAATAAGAGACTATTACAAACCAGTCCTAATCCCGAGCGACTTATTTTTGTATAATTTCCTATTTCTATATACATTTATATCTTTGCTTTACAGTTCCTTTGTCTTTGGAAGTGATAGAATGGCCTAAACAATACAATTTCATGTATTTTTTCCTGTAGGCCCAATTCCGTCTAATATTTATTCCAGTATTAACACCAAATTCTACCGGTTTGACAGCCTACTATAATAATTGTACTGCATCATTTATAAGAGATTCAACTGCATACCCATTAACTTGAAATTATGTGACTAATCCGAATTAGTCCAATAGTCTATACCTGTCATAAGCAAGACAACACGTGGTCTGAAATTACTTTATGAAATTACTATAACGAGTAATGCGGTCCAAAAATAATGATTGCAACATAATTCGGTTACTGAAATAGTTATCAATAATTATTACAAAACTTTATCTAAATTGGTAAAAAAAAAAAAAAAAATTATGATAGTTACGTGGCGCTGTTTGTTAAATGGTAAATGCAAACTTAATGTACTGTATTATTATGCAGGGTAAGATACGGAAAAGTTGAGACATTATTAAAAGAAAATATTGCGTCATAGGAGGAAATACCTTATTAATATTTTAGGATGTGTTGGAATACGGTTGGGTATATAATTATGTTCTTTGCGTAAATCCCACAAAAATATTCATAGGGTGTCAGAATATACATGGGAATGATAGTAAATGTAATAGTTAATTAATTAAGGTGTTTGTATCTAATCAGTATTTTTCTTAGAGGTGCTGTGTTTTCATGATCTACAAAGTAATTATTGAATAAAGTACAGACATGAATACTTTCTTATTGGCCAAGTGTAATGTGTGTGTAATGCGTGATGTCTTTCTCATAATGTGTATTTTAACAATAAATACATTGAAAGGGATGATTCATTTGGATTTATCAAATTAACATGAATACAATTTTGAAAGGTATGTTTAACGTGGAGATTAAGATGCACTGTCCTAATATTAAGTAAAGTGTAAAACAAAATATGAACGTGTGCTCTGTTATATGTGAAGACAACATTAATTACCGGTAAATAATACATTTACAGTGTAGCGTATACCAAAGGTATGATTAGTGTTTATACACAAATATGGACTTAAGTATTTTTTTGGAAAAGTAGTAAACCTTAATATGGAATATTGTTCTGTTGAATGTGTATAATTATATTTTGTTCTGTTGAATGTGTATAATTATATTTTGTTCTGTTGAATGTGTATAATTATATTTTGTTCTGTTGAATGTGTATAATTATATTTTGTTCTGTTGAATGTGTATAATTATATTTTGTTCTGTTGAATGTGTATAATTATACAGCAGCAATACAATAAGTATTTAAGAAAACGAAGGGATATGATGTTCTGTTACTTGTCGAACTAAATTATCATTACTTTACAAACTTTAATGTAAATAGATTATCAAAATTGTAACTACCGGTATGACTAAATGTAGGGGTACATGCATTATCTAAGGTCCATACTTTACAGTCTATAGAAAAGCATGATTTAAGTGGAAATAATATGAACTGTCTACGTTGAAAAGGTGTGAATTAGTTTTAGAGGTATGGAATTAGGAATTTTGAACATGGTAAGAATGATAAAAGAAGAATATGCAATCTAAGTATAATTCAGTGTTTTGGTAGATGGGTTACCCGGTATTGCAACTATTTTCCTAATTACATGATAACAAGAAACATTCCTGAATTTGATTTTCCTTTTTCCTAAATGATGATATTAAATTTGCATTGATGAACAAATTATGATATAAATATATATAATAAAGAGAAATCTGTATACATTTTCAGTATTATATTTAACATGTATTGAAGTGTGTATGGAAAATATAATAATGTATATTCCAAAGTTAGTATGAAACAAATGCAGACAATTATACACAATAATTATGAGTTGGTATACTTACATTAAATAACACTGAAAGAGTTTAGATAATATGTTGAAGAAAAGTATATTAGTGATAGTCAAGTGCCAAATCAGTAGCCTACGTACCGGTAAGTATCACAGAAAGATTTGTGGTAGTAAGAATGGTTAAGTGAGATAGTTCGAAGCCTATTAATTGTTGGAGGCCCTTTTTAAACTGAATAAAATCGTCGAATAGTAGCCAGAATAAAATATACAGACGTCGCCGGTACAGAAGGGGTTAACCCTCTCAGTTTTCAAGGACGTGTTTCTTCCCTTTATTATGGCTAACGCTAGACAATTTTATTCAGTGAAGGAAGGATTTATGGAAATCAGAGGGATACTTTAGAAAGCTTTTGTCCCTTTGATTCCCAGAGATACTTTCTAATCTGCACACAATCGTCTAATAATAGCCAGAATATAATGAAGAAATGCGTCACCTTATCCTGAAGGGGTTAACAGCACCCCAGTGTTATTGAAGGGCTCAATAAATGTGCTCAATATTTCCATACATTATTTATGATAAAGAGTTCGTGTCATTGTACCAAAGAATGATTGCCAGTGAACGGTTTTTAACAATAACAATTCTTTGACACATCTATTGAGCTCTGAAACCCTCTTCTCAGTCCATTTTCCCACAATTGCTTTCAATGTTTCAAAGATATAATCATATAACAGCCAAACAGTATGATTGATATATTATTTTCCAGACTGGACGTTCGCCAATAAATTTTTTCCTTTTGTTTGTTTCTTTTAAACAGGAATTATAATTACTACCCAATATACTGTAATACCGGTATGCATTATTAAAGACGAGTCAGCATGTTCCACAGTACTTTCAGTATCAATGAAAATGTTATGGTCTTACGCTACGTAGCACACATGGTAACCGTCTTGGTGGTGTAATGGTTATGGTGTCTAAAAATTTGTGTGTGATAACCAGGGTTCGAATCCTGGTGGATCACATATATGCTTTCATTAATTTCATTGGAGGTGTTTGGTGTTGTGGTGAAATTAATAAAAAATAGATTACTATAGATAGTACTACTAGATAGTAATTATACCATAGCTACACAGTACTCGAGTATTAATTATGATACGTTAGCATGTTTCACAATGCAAAAGTATCATTTGAATTTAAGATAAGTCATATGCTGTACATTTCTCAAACACTATTAAAGATGTTAATTAGATTCACATTAATCAAACATAAGCTTACGAAGGCCTATACTGTACACTATACTCCATTCATTATAGGTACGCCACAAATTGTGACCCCTAACCTCTGAAAGTCAAACATGGCTAGAGCTTAATGTGCAGTAAATTTCCACACCTATTCCCTGGCTAACCCTTCCCAAATAATAGAAATATGAGCTGCATTACTGTAATCGTTTATGAATAATAGAGATTAGTGGTGAGGATTTTTGGCCTATTTATAATGAATAGACTACAGCAAAGTATTATGGTCCTGTAGTGAGTTGGGGAGTAGCCCAGCACTGAGGGTCTAGCCACACGCCGCCACAGTTAATGTTAACCAAAGTGCAGACATTTAATCACGGTCAACACTATCTCATCCGACATCTTGTGGATAATTATGATAGTTTGTTTAATTATTATTGTGGATTTTATTTGCTTTTGCCATTTTCGAGCACTGTATTTTAGTATTTAGTTAGCTAACAGAAACGCCTTCCCAGACTTCATTCAAACTACAACAAAAAGTCCACCCACAACCCCACCAAACTTAATTTGTACATTTTTCGATAGGAAATGTCAAAGTCGAAGGCCGATATTTTCAAAGTTACTCGCTCGCCCAGAAAGAAATAGACACTTGCATAGGGTGAAGCAGCTTATTATCGCCAAACTAATGGGGTGAAACGTCTTAACATCTCCAAACTAATGGAATGAAACAAGGGTGTCCAAAAAGACCTCTCTCCGACCAAATAGGGTTACTAGGTAAAGTTAAAGCTGTGTACTGTACTATGGATGTTACTACTATGGATGTTACTACTATGGGTGTTACTACTATGGGTGTTACTACTATGGGTGTTACTACTATGGGTGTAACTACTATGGGTGTTACTACTATGGGTGTTACTACTATGGGTGTTACTACTATGGATGTTACTACTATGGATGTTACTACTATGGGTGTTACTACTATGGGTGTTACTACTATGGGTGTTACTACTATGGATGTTACTACTATGGGTGTTACTACTATGGGTGTTACTACTATGGCTGTTACTACTATGGCTGTTACTACTATGGGTGTTACTACTATGGGTGTTACTACTATGGGTGTTACTACTATGGATGTTACTACTATGGCTGTTACTACTATGGCTTTTACTACTATGGCTGTTACTGCTATGGGTGTTACTGCTATGGGTGTTACTGCTATGGGTGTTACTACTATGGATGTTACTACTATGGATGTTACTACTATGGATGTTACTACCATGGGTGTTACTACTATGGGTCTTACTACTATGGATGTTACTACTATGGGTGTTACTACTATGGGTGTTACTACTATGGATGTTACTACTATGGGTGTTACTACCATGGGTGTTACTACCATGGATGTTACTACTATGGGTGTTACTACTATGGATGTTACTACTATGGGTGTTACTACCATGGGTGTTACTACCATGGATGTTACTACTATGGGTGTTACTACTATGGATGTTACTACCATGGGTGTTACTACCATGGATGTTACTACTATGGGTGTTACTACTATGGGTGTTACTACTATGGATGTTACTACTATGGGTGTTACTACTATGGGTGTTACTACTATGGATGTTACTACTATGGGTGTTACTACCATGGATGTTACTACTATGGGTGTTACTACTATGGGTGTTACTACTATGGGTGTTACTACTATGGATGTTACTACTATGGGTGTTACTACCATGGATGTTACTACTATGGGTGTTACTACTATGGGTGTTACTACTATGGATGTTACTACTATGGATGTTACTACTATGGGTGTTACTACTATGGGTGTTACTACTATGGATGTTACTACTATGGGTGTTACTACCATGGGTGTTACTACTATGGGTGTTACTACTATGGGTGTTACTACTATGGATGTTACTACTATGGGTGTTATACCATGGGTGTTACTACTATGGGTCTTACTACTATGGATGTTACTACTATGGATGTTACTACTATGAGTGTTACTACTATGGGTGTTACTAGTATGGGTGTTACTACCATGGATGTTACTACTATGGGTGTTACTACTATGGATGTTACTACTATGGGTGTTACTACCATGGGTGTTACTACCATGGATGTTACTACTATGGGTGTTACTACCATGGGTGTTACTACCATGGGTGTTACTACTATGGGTGTTACTACTATGGGTGTTACTACTATGGATGTTACTACTATGGATGTTACTACTATGGATGTTACTACTATGGGTGTTACTACCATGGATGTTACTACTATGGATGTTACTACTATGGGTGTTACTACTATGGGTGTTACTAGTATGGGTGTTACTACTATGGGTGTTACTACTATGGGTGTTACTACTATGGGTGTTACTACTATGGGTGTTACTACTATGGGTGTTACTACTATGGGTGTTACTACCATGGATGTTACTACTATGGGTGTTACTACTATGGGTGTTACTACTATGGGTGTTACTACTATGGGTGTTACTACTATGGATGTTACCACTATGGTTGTTACTACTATGGGTGTTACTACTATGGGTGTTACTACCATGGATGTTACTACTATGGATGTTACTACTATGGGTGTTACTACTATGGGTGTTACTAGTATGGGTGTTACTACCATGTATGTTACTACTATGGGTGTTACTACTATGGGTGTTACTACTATGGGTGTTACTACTATGGGTGTTACTACTATGGGTGTTACTACTATGGGTGTTACTACTATGGGTATTACTACCATGGATGTTACTACCATGGATGTTACTACTATGGGTGTTAATACTATGGATGTTACTACTATGGCTGTTACTACTATGGGTGTTACTCCAGTGTGTGGTGTAAACGGAGGTGTTGTCCTTAACCCTATCACTACACCAGGACGCAGGCTGGCATCTTTATCTGGCTACTGTTAGACGATATTACTCAACTTAAGGGAGGGCAGGGGTTAGTTTTTAATCGATTTATTTATTCATTTATATATATTTTTAGTTTCCTGGATAGACTTCCATCAAGCTTAAAAAAACACTCCCTAGACCCCTCTTCAAGACACATTTGTACATTTTTCAGTAGAAAAATTTCCCGGCCAAAGTCCGATTCTTCTTAAAAATACAAACTCGCTATCCCTCGCCAGGAAAAAATCGACACCTAAATGGCACGAAAGGTCTTAAAATTGACAAGGAAATGGGACGAAAGGTGGTAAACTTGACAAACTAATGGGCCGAACGTCTTAAAATTTCAAAACTAATGGGGCTACACTTGAGGATGATGGGGGTCCCCCAAAAAACCTATACCTCCCCTTAAGGCGATGTCAAACGAGAGCATATTTCCGGCTATTTTCGATGATCAAATTTATCCCGTCCCATTTCTCTGTGTTGGTGGTGTAATGGTAAGATGCTTATATTCTGGGTGAGGTGTCCCGAGTTCTAATACCGGGAGGACCATATGCTTTCATTAATGTATTCAAGTGCATTGGGATCTGTAATGGAGGATTAATGTTAAGAACGGTGTGTTCCTTAATTATCGAATTAAAATCGATAACTAGACTGGCATTATGATATTAAGAGACTGTAATAATATATAATTTTAATTCAGTAGCTGCCAGACCACATTTACCTGATGAAATAGATAGATCTATATATCTATCTATCTATAAATTGCCAGAAAAAGCGCTTGCGTCACATCGGCTTTAGAAAGGACATTTAAGAATCAAAGAGGTAAAATCTATCAATTTAATCTCTGACTCTCACAAAATCCTGCCGAAACCGAATAAAATCCTCTACCAATAGCCAGCATGAAATGAAGCAAAGCATCCAACTATACTGAAAGGGTTAAATAGTGGGAAGAGGACTGCCTAATCTATATTGAACGAAGACTTAACCCCTTCTGTACCAGCAACGTTATTTTTCTACATGATTAAAGCTACATTAAGGCCATTTTATGAACCTGGGTTAATGAAGGGGTTAACAAATTAAGGGGACACTGACTGCTTTTTTGGATTATAAATTCATTCATTCATAAATTCTTAGTTTCCTCGCTAGACATCCCTTAAACTTAGAAAAACATCATCTAGACCCCCCCCCCCCCCCAAGATAAATTTGTACATTTTTTGATAGAAAAATGTCCCGGCTAAGGCCCGTCGGCCGAAGGCCGGTTCCTCTTACAATTAAAGGTTCGCTATCGCTCGCCAGGATTTTTTTTACACCTAAATGGCACGATAGGTCTTAAAATTTATAACAAAATGGGACGAAAGGTCTTAAAATCGCCAAACAAATGGGCCGAACGTCTAAAAATCTCAAAACTAATGGGACTAAACACGAGGGAGAAAGGGGACCAGAAAAACGACCGTCTCCCCTTAAGAGCAATATTCCGGTCTATTTTTCAATCAGCAAACCAATTTCCCAGGCGTCGAATATTTATCCACTTATTACCATTTCCATCCCCCGGCCATCGCGGTTGGCACGTCGTCGTCACCTTTAAGGGGATGGTTCACTTTTTGATAGATTTTTAAATGTATTTATTATTTGTTTTAGTTTCCTCCCTAGACCTCCATCAAACTTTAAAAAAAAAACATCCATCAGATCCCCCTTCTAGATTAATTTGTAAATTTTTCGGTAGAAAACTGTCCCGGCCGAAGGCCGATTACTCTTAAGATTACAGGCTCGCTATCGCTAGCCAGGAAAAAATCGACACCTAAATAGCACGAAAGGTCTTAAAATTGACAACAAAATGGGGCAAAAGGTATTAAAATCGCCAAACTTCTGGGCCGAACGTCATAAATTCTGAAAACTATTGGGGGTAAGCATGAGGAAGAAGGGTGACCAGAAAAACAGCCCATGTCCCCTTAACCCCTTCAGCACCAAGACACCTTTTTCAACCTTCATTTTGGCTAACCTTAGACGATTGTATGCAGTGTAGAAAGGACCTATGCCATTCTGAGGGTATACCGAGATCGTATTTACCCCTTTGAGACTTAGATGTAGATTATACTGTAAGCTAAAGAAAATCGTCTAATGGTAGCAAGAACAAGATGAATATTATGTCATCGTGCTGAAGGAGTTAAAAGAAATATCCCTATGCTATAATTTTGACTGCAAGGAGGATTTTTTTTAACGAAAATAATAGTAAACACAAAAATCACCAATTAATATTCTAACTATTTTTCACAATTAGTTCAGAGCTCTCTATCTTAGGCTACTCAATGTAATGCTATCTTGCAATAACATTTTAAATTTCATGTTACCTTTGAGTTAAAGGACACTTTAATAGTTAATATAAAATATATTTTAATTAATTGTATACGTTTCAAATGACCAAATCCATGGAGTGATATCAAATTGTAAAGCACAAGATCTTTACCTCGACTGTCTATAAATACCTACCAAGTTTTGCTAAAATCCTTGGAAGTGTCTAGGAAGAGATTTCGAATAGACAAAAGACAGATAGACAGAGCAAACCCCCACACTCTGGAGCCACAAAATGATGCAAAATAAATGAACATAACAAAATATATATGACTATTAAAAATAATGAAGCAAAACCTCTCCCGGCAAAACCAGCATCTCGGCTGTCATTTCAAAGCCGGCCCCAAATCCATCACCCGCAAGACGTCCTTTACAGCCTAGTCACACCAACAATATTTCCATCAACTTTTTGTCGGCAACTATGGCCTGGTAACTTGTGCATTAAACGTGTATATAATTTATGATACCCATACCAATCTACAGCACCTTCACTTAAGTTGCCGATACCAGTGCAACATAGGGCCTAAATATTGCCAGGAAAAACAAATGTCCATCAAAAATTACCGAAAAAACTCTTGGTGTGATTCGGCCCATAATACCTCGCCGCCACCACCACCACCACTTTCCACCCCTCAAAGAGTCATATATAATATTTCGCGGGGCCCGATTTCTCCATCTCAACTTCGGCCTCCAACTTCCCCACACCTCGGCTCCATTTACACGGGTGGGCCGAGATATTTCCACCCCCGAATTCTGTAACAAGGAAAGTTCGACCCTCTCCCTCTCTGCCTTTCCGTCTCCCTCCCTGCTTCTCCCCCTCTCTCTCTCTCTCTCCCTTTCCCTCTCCCCCTCCCTCCCTGCCTCTCTCCCCCTCCCTCTCTGCCTCTCCTCCTCCCTCCCTCTCATGTCAATACGGAATCAGCAGGACTTTAAAGTTTTATGCCTGGGGTGTAGGTAATTGTATCTGTTAGTTTGCAATCTCTTTATTATTTGTTTATTGTAATGGTGTATTTGGCTATGTATATTTCTGTTCATGTTTGTTACCTGTCTATATAATTATTTTATCATCCAATATATATATATATATACGGTATATATACAGTATATATATATATATATACAGTATATATATTATATATGCTAATTGACTGAAATAACAAACACAACATTTTAATATCGATTTGACTACATGCATGTGTCTCTTAGTTAATCTATTTTTCAACTCTCTCTCTCTCTCTCTCTCTCTCTCTCTCTCTCTCTCTCTCTCTCTCTCTCTCTCTCCTGTCCATGTGGAATCAGATGGACACGCGGTCGGGGAAGGACATTCAAGTTATATGTCTCGGGGGAAAGAGATTTTTTTTTACATTATATTAAATGTCATCTGGTAGTTTGTTGACTGTTTACTTCCCCATATATTCATCCGTCTAACTATGCATCCAACTACTATAGTCTATTCATTTTAGCTAGGCCATCAATCTTTACTAATAACCTCTATAAATCAGAAACAACTGGATATATAGAGCTATTATTTCTACCATTTGGGAAGAGTCAGCCAGGGAATAGGTGTGGACATTTACGACCCATTTACTCCAGCCCTTTTTGAGTTACAGATGATAGAGGTCACTAGTTCTGACCTACCTATAAGGAATGGACTAGTTATACGACCAGAAATGCACAGTACGGTATATTCCAGAAACAGTCGAAGTAGAGTATTTTTTTCCTTCGAGAGAAATTGGCTACTTTCCATCTTAATGGGGGTCACCGGCTTTTTTTTTATATCTTTCTCTCCTTTTCTCTCTTTCCCTGGCTTGTATCCATTCGGCCCCATTCAGCCAACTGTTTGAAGACGTTTATCCCCGTCCAGGTGTCGATTTCTTCCTGGCGAGCGATAGCGAGCCAACATTGTATGGAGAAATACGGCTTCGCCGGAGACATTTTTCTATCGAAAAATGTACAAATTTAGCTTGCTGTCAAAACAAATATTTATATATGCTGGCTCGCTACCGCTCGCCAGGCAAATATTGACACCTGGGTGGGGGTAAACGTCTTAAAACAGTAGGCTGAATGAGGCCGAATTTATACAAGCCAAAGAGAGAGGGAGAGAAAGAGAAAACAAGCAAGGTGGGCTCCCTTAATTACTCAGCCATTACAATGTTTTTTCCTAGCCAAATATGTTGTTAATTATGGAAACCTGGCAATAATATGACAGAGACACGTAGGAGTTTCGTATAATATGACGGAGACACGTAGGAGTTTCGTATAATATGACGGAGACACGTAGGAGTTTCGTATAATATGACGGAGACACGTAGGAGTTTCGTATAATATGACGGAGACACGTAGGAGTTTCGTATAATATGACGGAGACACGTAGGAGTTTCGTATTTCTCCATAAACTATCGATAAATCAGCTGCTAAGAGACTGAAGATTTCCGCCAAGTTAACCCTTTGAGTACCAGCGACGTGTGTATTATATTATTCTAGCTACATTTAGACGATATTATGCAGCTTAAGAAGGATCTGTGGTAATTTAAAGGGTTGGTTGAGATACTTTGAAGCCACATTATTGGTAGAGGTCCTTCCTAAACTGAATAAAATCGTCTAATAGTTGCCAGAATATGATAAAAAAAGACGTCCCTGGTATTGTACGGGTTCAAAATAATCGAGTATAGCCGATGGACAAGATCCCTAAATCCCAGGAATCGGGATAATCCAAGAGAGGCACACTATTAGCCAAATATCCAATAATGGGTTATGAAGTGATATGGGAACTCACTAATCCAAGTTATCATTAAAAAAAAAAAAAAAAAATGTTTTATGAATTACACAACTCAAAAGCCCAAAATAATCTGATTATTAATAGTTTTATTATTATTACTATTATTATTATTATCATTCTCATTATTAGTTTTATTATTAGTATTATTATTTACTGGTCCCGATGTTCACCTTGACGTGAGTAAAGAAATACATAGGGATTCCTATTATATAGGCCTAAGTTCCTGTATCCCAAACAATTTCCTAGTCAGAGTGAAAGAGAGAGAGAGAGAGTTACACAGAGTTACACAGATACTCAGATCACACACACCTTGCGGGCCCAACTAGGTGGTCCGGCCTTAATACTACTAAACAGGGACCGTTTATATTGGAAGAACGGGACAGTAACGTAGAAGGCTCTCTCCTCACCCTCAGCTACGAACAGAAAGAGAGAGAGATAGTGTGTGTGTGTGCTTGCGTGCCTGTTTTTCTTTTTAATAATTGTGGGTACTACATATTTCCAAACGACTAATAGACACGGCTATCACGCTCCAATTCCACCCACCTCCACCCCCACCCACCCCTCCTCTCTCCCACCCCCATTAAAACTGCACTTCTCCATTTCAGCCTACCATTTACAACGGTTCCCTCTGTTAACGGGAGTCTGTGTTACGGTTGTCGTTATAATGCTCCCAGCACTGTATCGTGTTACTGTAACCTCCTACCCCCACCCCTTTCCTTTTCTTTCTGAAGGGGAGATGGGGTTTTTTTCTGGAGCCCCTTCTCTCTCATGTTTAGCCCCATTAGTTTTTAGATTTCAAGATGCTTGCCCCAGGGGAGATGTTTTTGTTTTTTTCTGGGGCCCCTTCTCTCTCATGTTTAGCCCCACCAGTTTTTAGATTTTAGGATGCTTGCCCCATTAGTTTGGCGGTTTTAACACCCTATTCCGTTGTCAATTTTAAGACCTTTTGTTCCATTTAGCTATCGATGTTTTCATGGCGAGCGATTGCGAGCCTGTAATTTGGTAAAAACCTTTGGCAGGGATATTTTTCTACAGACAAATGTAAAAATGTATCTTGTGTCTTGGGCGTGAATTTTTGAAGCTTGATAGAGGTTTAGGAAGCGAACTAAAAAATCATGACGAATAATGAAAACAGTTCAATAAAAACAAGACAGCCTCCCTTAAGGCACTATCACCACCACTAACACAATCCTCACTATACTGTATCATCACCAAATCACCCTCACCATCACCACCACCAAATCATCCTCACCGCAACATCACCAACATTATTCCCTTATCACATCACCACCAACATCGCTATAACACATCGATCACCATCACCACTAACACCTTCACTATATTACCATCAAATCACCCTCATACCATCACCAACAATACCATTGTCATATCACCACCATCATCACTATAACACATCAATCACCACCACCCCCATAACATAAATATTTCCCTTATCATAACACCGCCATCACTATAACATATAAATCACCACCACCACCATATCATCACATCACCACTCACAAAATCATCACTACTACTACCACCTTCACAATACTACATCAATAACCCTAAACAAATCCTTTATACCATTGTTAATAATTATTTCGGTGCCATTGCATTTTGCAAGATAATTATGTGAAGGTTGGCGATTATTATCCCATGTTTATCTCAACCCATGCACCACCACCTTTAAGACCTCTTGTGCCTTATAGGTGTCGTTTTTTTTCCTGGCGAGCGATAGCCAACCTGTGATTTAGGAGGAGCCGGCCTTGGGCCGCGACACTTTTCTACTGAAAATAGTACAAATGTATTTCGAACGGGGGTCTTGGGAGTAATTTGTTCTTAAGCTTGATGGAAGAAGTCTTAGGAGCCAACTGAAAAAACTTAACATTTCCCTATCACATTATTACCACTCAAAACATCATATACAGTATATATATATATATATATATATATATAATTCAAGCTCTTGTCTGACTCATCTCTGTAGGCAAATCCATCTCTTGTCATACTAGATCAGACACAATTATACTGAAAGGGTTAAACGTCACCATACTGCCTCTATACCACGTGGGTGACACATTGTACCGGCACGAGAGAGAGAGAGTGTATGTGTGTGTGATATAGCGGTGAGTACGATATTCGGTAGTAGTTATCGTAATGTGGAGCTAGCATGTGTATATGTGTACGAACATGTGACTGATAGGAACTTGGGTGCTTGTATGCGTGTGTGTGTGTGGGGGGGGGGGGGAGGTGATATGACTATGTGTGAATGTGTGTGTGTGAGAGAGAGAGAGATGATACGTGTGTGTGTGTGACTTATGTGTGTTGTCACTGTTGTGTTGTGTATGTATGTGGTTATTTGTGCGTTTTGTGTGCGCAGGAGTGAGGTGTGAGCGTGGGGGTGTATATGTGTAAGTGTATGCGGGCATGTGTGTGCTTGTGTATGTATGTACGTATATGTGTGTGCGGGTATGCGTGAGAACCCATGCGTCAGGTCGGTAGTAAACAAACAAACAGCTCCGTGCACAAATAAAGGGTCAAGAGCGAAGGAATGCGCGGCCAGACGTGCGCGCAAAGTGGTATGGTCAAGTTCTATAGTTTGGTGACAACATAAATATAACCCTTTCGATACGATGAGGTGTTCATATTGTTTACTCTGGTTAACATTAGACGATATTATTCAGCTATGGAAGTCCCTCAATAAATCAAAGAGGCAATAACTATCTCGATTTACCATTTATTCCCACACGTCCTTCGTAAATTGAATCAGATGTATTTATTCTATGGAGAGAGAGAGAGAGAGAGAGAGAGAGAGAGAGAGAGAGAGAGAGAGAGAGAGAGAGAGAGAGAGAGAGAGAGCGAGAGAGAGAGAGAGAGAGAGAGAGAGAGAGAGAGAGAGAGAGAGAGAGAGAGAGAGAGAGAGAGAGAGAGGTGATGAGCGGAAGGAAGTTGGGCATGAACTAGCACTATAGAATATACGTCAATGTAGACGAAATATAAAACAAAGCATAAGATTAAGGAGAGAAGAAAAGCACGACGAGGTTGTGGAGGAAGGAAACAATAAAAGAACAAAGGAAAACTAACCTGAGCCGCAGGAAATACGTACGTCAATAAAGATGAGGACGAGGGTATTGCAACTCTATAAATTCGTAGAAAAACGATACTAAGAAATGAGTGAATGATTGAGTGTGAGAGTATGATACAATGACAAAAAATCAACTTAGATCAAACAACACCAGTAAATAAAACATACAGCTAACCAAGCAAACTAAAGTAGCAAACAAATAAATAAATAAATGTATAAATAAATATGAAAACCAAAATGAATATATCCAATAATAATATGAATTTAAGACATGTAGTAGTAAAACGCTTGAGTGGTCGATGTGGGAGACGGCCAGAACAAACGTCTACAAGAACAGCTGAGAACAAAAAAATCCCAGAGGACACTTGTAACGGTTTGGATTTGAATAACCTCCTCCTCCCTCGCCTTCCCCTCTTCTTCATCTTCTTCCTCCTCCTCCTTCTCCTCCCATAATCATCATCTTCAACATCTATATTAACATATTATTCCTATTCATTCTCCCCATTCCATATTTCTTTCTTTATTCGTCATCTTTGTTTTCCTTTTCTTCTTCTTCCTTTCCTTTTCTTCCTCCTTTCTTCTTATTGTTCATGTCTTCTTCTTCTTCTTCTTCTTCTATCCAGCGCTCCTCTCTTCCCCTTCTATCTTTCTCCTCCTCCTCCTCCTCGCATGAGAATCTGGTTTACGACACGTTTTTCATCCATATTTATATACGGTAATATTCATGTTCATATAATTTCTAAACACCCACGTACACAGACAGGGAGGGAGAGAGAGAGTGTGTGAGTGAGAGCAAGAGTGAGAGCAAGAGCGAGAGAGAGGAGAGAGAGAGAGAGAGAGAGAAAGTAGATATGAACGCACTCACATTAAACAGTTCAACCAATAAGGCCAACACACATCACCATACCCATGAATATTACAGTAGCCAAAACTCTCACTACCACACCACTCACCACTAATTTCACCACTACAATCACCAATTTCAATACCACAATTACCACAATAACTAAGTTCTCTATCAAAATCAGCAATTTCACCACTCACCACCAATTTCACCACCACAATTTTACCACCACAGTCACCATTTTTAGCACCACAGTCACCAATTTCACCATCACATTTCACCACCACAATCATCTAGTGGTCAAACATTCTACCCATAGAGACTAGGCTACAGAGGGGCTAGTGGTGGTGGTAGTGGTGGTGGTGGTGGTGACCTTGTACTGAGATAATGCTGCCACTGATTCTTTCCACAGACTCCAGCTGGTCCCACGTCATTACAACCGCGAACCAAAGTGACCGGCAACCAAATCGGCCGCGTTCACCGTTTTCGTGAGGCGAGAAAACATAGTCACGAAGTTTAGAAGGATTCACACACTCGTGTTAGGGGGGTATCAAACGAGAACTTTATCGTCTAATGTTCAATGGTCAACATTTTGCCGTCAACATTGTTGAATCCTTTGCAATGGGCTGAAGATGGATACATTTAAGTGACAACACTAATTATACCTCATAAATAATAATTACCTCATAAGTTTTAGACGATGTCGATCAACTGCAGACATGTTTTGCCTTCTTACGCATCAAATCAACCAAGCTACAGACCAACATGGTGAAACACATACAATAGCACTGGATATATCAAAGGCATTTGATAGAGTCTGGCATCAATCCTTATTGTCGAAGATGTCACACTACGGCCTTGCATCATTAGTTCCACTAATTTCTTCTTATCTTCATAACAGAAAAATACGTGTAATGGTAGATGGCCTTTATTCTCAATTTCACTCAATAAATGCTGGTGTTCCCCAGGGATCAGTTTTGGCCCCAATTCTGTTCCTCATTCATATCAATGATCTCATATCTACCACTCATAATCCAATACATTCCTACGCAGATGACTCAACACTCCACAGTTCCTTCACATTTACCAATTCTTTCACCCAACCCGATCTTATAAATTCAAAATAAACACTGCAATTTCTCTGAACCAGGACCTTTCTAGAATTAATGGATGGGGACAAAAGAATCTAGTTTCCTTTAATGCACAGAAAACCAAATACATTCAATTTTCTAACCGACAGAATCTCACTGACTCCCATATATTTTTTAATGATGTAAATATTCCCACTTCCCCTAGTATTGACATTCTCGGTGTAACATTAACTACTAACTTGAGCTGGACACATTATGTTAGAAGCATTGCTAAGAATGCCTCTAAAAAACTGGGACTCCTGTACAGAGTTCGAGAATTCTTCACTGACGAGCAGTTGGCCGTAATATATAAAAGTCATGTGCGTTCTCAGATGGATTACTGTTCACCTCTGTGGGGTGGAAGTGGAGTGGTTGCATTGAGGCAGTTGAACAAAATTCAAAATAAAGCTATTAGATTAATCAATAACCCTGCAATCACACAGGACCTTCCTACATTATCCATACGAAGAAACGTTGCATCCCTTGCATTATTCTACAGATATTTTCACAGCAATTGTTCCGAGGAACTTGCTTCAATTGTGCCGCCTCTCCACATCTTTCCCCGTAGAACTAGGGCACCTGAGAGCGCCCATGAATTTACACTTTCTCCTCCACAATGCAGAACTTCTGCTTATCAGAATTCATTTATCCCCAGAGCTACTACTCTTTGGAATTCACTTCCCTCGAATTGCTTTCCACAAACTTACAATCTACAAATGTTTAAATCCAGTTGTTACAAACATTTTATGAATGGAGGATGCCTTTAGGCACATGCACCTTTTTGTTTTATCTGTGTTTTTCCTTCCTCCGTTCATTGTCTCTTATATAAAAAAAATAAAATAAAAATGCCAGACCAGTGTTGACGATATATATTGAAGGAAAAGGCACTCGTGCGATACTAGCTTACTATTTTATTTAACCAGAAAGATCAAGGTAATTTATCGTAACCTACCTACTTAACTTCATTCTACCTAACCTAATCTACTTTACCGGCAAGGATAGGTTAGGGTAGGGTAGGGTAGGGTAAGGTAAGGTAGGTTGGTTGGGTTGAGTAAGGTTAGGATTAAAGGGGGTAATACACTGGATATATTTTCCGTCGTCCTTCGACCTTCATCCTTCGATCTTGGGCATGTCATCGTCGTCTTGCTATCACACAGGCTCCACGCACGATCATAGTCATCTACAGACATAGGCTAAAGTGTCTGATCGCTTCTCGGCTTTATTTACATCTATTTCTGCCTAAATAGATTCCCTATATTTTAGTATTGTTTCGCAATCGCTAATACAAAATGGAGGTTATGCCATAATAACGCTATTATAATAATGTTATCCGAAAATACAGTGAAAATATACGACAAAAGCTGAAGGTCACGACTCACGAACATTATGAATAGGATAAACACCTAAATCATCACTAGGCTAGGCGGCGGGTGATAAACGTCGCGGGTTTAAATTCGAAGGTTGAGAGTTCGAGCCTCGCCGATAAAGAGTGTTTTTTTCTTTTCTAGTTGGTATAATTTCAAAAGAATGTATGGTAGCCAATCATATATAAACTAGGTTAGGATATGTCGTGTACACATAAATCATAGCCTATGCATCTTGGTGAGAATAGGTTTAGGCTACACTTGTTTTGGATATAATTCTATTACAATAACTAACCCAATTTAACTAGCCTAACTTATCCCAACTTTATCCTTTTATAACTTAACTTATCCTACACTTAGCCAATCAGTTTACCCAATCCTAAATTATATATCCTAACTTACATCCTACACTACAGTATTATTACATAAACTAACCCAATACCTATATTAAGGCAATTTATATCAAATTATACCTATATCAACAACACATTTGATCTCATTTCATATATAAAACAAATGCAATGAATAATAAAATAGACACAATGCATACCGGTAATAAAAATAGAAAAAACATATCGACCACAGGAGGCTCGATCTCTGGTTCTACAGTTTACACCCGGCGCTTCCCGCAAGGAGCTGCTGACATTGATTCTTCAATTCAAATGTAACCAAACGAGTGTATAGCTGTTAATTGTTTATACATAATTAGTGTATTGCATTTCATAATGCATCAATTTACTTTAATATATCATTAGTTTGTATGCAGATATAACTAAATATATGCAAACTATGAATTAATTTGAGTTTAGTATTATCGTGGGCATGACCACGATTTCCCAGTGTACTTGGGTAACCGTGCCCACGGCTGCCGAAAAGACCACGAAACGAGAAATTAAGGACCACGCAAATCATGGTTTTGATGAAGGATGACGGGAAATATGCCAGTGTGATAGCCCCTTTAGGTTCAGTTCGGTTCGGTTCGGTTCGGTTCGGTTCGGTTCGGTTCGGTTCGGTTCGGTTCGGTTCGGTTCGGTTCAGTTCAGTTCAGTTCAGTTCAGTTCAGTTCAGTTCAGTTCAGTTCAGTTCAGTTCAGTTCAGTTCAGTTCAGTTCAGTTAGGTTGGGTTAGGGTAGGAAATGTTGGGTTGAGTAAGGTTAGGTTGGGTTGGGTTAGAGTAGGGTAGGTTAGGTTGGGCCGGAAAAAGCAATTCCAACTTAGGACACCTTAATTATTTCTATTCCATTTAGGCAATCATTAGACGATGTTATTCAGCTTTGGAAGGAACTCGAGGAATTAAAGAGGTAAGTATATAATCTCATTAAACCCTCTGCCTTCCAAAACTCCATCCCAAACTTAATATATCGTCAACAAATAGCCAGAATAAAAGGAAGAAATGCGTCTTCAAACACTAAGATGGTTAAGCCATTCAATTTACAAAGACCAATTAATTTATATTATTGTGGTTAGCCGATTTTATTAATATCAGAAAAGGTAGGTGGAAGCTACATGGATACTCGAGAACAATAATGATTTTACTCATTTAATTGGTAGACGTATGTTTTGGGCAGATGTCTTTCATTCAACTGTCTGGAATAGTACCGTGAATTTGGCTCTCTATCACTTTCAATTTCGGAGGGGGGGGGGGGGGGGAGAGGGGGACACTCATCACAAGAAGGTTTGCCCTTTGTCTTCCTTTTACACATAAAAGTTCCTTCCTTATCATCATAAAAGCGTCACATTACTGTAAGGAGTAAAGTCATTTACTGTCACTTAACGTTTCATTCAGTGATCCTTGTTATCAAACACTGTCAACCTTGGCCGTACACAATCACACTCTTATCAATTACTGTCAACTGTGCAACAACAACATTACTCTCTCTCTCTCTCTCTCTCTCACACACACACACACACACACACACACACACACACACACACACACACACACACTGAGCTTACCATTTTCATATCTGTACATCTCATGTTCATCCACTAATTGTAAAATTTGTATTTTCAGCTCATGAGGCTGCCATTCTTTAATAAACCGTTTATTATTATTATTATTATTATTATTACACACACACACACACACACACACACACACACACACACACACACACACACACACACACACACACACCCACACATACAATCATAGGCAAATATGCCTTTGTATCCTGTAACCGTAGATGTTGGAATTAAATAGAGCAATCAGACTGCATTGTTAAGTTTCAATATTATGCTTGAGATAGCTTAGAAAGATGGGTAAACAAAGTAGATATATAGATACGTAGGTAGGTAGAGACAAGTAGACCAAAATACAGATAGACAGGTTGATAAATATATAGATGAGTACGTAGTTAGACAAACAGGCAGACAGGTAAATAAATGGATAGATAGATATATGGATAGATAGATAGATAGATATAGATAGATAGATAAAAGGCTAAAGATAAAGCGATACAGAAAGTGTGACTGATTATCTGGATATTGCGTCACAGGTATACATAATGTCAAATTACCTATTAACTCAAGTCAATCACCTCACCTTTCCTTTCATAAGCCTGGGATTTCGATTACTTATTACGCTTAAGGGGAGATTTCCACCCGGAGGATTTTTTTCTGAACCTCTTTCTCCCTCATGTTTAGCCCCATTGCTTTTGAGATTTTAAGACGTTTGCCCTAGTAGTTTTGACATTTTAAGACATTTTGCCCCATTTCTGTCAATTTTAAGACCTTTCGTGCCATTAAGGTGTCGATTTTTTCCTGGCGAGCGATAGCGAGCCTGTAATTTAAGAGCAACCGGCCTCCGGCCGGGACATTTTTCTACCGAAAAATGTACAGATTTATCTTGAAAGAGGGTCTAGGGGGTGTAATTTTAAGCTTGATGAAAACGTAGGGAACAAACTAAATACCTTCCCTTAAGGGAATTTTTTTTTCTGGACCTCCTACTCCTTCATGTTAAGCCCCATTAGTGTTTAGATTTTATGACGATCACCCCTTTTGTTTGGTGAATTTAAAACCTTTCATGCCAATTCCTTGTAAATTATAAGAACTTTCGGGCCATCTAGGTGTCGATAGCTAGATAGCGATAGCAAGTCTGTAATTTAGGATGAACCTCCCTTCGGCCAAGACATACTTCTACCAAACATGTACACATTTATCTTGTGTGTGTGTGTGTGTGTGTGTGTGTGTGTGTGTGTGTGTGTGTGTGTGTGTGTGTGTGTGTGTGTGTGTGTGTGTGTGTGTGTGTGTGTGTGTGTGTGTGTGTGTGTGTGTGTGTGTGTGTTTATACAGCTTGATAAAAGTCAAGGGAGCAAACTACGCCCCCCCCCCCTCTTAAATCGTGGCAATCACCTCACCCTTCCCTTCATAACCCTGGGATTTCAATAACCTATTACGCTTAAGGGAGCCCACCTCGCTTTTTTCACTTTCTCTCCCTCTCTCTTTGGCTTGTATCCATTCGGCCCCATTCAGCCTACTGTTTTAAGACGTTTACCGGGCCTCACCCCCATCCAGGTGTCAATATTTTCCTGGCGAGCGGTAGCGAGCCAGCATATATAATTGTTGTTTTGACAGCAAGCTAAATTTGTACATTTGTCGATAGAAAAATGTCCTCGGCGAAGCCGGATTTCTTCATACAATGCTGGCTCGCTATCGCTCGCCAGGAAGAAATCGACACCTGGATGGGGATAAACGTCTTAAAACAGTTGGCTGAATGGGGCCGAATGGATACAAGCCAGGGAAACAAAAGGAGAGAAAGCTAAAACAAAAAACAGTGACCCCCCTTAACAAATTATTATGTGTATGACCCCCCCCCCCCATTACCTTTATTTACCTTAATGAACGCTCTCGAACCCAAATAATAGTGTTTTTATAATGACACCCCCCCGCCCCCCCCCCCCCCCCCCCCCCACCCCCACACACACACACACACACACACACACCACACACACACACCACACACACACACACACACACACACA
>CM064520.1:5306886-5448286 GCA_032716605.1 Paralithodes platypus
CGCCCTCTTCGGGAATACTGCGTTTCAATCCTGGTGCCCTTATTACCAAAAAGATATAAACAAGCTAGAACGAGTTCAACGTAGAGTTACCAAAATGATACCTAGCCTAAAGAACAAACCATACGAAGAGCGTCTTAGAGAATTAAATGTATTTCCTTTAACCCAGCGCCAGATTCAGAGGTGACTTAATTCAAGTGTTCAAAATCATCAAAGGCATCGACAATATGAACTGTAGTAAGTACTTCACTATCGACCAATCTAATTACACTCGTGGAAACGGTTGCAAAATTATTGGTAAATCTTTTAACTCGCACGAATCTAAGAATTTCTTCTTCAATCGAGTTGTCAACTTGTGGAATGGGCTTTCCCGAAACGTTATAGACTGCATCACCGTTGATTAATTTAAACTCCGCCTAGACAAATATCTCGCATCAAACCCGCGACTGACTGCGTTTGTAAATGAATAACTTTATTTTATCCCCCCTCAGTTACTAACCCATCTGTCCTCTACTAACTTCCTAATCCTGCCACGGACATTAGTTCCAGGGCAGTAATTCCCTTTCCAATGTTCCCTTACCCACTCTAAACCACTGTTTGGACACTTGATCCTCAGTGTTTTGGAGGACAAGCAACCTAGAAGGGTCACTAGATCTGTTGTTGCTTGATTTCCTTTGTACTCCTTTGTACTGTACTACCTCCCCTGGCACTCTGAACACGCGACGCCCCCCCCCCCCCCTTTGGCACCGTGCCCGACTGAGTGCCAACAATGCCGTGTATGGGCAATCTGGTAGTAGCTGCGTGCCCATCTTCCCACACCCCCTCCCCATCCCTCTCTTCCCCCTTCTTTCCTTGCCCATATACCCTCCTTTATTCCCCCGTTTCTTTGTCTTGCCCATATTCCCCTTAACCTCCTCTCCTTCACTTGCCCATGCCTCCCCCGCCCCCTCTGTCCTCTCTTTCCTTTTCCTTACCCCTCTCCCTCCTTTCCCCTCCCTTTGCCCATATACCCTCCTTAACACATCCTATTGTTAGTATTTTAGGCCCTACTTATTACCGTTTACTATTATTCTATATGAACTTTCTGTGAATGTGTGTGTGTGTGTGTGTGTGTGTGTGTGTGTGTGTGATTTGTGTGTGTGTGTGTGTGTGTTGTGTGTGTTGTGTGTGTTTTGTATGTGTGTGGTGTGTGTGTTTTGTACGTGTGTGTTGTGTGTGTTTTGTATGTGTGTGTTGTGTGTGTGTGTGTGTAGCACCCCCTCCTCCCCCACATAACTCCCCCCATGGCGGGTATGGTTTCCCTAAAAGCCGGCATGGTGAGAGAGAGAGAGAGAGAGAGAGAGAGAGAGAGAGAGAGAGAGAGAGAGAGAAGAGGGGAGGCACAAAGAAAGAAGAAAAAAGAGAAGAAAGGACATGAAGAGAGAAACCCCGAGAGAAAGGGAAAGCAACAAGATCAAAGTTAGAGAAAGGAAAGAAACAGTGGATATTGGAGAAGAGAGAAATGAAAATAAGTGGAGAGAGAGAGAGAGAGAGAGAGAGAGAGAGAGAGAGAGAGAGAGAGAGAGAGAGAGAGGTGGGGGGGGGGGGGCAGGTAGAGAAAGAGGAAAAGAAAGAAAGGGGTAAGCCAAGAGAGGATACTGGAGTGAGGAGGTGCTAAATCGTACTGGATTACTTCAATCTGTTTGGAAGTTCGGTTGTGTCAGTGGGAGGGGGAGGGGTTTTCTTGTGTCCTTTTTTTTGGTGGGCAATTGTTTGTTGGTTTTTGACGGGATCTCCTGAATGAAAAATAATCTACTTTGTCTATTTGTCTGTGTGGCTTTATTTGTATTTTTTTCTGGATCTTCTGTTTTAAAAATAATTATGTTTTGTCTATTTGTATGTTTGACATCTTTGTATTTTGTTCTGGATTTTCTGAATGAGAAATTATTGAATTCGTCGATTTGTCTGTATGCTAGATTTTTGTCTGGACCTTCTGAATGAAAAATAATATTCTGTGTTTATTGTTGTGTTTGCTATAGGCTATTTGCATTATTATCTGCATCTCCAGAATGATTTTTTTTCTCTATTTGTCTGTTTGCTATATATATATATATATATATATATACATATATATATACAGTATATATATACAGTATATATATATATCTAAAACCAACCTGTTGATATAACCAGACGAAACTTTGTGACAAGCTTCATTCGCTAACTGTTGGTTATGATATAATGATGCCAAACTCATTTCATCCCTGCAATGATTATTTGTTTGTTTTCTAGTATAGTATTTATGATACTTTCAAAGATTAACCTTATAGCTAATATATATACAGTAACTGTAGAAAATCCCCCATCATAATTTAGACCCTCCCAAGTAACCTAGATAACTTAGATTTTACACATTTTCATCTTTTACTAATCTTGCAGCTAACCTAGAATCATGCCGACTATTATCTGGAGCCAGCCTATATTAACATGCCCCTTGTGTTGCAGTGCCATGAGGATCCTGTTAAGTAAAGTACCTCGGCCTTGGATGGTGGACGAGAAGAAGGATGATGGCTACACGGCCTTACACCTTGCAGCCCTTAACAACCACGTCGAGGTAAATAATAATGTTCTGCTCTTATTTACCTTTAATCAACCCTTTCAGACTAAAAAAAAAAAAAAAAAAAAAAAAAAAAAAAAAAAAAACCCGCCTTCCTAGACGTCTTTTCAGTAGAAAAATTTCCTGCCCAAAGGCCGATTTCTCGTAGGTTTGGTATCCCCCCCTCAAAAAAAAAATATATATAAAAAATACATAAATAAATAAATAAATATACTGCGGAGTGGTCTTGCCACTGGACTGGTAATCCAATGGACCCGGGTTCGAATCCCAATATGTCACTGGGAAGATATTATTGGGATGGAATTTGTGCTGTACCTAGCATCAGTGCATTACCACAGCACACAGAAATGCCAAAAAAATACCCTCATTGTTCCCTGATTAAATAGCATTGTATGAATATTCCCATATTCAAAAATATGCTACAGGGGGGCAATGCCTAGGGAGTTAATTGCTCAATAGGTGGCGTTCTGAGAGTGAGGGTCCGAGTGTGGGGAGTGAGACTGAGAAGCGCAGAGGCTTCAGAGATGGGATTGCTTCGAGCCGTGAAGCTTCGCATGTCTCACTCCCTAGACTGGAGCAAGACCTCACGGGCCTCACAGTGTTCAGCGTTAGAGTGTAAAGGCTATCAGCCTATGCCCGAGAGGGAGTAGTTGGAATATAGAGAGAGAAAAAATAATAATATATATATACAGTATAATTATATACTGTATATATATATATATATATATAGATAGATATATATACTGTGGAGCTTTGGTTTCCCGGGCGTTTCTGCGCCCTCCTCAGCTCCCTGTCTTAGAGTGGCTTTGGTCACCCGGGCTTTGTTAGTGGTAAGCAGGGAGGGTTTTGTGGGGGCATTCGTTTATGGCCTTGGCCTTGCTCGGGACCTTGGGGCTGTTCGGCCAGGCAGCCTGGGGAACAACAACAACAACAACAAACTGTATCATAGACTACAGTAGATCTACTGTAGTCTATGACTGTATTATATACTGTATATATAAATACAAAACAAAATATAAATAATAATAATAATAATAATAATAATATGATATTAAAAAACGGCACCTGAAAGGGATGAAGCGTTGTATAACCATACCGAATTAATTATATGATATCGTCTTCACCGTTCATAACTATATAAGATTAACCATTCTTATACCAGGGGCAGTTCAATGTTCAGAATAATATTGGAATTAATGTTAAAGCAGCTATGCTTATAACTCACTTACTTTAAAGGCAGTGTCACACGAGCTCATTTTCCTTCAATTTTTTTCGGGAAATCGTAGTTTGGTAGCTTCAAAATTTAAGCTTCATCAGAATTCAGCCACCTAATAGTCTACCCAAAATCTACTTTTCAGCCATGATTCATGAGTTCCGTGGTCCTCCTCCACTCAGGGCTATCCTCTGTAGAGATCACCTTATGAGCAGGGTCAGCTTCAGGGAGTCGAACCCCATGGCCATTTAGCCGAAGTTGGCGTTTACCAAGATCTATATACAACTTGGCGTTTACATACCATGCAACCTATATACATAGCCACAATTTTGCCTCATGGCAACTGCAGCCGCGGGCTATGGCATGGTCGGTAGCGCATCTGACTGCTGATCAAAGGGTCCACTTTGGTTCGATCCGCCCCTTGCCATTGGTAGGCCTTGACGTCAAGAGTTTGGACACTCAGATCTAGTGATTCGTGACAAATGCCCAGTAAAGTCCCTGTAACAAAGAAACATGCTAGCCCTGTTAATCAAAGGAGTGTACGGCTTTACAAAATCTACAAAAAAGGCATAAACTGCAGACCACCAGTACACTGACTCTGCCTTTTGTGAGCAATTACTCTTCCCCTGCTGAACTGTTGTGGGACACACACAGGCTGAGTCATGCTATCATAGATGTACAGTAAAGTGGTCCCTCGAGTGAAGGCCTTTAAATCTCAGGAAGAAGTAATGATGGGACATCACAAATTACCACTTTGTCCAGATTCCTATTATGTTACTGCTGAGTAAACAGAGGCATCGCGTACGAGGAGACTAGCTTCTGTCTTGTCCGCGTAAGTAATCGATGAAATGTAATGTATGCTTATATATTTTATGTTGTTCCCAGGTTGCGGAGTTGTTGGTGCATCAGGGTCGAGCTAACATGGACCTGCAGAACGTGAACCTCCAGACACCTCTACACCTTGCTGTTGAGAGGCACCACACACAGATAGTCAGGGTAATATAACTAAACTGGATAAGAGTTATGCTTATCATAACACCCTTAGCATCTTAACTTGAATTCTGTAGCATGTTTGACACCAATTTGTCTTTATCTATGTATCTATTGCTAGACGCCATGATCCCCAAAGGGGTGGCCACAAATGAATCCCCCCCATGCACCTCTGTCCCCTGTCAGCCGATGCACCACCTCCCATCCAAAACTGCCTTCCCTCATATACCTCTCAACTCCATCCTTCCACCTCACGCTCAGTCTGCCTCTCGCTCTCTGTCCTTCCACCTCACTCTCATACATGCTCTGTCATTCTATCACTTCCCATACGCTCCACATGGCCTAACCATCTCAAGGTGTTCCTTTTCACACTTTTCAGCACATCTACATCCACACCACACTGCTCTCGTACTTAACTTCCTCATTCGTCTGTCTCTCCCTCCATGTAACTCCACATGCACTTGTCAAGTAACTCATTTCCACCCTTCTCACTCTTGATTTGTGCCTCTCCAACAACGTCCATGCTTCACTCCCTTACATCAATGTCGGGATTACCACACTATCATGCAATGTCTTCTTTACTTCCATGCTGACCACCCCATTCCTTGTCACTGCTTTCAGTGTTCCTTCAACCTTCTTCCCCTGTTGCACCCTCTCCCACACTTCATCCTCCATACTTTCATCTTTACTCATCACACTGCCCAAATACTTAAATAAGCTGACATTCTCCATAACCTGACCATTCAACCTCACCTCCCACTCTGTGACTGCACCCCTTTCAATGACCCTAACCTTAGTCTTCCCCACATTTACCTTTTACTATACATACATACATAACATTTTAAGACTGAATGTTCCACACATACGTGCAATTTCAGTCTCTTGTCCTAATGGCGGCGTTTCAGGCAACCCTGTTAAGGGCTGCTTCACTTGTCAAGTTCTTGGATTTGAGATTGGCACGTATAGTCCGATCCCAGGTCTTCCTCGGTCCACCCCTTGGTGCAGCTCCCTCCACAATCACAGACCTGCATTTTTTCACCCAATTTTGTTCATCCATTCTCTCCACATGTCCATACCATCCCAGTCTACTTGTATGCATCACCTCGCTAATACTCTTTATACTTAAACGTCTCCTCAGCTCAACATTTGTTATTCTATCCTGTAGCCTGGCCCCACACATCCATCTCACCATTCTCATCTCATTACGCTCCATTCTGTTGACATCCCATGTTGACGGCCCATGTTTCTGAGGCATACGTCATTGCACTTCTAACACATGAGGCATACTAGTTGTTGTTGTTGTTCCCCAAGCTGCCTGGCCGAACAGCCCCAAGGCCCCGAGCAAAGCCAAGGCCATAACCGAGCGCCCCCACAGAACCCTCCCCGCCGACCACAATAAAGCCTGGGTGACCGAAGCCACTCCATGGCGGGGAGCTGAGGAGGGTGCGGAAATGCCCGGGAAACCATAGCCCCACCCAGGGCCCTGTGTCCCTCAGCAATTATGAAGAGAAAGTTGAGGGGCAAGGGAAAAAATGTGACGCTTTGGCTTCCAATCTTGGTAGATTGGGAGGTCAATCCACGTTAGAGACGCCGTCACTTGAGATCTATAAAATATATAAGTAAAAGGAACAGTCAGAGTAAGCTATGGGTATGGCAGAGATTGCTCAGTTCTCACTCTGATAGACCATCCCATCACCACATGACTAGAACCCAATCCTCTCAGCATCAGCTAGGAAAGGCCCTAGAAAGCCGCCTATGGCGGGGGGATAGCTCCCCTATTTCAACCCTTTTCGGGGTTGGGCATCCGCCCAGGCATACTAGTAGGGTCATTTGCTTGGAATCCGTGACCATTTTGTTCCTACCTTTTTCTCTCGATGGATTTGACAACCTGAACCATTTTAATAGAAAATTAGCTCCTATGCCCCTCTGAAAAATGACGGGTAACTCTGCTAGAGCCCAATATTCAAAATGGCCGCCAACGCCATCTTGAAAAACATGAAATGTAATATCTCTGGCATCAGATGAGCTACAAGGACGAATGAGGTGTCCTTTTTCACTAATTCTGGCATTACAAATCCACTGGAATGGTTATTGTATTGTATTGTATTGTATATTGTATTGTTATTGTATTGTATTATACTAATTGTACATACTACTCTGCCACTTCACTGTCACTACATGATTCACTGTATGAGCCACTATCAGAATCACTGTCCTCACTTTCGCTGCTATCATCACTGTTGTTCTCTGCCTGCGGATTTGTAGGTAGTGGTATGGATGGGGGAAGTGGGGGCTGGGTTGAACGGACAACTGGGACCCCAACTGGGACAGCCCAACTGGGTGGGTTGGGATAGGTCATGTGGTATATTGCTCGACTCTTCTCATCTGCATTTGACATGCTGGCGTGAAACCCTGAAAACCCAGGCACAGTCTGTTCTTCTGGCTTAGGTCTCGTTCGGTCATCTTGCGCCCTGGCCAACGCATGGATCACACTACGAATTCTTTGCATCGATGTGTCAGGAGGAGGAGTACTTTGATCAGCTGGTGGCTTCCTGAGAGGTGGTTCCCCACGCTTCGCTGTCTTGTATGGGTTGACTTTTTGCATTTCACTTCCGAGCTCTTTGAGAGTTGTCGAGAGGTTTGATGCAAAGTTGGCACCGGGAACTGGTCTATCCTCGTGATTCTCGGAAGGAAGTTTTGTATCAAATGATTCTGGCTGCACAAACATGACATTAGTGCGGTGTGACTGGCCAGCACCGGTCAGTGTGTCGCTCTTGAAGTCATCGTTGTCGACTATAGCGATAGCAGGCTTACCCTCAGCTAGTTCGAAGGGGCAATCAGATGAGCACTTGAGGTCATTGACCACCCAAAAATCTCGCAGCATAAGTACGTCATTGTAACTGATGCCCAGTCCATCTTTGTGCATTATGTCGACTATCTCCCTACTCTTGGTCAGTCCATGTAGCAAGACAGAGAGATTTATCTCAAATGCAGTGTGTTTTCCAGTGATGTAGCTTGTGAGGATAGATGCAATCGATCGGACGGATGGACTGTCATCAATTGCAGACTTATTTGGGTGGTTCAGCCATGTGAGCAGCTTCAGCAGGAGCTCACTGAGGTCTTCTTCTCTCTCCAACTTGTGTATATATGGGAGCCAGGGAATAGTATTTGTCCTGATGACTTGCTCTTTGAGTCGTGCCGCAACATTCATCACCAACTGATCATTGCTGACACCCAATGAAGATATTGCTGCCTCGATGTATGTACCTGCTGCTGTTGTATCATATACCAGTTCACTCACATTCTTTTGAATGCGTTCATGAAATCCGATGTCTTCCCCAAATTCATTGACGAGAATTTCCTTTAAGTAGCTGGATTTTACTACTGAGTTATGTCCGTGATTTGAGATAATGCGCTTATAGTCCTGCAGCAGGCCTTGCAGTGCGAATTTCATGGTCTTTCAAGATGACTTGACGAATATGATGAAAGAAGAGAGCTTGGGCCTCTCGGAGGTTTACACGCTGCAGATGTTGAGTGCTTTCATCTGAAAGGGGCTTGTGGTCGCTTACATTCTTTTGATGCATTGATTTTGTTCTTTTTTCTTTCTCTTTCCGAACGCTAGTGAATTCTTCGGAAATATTGGCACTTATGAGAAATAAGTAACATGCTTATTATTATTACATATTTGCGCCAGCACGCACGATGGTAGCGGATTTCCAACCCAAATGCTGTTTGACTATCTGGGATGGATGCAATCAGAGTGTCAAGTCTCAATCTCATGACCTCATCTTCCAGACAGACAGTATGTAACTTGAATTTAGTCCAGGCATCTACTGTTGATAGGAGTAAAATCTGCTTGTCACGATCACTACTCTTGTATGCCCCTTTCATGCACCACACACATAGAGTCTTATCGTGAAGGACACCCATACTGGAGCGGAGCCTTTTAGGTGCACTGGCCTCTGGGGAAGGGTCTTGTTGATCTGATGCTTCATCTCTTTCAAGACGTTCCTCGGATTTGTGTTTGCGTTTTTTGGCTTGAGAGAGCTTGCGCTTTTTTTTTTTCTTTTTTTTTTTCTATGTGATTGAGGGAGGCAAAAGGCATAACTGCCTATAGCGAGTGCCTCCCCCATAGTTGAAAGAGTGACAGGGCCAAAATCAAGGGACGTTCGAGCCAAAATGCCTGGACACACGGAGTTTGAAGCAATTTAAGTCATAGGAAGAGGGAAAGACTGATTCTGGGAGAGAGTTCCAGAGCTCAGCTGTTGAGTAGAAGAAAGTTTGAGAGTAACGTTTCACTCTTGGGTTGGAGAGTTGCACAGAGTAGGGGTGGGATTGAGTTGCAAGTTGCAAGACGGGTACCACGTGCCCTACGTAAAGGAGGTGGTATGCACTGGGATAGCTCTGAGGAACACTGATTATTATAGTAGCGATAGAATAGCGAGAGAGATGCAACATTGCGGCGGAGAGAGAGAGAGAGATTGCAGAGAGTTGGTGAGTGGACGGGAGTTAATGATACGAAAGGCCTTCCTTTCAACTTTGTCTAGGAGAGCGGTGTGAGAGAAACCTCCCCACACATGTGAACAATACTCAATACAAGGGCGCACTATGCCCCTGTACAGAGCAAGAAGCTGTGCAGGGGAATAGAACCCCCTAAGGCGGTTGAGCACACCCAGCTTCTGGGAGGCTGCCTTAGCAAGACTGGTAATATGGTCCTTCCAAATGAGAGCAGAAGAAAAAGAGACACCAAGAATATTGAGAGAAGATGAAGGGTTGATTTTTGTATTGTTGAAGAATAAGGGATAGTCCGCTGGAAGATCCTGACGGGTAGATAGATGGAGAAATTGGGTTTTGGAAGCATTAAAGTTAACAAGGTTTTCTCTGCCCCAATTGGAAATAGTATTTAGATCAGAATTTAAGAGTTCTATGGCTTCATTACGTTTGTCGTTGAGGGATTGCTGGCTGGGGCGTTCTGAAAAACTAATGGAGTAGTGTAAGGTTGAGTCGTCTGCGTATGAATGGATGGGAATTAAGGTACAGTTAAGGAGATCATTTATAAAAATTAGAAAGAGAATAGGAGATAGGATAGAGCCCTGAGGAACACCGGAGTTTATAGGGTGAGGAAATGAACAATGGCCGTCCACAACCGAGGCTATGGAACGGCCGGAAAGGAAATTAGAGACAAAGGCACAGATGGAGGGATAGAAACCGAAGGAGGGTAGTTTAGAAATTAAAGATTTATGCCAGACTCTATCGAAGGCTTTCGATATGTCTAGTGCAATAGAAAAAGTCTCACCGAAGTCCCGTAAGGAGGATGACCAAGAGTTAGTAAGATATGAAAGAAGATCACCAGTAGAGTGACCCTTAAGGAAGCCATACTGGCGATCTGAGAGCAGATTATGAGAAGAGAAATGCTTAAGAAATTTGGAAGCAAGAATAGTTTCAAAAACTTTAGAAAGACAAGAGATAAGAGCAATTGGACGATAGTTGGAGGGTTGAGAGCGGTCACCCTTCTTTGGGACAGGTTGAATGTGAGCAAACTTCCAGCATGAAGGGAAGACGTTAGAGGATAGACAGAGACGAAAGAGTTTGCCTAGGCAGGGAGTCAGCACGGAAGCACAGTTTTTGAGAACAACAGGAGGAACACCGTCCGGACCGTACGCCTTATTAGTGTTAAGCCCAGAGAGGGTAGAAAGTACATCTTTAGAAGAGATTAGGATATTAGGCATAAGTAAGAGAGAGGAGGGCGGAGAGGGAGGAATAGCACCGGAATCATCCAAGGTGGAGTTTCTAGCAAAAGTTTGAGCGAAGAGTTTAGCTTTGTCAGAGGAAGAAGTGATGGTTGTGCCATCAGAGTGGGAAAGGGGAGGGAAAGACGAGGAAGAGAAATTGTTGGAGAGGTTTTTGGTTAGATGCCAGAAAGCTTGGGAAGAGCTAGAGTTGGATAGTTCAGTGCATTTATTATTGATGAAAGAGTGTTTGGCAAGTCGAAGAACAGATTTGGCTTGATTCCGGGCAGAAACATATGAAGAATGAGAGTCTTGAGTTTTAAGGCGTCGGTACCGTTTGAATGCTTCCTCCTTATTGCGGACAGCAGTAGAACAGGCGTGAGTAAACCAAGATTTGTTAGCATTAGTCTGAGAGAAAGAGAATGGAATGTATGCTTCCATACCCGATAGGATTACCTCGGTAATGCGTTCAGCACTCTCCGAGGGTCCTCGGCCATGGAAGCAGAAATAATTCCATGGGAAATCAAAGAAGTACTGCCGAAGAGCCTCCCAGTCGGCAGCGCCAAAGTGCCACAAGCGCCGCCGGCTAGGAGGATCGGGTGGCCGTACTGGAGAGATAGGACAGGTGACAGAGATAAGTTTATGGTCGGAGGAGCCCAAAGGAGAGAAAAGATCGACAGTATAAGAAGAAGAGTTAGAAGTTAGAAACAGGTCAAGAATGTTGGGCCGATCTCCGATGCGATCCGGGATACGGGTGGGTTGCTGAACTAACTGCTCTAGGTCATTTAGGATAGAAAAGACGTAGGCTTGTTCACCAGGTGGATCAGTAGTGTGAGAGGATAATAGTGCTTGCTGGATAATGATGCGTAACAAGTGCTATGCATGTGGTGACCCTTTGGTCCCTTCTCCCAATCCACATTTTCATGTATATGTTGAAACTTATCAAGTTCTTTCCATTGTAAAGACTTTTCCCGGATGGATTCCCACTTCTCAGGTGTAATGTTTTCCAAACGATCATCTGCGGTACATCGCTTACCACAGAGTAAAATGCACTCGTATTCATTTAATGTCTTGTCTGGTAACTCTTCACTCTCTCTTCTATTATCCATTATTTCGGTCACTTCACAAGTCGGCGATTTTCATCAGATGGGCATGCGATCCATCTGAAACAGTAAAAAAGTAATATTAGATATACACCGCAGGCAGAGAACAACAGTGATGATAGCAGCGAAAGTGAGGACAGTGATTCTGATAGTGGCTCATACAGTGAATCATGTAGTGACAGTGAAGTGGCAGATTAGTATGTACACTTAGTATAATACAGTACAATAACAATACAATATACAATACAATACAATAACCATTCCAGTGGATTTGTAATGCCAGAATTAGTGAAAAAGGACACCTCATTCGTCCTTGTAGCTCATCTGATGCCAGAGATATTACATTTCATGTTTTTTCAAGATGGCGTTGGCAGCCATTTTGAATATTGGGCTCTAGCAGAGTTAGCTGTCATTTTTCTGAGGGGCATAGGAGCTAATTTTCCTTTTAAATGGTTCAGGTTGTCAAATCCATCGAGAGAAAAATGTAGGAACAAAATGGTCACGGATTCCAAGCAAATGACCCTACTATACACCTTTCCCTTCAGGGGGAGAGGCATTCTTTTCATGGTCAGGATTGGCATCAGTTCTCTGAACTTAATTCAAGCAACAGTGGCAGCCTCGGCCCCACCACCGGCAGAGATGGTATCTCCTATATGCGATATTAAGCTTGAATTTCTATCTATCGCCTGACACCGTGGTCCCCGAAGGGTGGCCACAAACGAACCACCCCATGCACCTCTGTCCCCCGTCAGTCGACGCCCCTCCTCCCAACCAGCACCGCCTTCATCCATATACTTCCTCACTCCATCCTTCCACCTCTATTTCGGTCTACCTCTCCCTCTCTGTCCTTCCACCTCGCTCTCGTACACCTTCTTAGTCATTCTCCTGCTTCCCATACGTTCCATATGGCCGAACCATCTCAAGTTGTTCCTTTTCACACTTTCCAGCACATCTACCTCCACACCACACCTCCTTCTTACTTCCTCATTCATCTGTCTATCCCTCCATGTAACTCTGCATGCACTTCTTATGTAACTCATTTCCAGCCCTCTCACTCTTGATTTGTGCCTCTCCAACGTCCATGCTTCGCTTCCGTAAGTCAGTGTCGGGATTACCACACTGTCATGCAAGGACTTCTTCACTTCCATACTGACCACCCTATTTCTTGTTACTGCTTTCAGCGTTTCTACAACCCTCTTCCTGTTGCATCCTCTCCCGCACTTCTTCATCCATAGTCCCATCTTTACTCAACACACTGCCCAGATACTTAAATGGGCTGACAATCTCCATAGCCTGACCGTTCAACTTCACCTCACACTCTGTGGCTTCACCCCTTTCGAAGACCATAACCATGTTATACAATAATCTTTCAATATATACAATACTTTTCTTGAATCTTTTTAATGTTATACAATATTCAACTTTCACTGAACTGTATCTATATCATTCATAATAAAGTATACTTGATGTTCATTTTGTATTGTAATTATGTATGTACAATATGTATGTACAATATGTATGTATATACTCAGGCACATACCCCATAGCTGGGGGTGGCCGACTTGAGGCAGAGCCTGAACAGAAACATCAAAACATAATAAAAAATAATACACAAATATATTTTAAAACTCGAACACATCTAGGTCGCCCAGGAGACCAAGGATCACTAGGGGCCTCCTGCACTTCCCTGGTCCCAGACCTCCCGGAGAGGTTTCAGTCTCAACAGGAAGAAAAGCAGCGAAACCCACCAACACAATGCCCGCCTACCTTACTTTCAGACATTTTCTTACAGTTTCTTACAGTAGATCCTCTGGAAAAAGGCAAACTAGGCCTGTGTATCCAGCTCAGTACCATTACTTGCACTGCTGCGGTCGTTCACGGTGTTGGCGGCGGCGGTAGCAGACGCAACATTTTTACTATTCTGTATTTTTGCTTTATAATCAAACTTCAAATCTTGTCTTCCCCATGCTTTATCAAGATTACTTTCAAACTCCCTTATTGATTCGGAATCGACTACATACTGGGGCAGTGCGTTCCATTCATTTACCACTCTATCACAAAATGAGTTCTTTGCCTTCTCAAGCCTATTTCTTTCTTTGTAAATTTTCTTTGAGTGTCCTCTCTTTCTTGTTCCCTCCCGCATCAAGAAGATACCTTCACACACATCCTCATCATACTTTCCTGACACTATCTTAAAAGTCTCTATCATATCCCCTCTCTTTCTCATATATGCCAGTGTCGGAAGCCCCAGTGTCCTCAACCTCTGCTCATAACCCGCGTTCTTCAACGTTGGTACTAGCTTGCTAGCTCTCCTCTGCACTTTCTCCACTGCTTCTATATCCTTTACCATATATGGAGCCCACACCTGGTTCGCATATTCCAGGTGCGGCCTAACCAGCGCTGTGTAGAGATTCCTGAAGATTTCTTCGTCAAGTGACACAAATGTCCTCCTTATCAGCCCTACAATTCTATTGGCTTTGTTTATCTTTTCCGCTAAATGTTCTGAGAAATTTAACTTATTGTCTATCACTACTCCTATATCCTTTTCTGCATTCACTTCCTCCATCGCTTCATACATACTGTATCCTACCTTGTCTATCTTGCTTGCTTACATGGCCCTTCACAACAATACACCAGCTCCCCGGGCCAGGCGCCTGACAGACTAGTATCTAGTCCAACTGGCGCCCGACCCCCGCTCCCTACAACTGCGTTATCACTCATCTATTCACAAGCATTCACAAGTGTCAGTTTTCCTCATCAGCTGATCAAATAACACTCACATTATGTAACTATTCAAGGATCCTAAAGTGTATAATCTTTATTTACAGTGAATTTCACAATATCATAAACTAACAATAAGTTGTGCAATACAATACTGTGCTATTAATCACTTACAACATGTACAATCACCTATAGTCAAAGTTGGCACAATTTTGATTGTATTTTTATGACTTTCTGATGTCGTATTTTGAAACTTTCCATTTAGGCACATCCTCAAATCAGTGTTTTCACTCACTAATTGTTCACAGGCTTGTGTTGATCATATAATAGTGTATATGTTACTTGTGCAGGCAATTGTACATTACTGTATATTGCAAACTTAGAATTTTGATTAATGTGTATTAACGCGTCCCCTTCTTCTAGCTACTGGTGCGGGAGGGAGCCAACCTGAACCTAGCAGACAAGGATGGAGACACCCCCCTTCACGAGGCCCTCCGACACCACACTCTCTCACAGCTGCGCCAATTACAGGATATGCAGGATGTCGGCAAGGTACTAATTTGAGAATGGACAAGTCAAATAGCTTAAATTAATCTGTCCATCTACAGTATCTCATCATAATTCAATACCAGTAGAGAGAGCATAGATTACCTTGATACAGGGCATGATTGGGAAGTTGAGAAAATATTTAAACAAACTTAAAAAAGAGCATGACAGGGGAGATTACATGAATAAATCTGAAACACACCAGTACAGTACACAAGGCCAGGCCCTTTGACACCACATACTCTCACAGCTGCGCCAGTCACAGGATATACAGGCAAATTGTGTTTCTTGTGACTCAGATAGTATTCATTCATTTATGACAGGCCATACCAGGACAGATAATATAGATTAACTTGAAACAGGTTATGATGGAATGGTATTCATAAATACAACTGAGACAAACTGTAATGTAACACATAGTACAATTTTAAGCTGAGAGAGATCATGACAAGAAAGATGGTATGAATTAAGTTAAGACAGGCTGTAACAGGATTTCACTTAAATGTAGAGTCAGTCCCCCTAATACACGTATCCTCAGTCCGCGTTTACCCTATTCCGCGCCGAGGGGTAAAACAGGTACTCAAAATCCCTAAAACACGTATTGATCCCACAAAACACGAATCACGGTTGAAGAGTGGTGTAAAAATGCTGTTTTTTGTATTCCGCGCCACCCCCCCTCCCTACTCCGCGCGCACACCCCTCGGGCCCTCGGAGGCCTTGGCTTCCCCGGCCCCGTCCCCATCCCCATCCCCGGATAAACCCATAGATTTCCCGATCGCAGTAGTGCCTTCACCAGTTTATTCTTCCTAGGCATTTTGAAGTTGTTGATGGGTGTAGGAAGGCGGTTGTTACACAATAAATGGGTCAAGTCTCAGCGCACGGACACTTAAGGATATTGGGACTGAGAAGGAAGCGGCTTCCTTCTCAGTCCCAATATCCTTAAGTATTTACCTAATTGTAGTTTACAGGAGTTGAGCTAAGCTCGTGTTGTCCCGTCTCTCAGTCTACTTTCATCCAATTTTTTCTTGAAAATATGGATGTTCCTTGCCCCTACCACCTCCTCCTCCAGCCCATTCCATTTGTCAATACATCTATAGGGGAAGCTAAACTTCCTGATATCGTTCTTGCAGGTAGGTCTTTTTACTTTGTAGCTGTGGCCTCTAGTTATTCCTGTATCCATAATTAATATATCCTCCCTATCCAGCCTCTCCAGCCCTCGGGTGCATTTGTACATCATTATCATGTCTCCCCTCTCTCTCCTCTCTTTTAGACTTGGTAGATTTAATTTTTCTAGCCTCCCTTCATATGGCAGTTCTCTGAGACTTGGAACCAATCTAGTAACTGCTCTCTGGATTCTTTCTGACTTGTGAATATACTTCTTAAGATGCGGGGACCACACCACTGCTGCATACTCCAATCTTGGTCTAATCATACTTTTTATAATTTTTGCTAACATGTTCTCATTCAAGTAGTTCAGAGCAACTTTCATATTCCTGGCCATTGCATACATTCCGCTAAAGAGCTTATTAATATGTTTCTCTGGCGACAAGCTATCTTGTATAATCAACCCTAAATCCTTTTCTTTTTCGGCCTTGCTAATTATATTATCTCCCATCCTGTACTCCCAATTTGGTCTATTCACACTTCTTCCCATATTTAACACATGACATTTACTTATATTAAATTTCATTTTCCACTTGGTGCTCCATTCGTATATTTTATCTAAATCCCCTTGCAGCTCCTCACAACTACTTATATTTGTTATTTGTCTCATAATTTTTACGTCATCTGCAAACATTGACATGTAGGAGTTTATGCCTATCGGCAGGTCATTCACGTACATAAGGAACATAAGAGGCACCAACACAGATCCCTGTGGCACACCACTCTCAACTTTCCGCCACAATGAGTAAGTTCCTCTAATGTTGGTCCTCATTTCTCTATCTGTTCGATAGCTCTCCATCCATTTCAGCAAACTCCCCCTGACACATCCTATCGTCTCAAGCTTAGATAGCAATCTCTTATGTGGTACCTTATCGAATGCTTTGGAAAGGTCTAAGTAGACGCAGTCCACCCATCCACCTCTTTCTTGCAGTACATCTATCACCCTACTGTAGTAACATAACAGACTGGTAACACAAGATGTCTCTTCTCTGAATCCAAATTGCTTTGGCATTATTTTCTTCTTTCTCTCCAACATTTTCATCCATCTCTTCCTAATTAGCCTTTCACAAATCTTGCATACAATTCTAGTAAGTGAAACTGGTCTATAGTTTAGAGGGTCCTCAGGGTTTCCATTCTTGTATATCGGAATGATATTAGCTCTTTTCCATTCAACAGGAACCTGTCCTTTATCTAAGGAAGCTTGAATTATGTCCCTCAGTGGCTCCACTAATTGCTCTGCACACTCCTTTAAAATCCAGGCAGACACTTCATCCGGTCCCATAGCTTTCCTTACTTCAAGTCCTCTCATCACAGATAACAGCTCATCTCTAGTTATTTCAATCTTGCTAAGACCACTCTCCAGTACTCCCGCCTGTGGTTCGTCAAAACTTTCCTCTCTGGTAAAAACCGACCCCAATTTGTTATTCATTACCTCGCACATGTCCGATACATTTTCATACGTCCTAGCATCTACTCTTAATTTAGTAATTTGTTTCTTTACCTTCAACTTACTGTTTATATATTTATAAAACAATTTAGGGTCACTTTCACATTTATTTACTATGTTCTTCTCATAGTTCATTTTAACTTGCCTAATTATATTAACATATCTATTCCTCTCCTGTTTATATTTATTCCGATTACTCTCAGTGTTCCTTCTTCTTAATCTAGCCCAAGCTGCATCACGCCTACCCAAAGCTCTTTTGCATTTCAAATTAAACCATTCTTTCTGCTTAGTAAAATTTCCAGTTTTATATCTTGGGACAAACAGATTGGTTCCTTCTCTCTAAATTTCGAGGAATCTACTATATTTACCTTGTACATCTTGTTCCTTCAAAATAAGATCCCAATCTACTCCCTCTAAATATCTTTTCAAGGATACATAATCAGCTTTACTATAATTTAGTCTGTCATTTATATAGCTATTATCTAATCTATTGGCATTACTCGAAATCAACTTCCATTTTAGTAATAGATGATCACTTTTGCCTACAGGACATACAGTAGATAGTTTATATCACTAATTTCGTGAGGATCTTTTGTAAAAATCAGATCGAGTTTAGAAGGTTCGTTATTACCCCTCATTCTAGTATTCTCCTTCACATGTTGTGCAAGTACATTTTCCGTAACCAACTCTAATAGCCGACTTCCCCAAGATCTCTGATTTGGCCCTGCATCTCCCGATTCCTAATCAACCTCGCTACAGTTGAAATCTCCTACCAAGATCAATCTATTCTTCCTTAAAAGCAATCTTCTCAACGACTGAATCACATCCTCGACCATCTCCTCAAACTCCAACTCCCTCCATGCTCTGGTCTTTGGTGGCATGTAAGCTACTGCTATGTCTAGCTTTTTTCCTTCTATATCATTGAGTTCAACTGCCATTATTTCTGCCTTGTCATTATTTAACTCCACGTGCTTTGCTGTCATAGGGTTCTTAACTAATACTGCCACTCCACCTCCCCTTTTTCCCTTTCTATCATATCTCCATATATTATATCCTTCACTAAACACTATGTTACTGTCAAAGTCCTGGTTCAGCTTTGTCTCCGTCAAACAGACTATCTGTGGTTGATCTTTTCTTAATATATCATCTAACTCTACCTTTTTACTGTTTATCCCATCTATATTAGTGTAGTAGCACAGTATATTTGAATCCACCTCCTTGTTTCTCTTCCCTCTCTGCCACCTACCAGGTTCACCTCCTTCTCCATCTCTTCCCTGACCTAGCTCCACCTCCCCTGCTAATTCTATTCTCCTCCCCCCCCTCCACAATCTCCCGTACCTTCTCCACCATGTCCTGGCTCTCTCTCCTGTCCCCTGCTCCCTGCATTATCTCTCGCTCCGTCTCCTTGCTTCGACTTGGTACTTGTCTCTCTGCCTCTTTCCCTATCACTCCTCTTACTTTCGGTTCTTGGTGGCTCCTGATGTACCACTTCCTTAATTGCCCTTCCCTTATTCTCCAAAGTGTCTCTGAAGTGTCCGTGCGCTGAGACTTGACCCATTTATTGCATAACAACCGCCTTCCTACACCCTTCAACAACTTCAAAATGCCTAGGAAGAATAAACTGGTGAAGGCACTACTGTGATCGGGAAATCTATGGGTTTATCCGGGGACGGGGACGGGGCCAGTGACAGTGGCGGGGCTGGGGAAGCCTAGGCCTAGGCTATATGAACTCGCCCTGTCGTGGGGGTCTGCCTCGGAGCCCCCACTCTTCTCACCTACTTATAGCATTTAATTTTAATGTAAGGAATGACTTGTTTATGTTTCTATTATTGTGTATGCTTGGTTGTCCAATTAGTATTGATTTTTATCAAAAATTGCCATCAAATGTGTGTGGAAATGCGGGCTGCCGCCCATATGTATTTTTCTCCATAAGTTATGTTATCCCCAATGCGCAAATTCCCAATACACGTCGTGTAATGCCGCCTATATAGGCGCGGATTGGGGGGACTGACTGTATCTGCTTGGCCTCAACACAATACTGTAGATAGCATATACTATACATGCATACAATGGTTTAACATCCTATCTCATTGATTTGTAATGGCTGAGATGGGGTTGTCTTTCAGCAGTTAGAGTGTAGAACAAATAAAGTCCTGCCATAACACTGCCTCATCTTGTCATCACTGTGGCTGATGTTGACATAGTGCTAACTGCTCCTCAGCAAGACTCAACAAAGTCCCCCTGCAGTATGTGCAACCTCACCAGCCAGTATGTGCAACCTCACCAGCCTTAGCAGTCGTACAACAAGGCAGTGCCATAACAAGAATTTACAGTTTAGGATGACCATTAATCCATACTTGCGCCATCCCCCATTTCAGTTGTTTTGTACAACATACGTGGATACGTGGCACATATTCATTTTCCTCCACTAAATGTGAAGGCCCCCTTACCCCCAGGAGGGATAGATAGCATACTAGGTAGCATACTATACATTACACCAATATGGTCTACAGAACCACTACACAGGTTCTCTGATACCACAATCTCTAACAGCTGTGATAGTTGTTGTTGTTGTTGCTGTTCCCCAGGCTGCCTGGCCGAACAGCCCCAAGGTCCCAAGCAAGGCCAACGCCATAATCGAGCGCCCCCACAGAACCCTCCCTGCCTACCACAATAAAGCCTGAGTGACCGAAGCCACTCCTGGCGGGGAGCTGAGGAGGGTGCGGAAACACCCGGGAAACCAAAGCGCCACCCAGGGCCCTGTGCCCCTCAGCAATTATGAAGAGAAAGTTGAGGGGCAAAGGAAAAATGTGACTCTTTGGCTTTGTTATATGTGCGATTAGTTTGCTTGGGAACCAGATTAACTTGTGCATGTAGTGATGTACACCCTATGTGGTGGATTGTGTTCTTTTATTTCAAATATTATTTTATTAAGCTTTATTTCCAAATAGCGATTTTGATTAGTTCCTTTGCATTTATCTTGTGTTGTCCCAGTTTTGGTTTATTTATTTTGCAAGTTTTACATTATAATTCCAATCTGCCAACCTCTAGGTTGGCAAATTGGGAGGTCAATCCACGGAAGAGACGCTGTCAATTGAGATCTAGAAAATATATAAGTAAAAGGAAAAGTCAGAGTAAGTTATGGGTATGGCAGAGATCACTCAGTTCTCACTCTGATAGACCAGCCCATCATCACATGACTAGAAATCAATCCTCTTAGCATCAGCTAGGAAAGGCCCTAGAAATCCTCCTTTGGCGGGGGGGATAGCTCCCCTATTTCAACCCCTTTCGGGGTTGGGCACCCGCCGGCTGTGATAGTTAAAGGATATGCAGGACATTGGCAAGGTAATAAAGAAATATGGTAAATTAATAGGTGTATTAGGTAAATTAATAGGCGAATTGATAGAGAATCTATCTAGTGTCAGACACCACTAACAAATTTTCCCATAAATTATCTTGAACATGCTTATTACTTCCTTCCTTTTTCTTAAAGAGCACTAACATTTTATCTAAATGTCCTATTCATATGCGAGAATAACATCCACTGCTCTTATCATCAATTGACTGTCTATCTATCTATTGCCGGATGCCTTACTTCCCTATATGAGGGTGGTCATACACAAAATGCCCCCAAGCGGACCTATCCCTTGTGAGAAGGATAACCCGTGCCAGTTTGCTGAAGGACTTACAGGATTGGCCAATAAACTTAGGGTCCGTCCGACTCCGAGGCCTTCTATGTATCTTTTTAGCATTATTTTTCTACAGTGGTGAGCGGCTAGTCCATCCACTAACCTGCTTCACCCGTAGGTAAGCAGTACGGATTTGTATAAGGTTTACTCCCCTAGATAGGTTGCCAACCAAGGCTGACGAGTCCCATCCACCCGGATTTGTATAAGGTTGTCTCCCCTAGATAGGTTGCCGACCAAGGCTAACGAGTCCCATCCACCCATCGATTGACTGTCACCTGGTGAAAAAAAAAAAAAAGTGCTGTAGTTCCCACCTCCCCAACATTTCCCTTGTTAATCTTCCTTTCCATAAAAAAATGTAACTGATTTTTAAAAGCTATGCTGGAGACACCCAGGAAATATACTGTACTCTGACTCTCCCACTGTTTAATTAATGAAACTCAAATTATTTCCCTTTCTTTCTTTTTATGGTGGCCATGTTTTTATTATTATACTGTACCCCTTGTATTGAATTATTTTAACTTCTATACCCTGTTAACCCACTTCAGCTTTATAAGTGTTTTTGCCCAGTATACTGTTAACAAATTGTTTATTATTATTATTATTATTATTATTATTATTATTATTATTATTATTATTATTTCCTACTGTTTATTTTTCATTCAACTAATGAAAATCAGAAGGCAAATTATTGACAAATAGAACTTTACCATCCTCTGTATTCTTTCCACCTACTCATGAAAACCCCCACTCACTCCACTCTAATGCATGTACAGGTGTGGCCATAAATATCTGAATACCATATTGGGTTATATGAATGTATCTAACATACATTCATATGTTAGATATTAAGACCGAGTGTTCCACATGAGGTGTGGTTTCAGTTTCGTGTCCTAATGGTGGCGTTCCAGGCAGCCTTATGCAGAGCTGCCTCACTTTTCAGGTTTTGAATTTGATATCAGAACGTATAGTCAGATCCCACATCTTTCTAGGGCTACCCCTTGGTGCAGCTCCCACCACGTTCATGGACTTTTATCTTTTCACCCAGTTTAGTTCATCCATTCTCTCTACATGCCCAAACCCTCCAAGCCTGCTTGTATACATCTCATCACTGATATTCTTGATACCTAGCCGTCTCTTCAATTCTTCACTAGATATCTTATCCTGCAATTTTTCCCCACACATAAATCTCACCATTCTCATTTTGTTCAGTTCTATTCTGTCGATATCATCTGCTTTGACTGGTCACGTTTCTGAAGCATAGGTCATTATGCTTCTAATACACGAAGCGTGCACCTTTCCCTTCAAGGGAAGTGGTTAGAATTGGCAGCAGTTTTTTTAAATTTTCCCCAGCCACATCTATCTCTGGCGATAGTGGCAGCTTCATCCCTACCACCACCAGCAGTGACGGTATCTCGCAAGTAGCAAAACTTGTTTACCAACTCCAGCCACTTACTGCCAAAGTTAATTTTCTCAGACCAGTAATTCAATACCAGCTCCCCCTTGCATACTGTATGTATATAAATTTCTCAATTTTAGAAGTCTTCTTCGGCAGTGGTTAAAATAGTATGTGATAGTTTTGGTTTGCTTTTCTATCATTTATTGATATAAATTATTAACATTTCATCAAGTTTAATAATAATTCCAGAATGCAATCCTCGCATAGTTTATTTCCAGGGTAGGAAATTGCGTCTGACACTAATCAGATGATTAATACATTCCATATGTTAGCAGTGGATCTTTTTTACATTTCCCAAAGAAAGTAATAATGTATTTTAGAGAGCATGCATACTGTACACATATAAACAAAATTAATTTGAACAATGTATAATTTCCTCACTTGTCCACAGTCTCCGCAACTGCTGATGGGGCTCGGAACGCAGGGTGTGGACAAGAAGAGCCCTGCCTCCATCGCCTGTCTTCTGGCTGCCCATGGAGCCGACCTCAACATTAAAAACAAGAAGGGACAAACGCCGTTAGACCTCTGCCCGGATCCCAACCTCTGCAAGGCCCTCACTAAGTGTTATAAAGACAAATCTGTGTAAGTGTTGTTGGGTAATTTGGAAGTACAGTAGGGTTCCGAATAGTACTAGAATTTGGTGGATACACAAGCTCGTGCTAATTGAATTTGCACTATTCGATACATGAAACCTTTGGGAAAAAGCTAATCCGGTGCCTGAGCCTAAGTTCATAGGTTAGACTTTTGGAAGCAAACAAACTCCTACATTAAAAGATACTCATGCATACTGATTCGTACCATAACATAGAATAATACACATAATAAGGGTATTGTTACTAGCTTTAATTCTATGGGGATTATGTACAGGGGACGGGAATTCCGTTAATTTTGGGTTGAATATTCGGTTGTTCGTGCTACACGCGAATCGTATAGTTTGGTCATATGCTATTCGGGACCTAACTGTATTGGTAAATCATTTTGGTACTGATAAATCTGTGTACTGTAAGTGTTACTGGGAAATTTATAAGTATTGGTTAAGTATTTAAGTACCGGTATGCTACTTTAACCCCTGCACCTAACCCAGCCAAATCCACCGCAACTCTGCTCACAAGCTGGACAGCCGAATACAGAAATGCCTCACTCCTCACCATTAACAAACACCCCCTTAACACACACACACACAAAATCCTAGATGTAACATATGATACTTTAATGACATTCAAACAACATATCACAAACATAAAAAAACAAATTGACACCCAGACTTACCGCCCTCAGGTCACTTGCCCACACAAAATTTGGACACAGCAAAGAAACTACCGCCCCACGGGGCTGTTCGGCCAGGCAGCCTAGGGAACGACTACTACTACTACTACCACCACCACAGTATACAAACAATATGTAAAATCAGTGATGGAATATGCAAGCCCTGCTTGGGCTTCTAACCTAGCTGAAACACATCACAAGACCTTACAAACCATTCAAAACAAAACCCTAAAAATCATCACAAGCTGCACAGCTACTACACCTACAGATCACCTACATCAAGAAACCAAAATCCTCAAAGTCAAAGACCACCTGGACATGAGAGGTACTCAATTCCTGGCTGAAGCCTCCACAAACCAACACCATCCACTACACTACATGGCAGCACACCCACAGACACCAAGGAACATCAAAACAACACCCAGCACACAATATCACACACAAATACTGTCATCTCTCCCTCCCTGCCCACCCCAAACCAGCTTCCAGAAGCACATCCATACTCATATATCTTGCCGTTCCATCCAATCACTTGAGTCGCATCTGGAGAGGGAGACACTCACTCAAACACCTACAGTGTAAGTCTGTTCAAAGTCGACGTAGGTATTCCCTGACACTGTCTCATGACTTTCACTCCAACCAGGCATCCACTATGCTTATTTGATCATAAAATATTCACAAAATGACATAAAACCACACACAGTATGCTACTCATTGCCATTGGAATATGAAAAAAACTACAGGGGAAAGTTTGATGTCATTTTACAGAATGGATACCATGCTTCATCATACGCTACTTTTCCATATCCCTTTAGAGCGATAAAATGAGTTAAGAAATAGCTATAAAATGAGTTAAGAAATACAAAACACACTTACCGGTATGCTCCGGGCGCAGGGGTTAAGTGAGTGTCTAATCAAGTGCTATACAAATATGTGTACGTGTTGGTGGGAAATTTGTAAGTACAGTACAGTATTGGTTAAACATTAAGCTTTAGTGTAGTTGAGGGAGGTTGCCCGACACTGTCGTGACTTCTCATCCTTACCAGTCATCTCCTATACAGCACCGGGACTTTGTTTATCATTTCAAAACTCACAAAAAACACAAAACATTTATTAAACTTGTTGCCAAGTGAAGATGAAGAAAACTAAAGAAGAGCTTTTGGTGTCTTGTTTGAAGTATAGATATCATGAGCTACTTAGTGTTTTTCTTATTCCTTTACTGTGGAGGGAAAAAATAGGTTAAAAATTATGACAAATTAATAAATGCTGAGAAATTGGGGCTTAATAAAGAAAATTTGTAACGTTATTGTTACTTTGATTTCCATTTTAATGTCCTGTCAATGAATGTACAGTATATTGTTCTACCAAGTTGATGTTCTCAAATCTGTATAATAATATTATTTTTATTTAGCCACTCAGTAAGCTACTGTGCATACAAATATTTTTGAAAGTAAATGTGTGAATCTGAGTTTTAACTTTGTATTTATTCCGTAAGCCATTTTTGATTGATATTTAGAATATAATTGTGAATTGGTGTTTCATCAGACTTATCTCTGCAGGTCTGGTGATATGGGAGCGCTGGAAGTGTGTGCAGAAGAAAGCTTAGAAGAGTGTATGGTGTGTTCAGACACCAAAAGGGACACACTGTTTGGCCCCTGTGGACATATTGCCACCTGCTCCATCTGTTCCCCCAGGGTTAAAAAGTGTCTCATGTGCAAGGAACCAGTGCAGTCCAGAACCAAGGTAGGGATGAAAGAAAAATTAGTTAAGAAAATAATATACAATATGGGTAGGTATATAAGGCATTTGACCACATAGTGTAATAAATGTATTCATCCAATTTGCTAAATCCTTCATCTAGCCTAGAAAGTAGAGTCACAACTGATTCTCCTAACAACTTTTCATCTGCTACTTTTCTGCTTGGATAATAATAATAATAATAATAATAATAATAAGCATGTTACTTATTTCTCATAAGCGCCAATTTTTCCGAAGAATTCACTAGCGCTCGGAAAGAGAAAGAAAAAAGAACAAAATCAATGCATCAAAAGAAGGCTTATATACAACACACATTTAACAATCACTAGCAGTGGCAAAATAGCCTAAACTCTATAGCCATCTGTCATGACACCTCTCTCAAGATCATAGCTTCTCTCAAAGAGAAAAGTCTTAAGTTGTCTCTTGAAGCATTCAACAGAACTCAGTTGTCTCATGGACAGCGGCAACCTGTTATACAACCTCGGAGCCATGTAGGAGAATGACCTCTCAAAGAAAGAAGACTGCTGGAAAGCCCTTGGTTCATCAAGACGAAAAGGGTCATTGTCATGACGCACAACTACACCATGGTGTGCCGGTGGGCGCCTGAGCAGCTCCGCAAGGTACCTAGGCTCACCAAATTTGAGAACCTTAAAACCAATACCTTTGGATACCAAACGGGATACCCTGTTTGACCCCAACAGACATATTGCCATCTGTTTACCCAGGGTTAAGAAGTACCTCATGTGTAAAGAACCAGCATAAGAACAGGAGGAAGATAGTCAGATACAGTATACTGTAGTAGGCTATATACCGGTAGGTACAGCAATCAAAATAAGTTGAGAAAATATTGTATAATATGAGTTGACATTTGCTGTTTAATCACTTGTATATATATGTATATACTCTGGCACCTTCCCCAGTTTTCCTTTTTTTTTTTTTTTTTTTTTTTTTTTTTTTTTTAGGGGTGGCCGACTCGAGACAGAGCCCGAACAGGGACATCACAACACATCAGAAAAACAAAACACAACCAAACATAAAATCTCACACACATCTAGGTCACCCAGGAGAAATACCCAGAGACCCAGGCCCACTTGAGGTCCTCGGCAAAAGATTCCCAGGTCCCAGATCCCCCGGAGAGGCGCCGATTTCCGCAGGCAGACCCGCAGCGAAGCTTCACCACCACAAGCCGACCCACCATGTTTCCAGGCGCACCCTTCGTTACCACCGGCTCCCCGGGCCAGGCGCCTGATGGACTACTATCTAGTCCAATTGGCACATGACCTCTCCCAAACGACCGCGTTTACATTCATCTATTCACAAGCATTCTCCATTCATTCCTGTTCAAGGACGTCCGCAGGATTTTTTTCAAGGGGGGGGCAAAGCCAATATTTGTTAGATCCCTGGCTATACAATTTTCCCATGCATGTCTATAACATTTCCGGTGGTGGTCATGTAGGCTACCCATCATAAAAATGCGTTTCCCCATTCATTTAATCGAATCTAATACAAGGATAATATAATCCGGGGAAGTTCTAAAATATTTAGATTGTGGACTTAGGATTACATATGTCTGTACATGTGCATGTGTAAATTAGTTTTCGATGATAAATCACTGTAGCCTATTAGGCTATCTGCAAATATATATTTTAAGCATTGTATAAATTATTCCTTGCCTCGATGAACAAATTTTTTTTTAATTTTTTATTGATATGGGCATAAATTCATAATAACAAGAACGAAATTACAAATTAGGTAATAGTACAGTGGACTATTAAGTTTACTTGTAATACTAAGTAATACTAAGTAATACTTGAACTACTTGAAAAGAAACTGAAGTCGGCTTCTGTCACGACCAAAGCGTTCTATGACAGCCTCTATAAATCTGGCTTTGCCTTCCTCTTTCTCGATTCGTTTTCGGTGCACACTCAGCATACACAGTGAATTGCAGTCAAGAAATATATTTTGCCCTATAGTGGATAATATAGAAATTAGATAAAATGTGAAATTCCAAGCACATTAAATATCCAGGGGGGAGGGCAACTGCCCCCCCTGCGGATGCCCATGCTCCTGTTTATTACCACTTCCTTTGCCTGATCTAGTCATTCCTCTATCATCCAAAGCTTGTCTTACACAGTCTCTCCATCGCAATGGGAGTCTTCCTGCCCTTCTATCTCCCCTTGTATCGGACTCACATATTCTCTTTGTAAGCCTTTTATCTTCCATTCGTTCAACATGACCATACCAGCTCAGCACCCTTCTGTCCACTCTGGCTGACAAATGTTCCTGCTGCCCCACTTTCCTACGTATCTCTTCATTCCTCAATCTGTCTCTACGAGTAACTCCACACATACTCCTCAAGCAGCTCATCTCCATCACATCCAGCTTTCTTCTCTCTTTTTCCTTTAGAGCCCTTGTCTCAGCCCCATACATCACTGTTGGCACAACAATTCCTTGATACATTGCACTTTTTACTTTCATTCCAAGATTTCTCGTCTTCCACATACTGTACTTCCCATTGCTCCGAAAACCTTCCTTCCTTCACACACTCTCTGTTTTACCTCCATTTCCATACCTCCACTCCTGCTTATCATTTCTCCTAGATATTTAAAACACTCTACTCTACTTAGCTAAATTAATTGATGCCTCCTCTTGCCTACTGTATATAGCGGAATCACAAGCGATCATCCCAGCAACTATCAATTTGCAACTTTTCTGTTGGGATACCAAAAGTGACACCCTGTTTGGCCCCTGTGGACATATTGCCACATGTCCCATCTGCTACCCCAGGGTTAAGAAGTCCTTCATGGGCAGTCTATAATCAAGGATGGAATCTTACTTACTTGATCTTACTTGATGATGTCCAGAGGCCCCTGCCTCACAGTCGTGGTGCGCCACCGCTGCGTCCGTCCCGTGTGTCCCTTTGCAGGAGGTCCATCTGGTCCGGTATTGAGTTTGAGGCTGCCCGGCAGTTCGCAGTGTATCCAAACACTGGTGGTTTATCTGGCAGAGTCTTTAGGAACCTGTCTCCCCCCCCCCCCCCCCTTCCCCTCCCTTTGAACCTGTCTACCGGGCAACCTGTTTTTCTCGCACTTTCTTGGGTAGCGAGTTGAACATTATAGGACCTCTATGTCCTACGCTGGCTGCAAGGAGGGATCTCACTCGTTCCGATGAGTTTGTCGGTAGGGATATCCTCTCGCACTTTCGTCCAGTCCGGTCGTTTTGTTTCGCCTGTAGTTCGTCGGTCGTTGGATCTGGTACCAGCTTCTCCATGATTTTACACGCGTAGATGGCGCAGTATCTTTCTCTCCTTCTTTGCTGAGAGTACAGCCCCAGTTTCTTGAGCCGATCCCAGTAGTTAAGATCCTTCATCCCCCGAATGTTTCTTGTGAAGGAGCTTTGGACAGACTCAAGATCTTGGATGTTCCCCCTTTTGTGTGGTGACCATAGTTGTTGTTGTTGTTCCCTAAGGAAGGCCATGGCCACGGTCGAGCTTTCCCACAGCTCTCAAGGAGTGTAGATTGTGTTGTTGGCGTAATTGGTTGTGTGAAATGCAGTCTTCTATGATGTGTTTAATGGTATGGGGTGCTGTGTTACAACCTGGGCAGGTGTCGACGACGGAGTCATCCAGTCTCTTCTGATAGCTCAGAAGGGCTGGATGGTGTCCGCATCTCAGCCTGGCCAGGTGGACTCTGTCCTCACGAGGAAGGGAGGATTCAGAAGGATGGATTTCGGGAGGTCGTGCCTGCAGCTGCGTGTTGTCTATGAGTGAGTGGATGGAACGGCGAGAGATATGAGTATGGATGTGCTTCTGGAAGCTGGTTTGGGGTGGGCAGGGAGGGAGAGAAGATAGTATTTGTGTGTGATAGCGTGTGCTGGGTGTTGTTTTGATATGTCTTGGTGTCTGTGGGTGTGTTGCCATGTAGTGTAGTGGGTGGTGTTGGTTTGTGGAGGCTGCTGCCAGGAATTGAGTGCCTCTCATGTCCAGGTGGTCTTTGACTTTGAGGACTTTGGTTTCTTGATGTAGGTGATCTGTAGGTGTAGTAGCTGTGCAGCCTGTGATGATTTGGTGACCATAGTTGACTTCAGTAATCAAGTAAGGGTTGGACGAGAGATCTCCACAGGGTCAGCATAAGTTCCTTTTCTCTTGAGTTAAATGTGCGCAGGATCCACCTGGCCATTCCCTTAGCTTTTGTGATGGCTGCAGCAATATGGTGTTGGAAAGTAGCATTATCAGACAAGTGAACACCCAGACATTTAACGTGCGGCTTAGGGGTAATGTCATGGCCTCCTTTGGTGTGCAGTTTGGTGGTGTCCTTGAGGTTTTGGTTTGGACCACATCTTAAGGCTTCAAATTTGTCTTCATTGAAGGTCATGTTATTTTCTACCGCCCACGAGTATATCTTGTTTAGGTAATTTTGGAGAAGGCGTACATCCTCTTCATTGTTCACAACACGACTTAGGTTTGTGTCATCAGCAAAGGAGGATATAAAGGATTCACCAATTCCGTCGTCAATGTCGCCTATCATTACAAGGAAGAGTAGTGGTCCTAAGACTGATCCTTGTGGCACTCTGCTGATGACATGGGACTTTTCAGATGTGTGGCCATCAGCAGCAATGGTCTGCATTCTTGAAGTGAGAAAACTGTGCAGCCACACACCTACTTTGCCTTTTATACAGAGTCTCCTGATCTTGTGGAGGAGGATTCCGTGGTCTACCTTGTCAAATGCTTTGGCAAAGTCTAGAAACAAGACATCCACATTATTACCCTCGGCAAGCCTGTGGAGCAGCCATTCATAGTGTGCGAGGAGCTTCGACAGACACGACCTGCCTTTTCAGAAACCATGCTGGCTGATATTCATGAGGGGGGGACGATTGCAGGGAATTAGTCAATTATCTAATGTTGAATGAATTTGAGAAGTAAGGTATACTGTAGTAAAGTACAGTACATGTATAAGGAAGTATTTGCCAGTAAATAACTTAATTCATATTAGTTTTAGTTTAGTAGAGATGGCAAGGAATTACTCAGGTATATAAAGCTGAATGAGTTGAGAAAATAAAGTGCAGTGTGAGTATGGTAAGTTTTTGCCATAATATAACCACTTGGCAAAATCAATTTATTGATATGAAAGGAACTAGTTCAGTCTAGAACCGAGATAGGGATGGAAGAGATTGAAAAAGAGAGGAACATTCTTGTAGTCTCTAAAATGGAGTACTCATGTCAGCTGTGGTCTCTCTTTAAAGTTAAAGAAATGCAGAAGTTAAAACAAATACAAAGGGTATTCACAAGGAAAATAACCAGAGACTCCTGGGAGAGACTGAAGCATTTTAAGTTGTACTCCCTACAAAGACGACCGGAGCGCTACATTGTGATAAAAAGTACGCCTGAAATATCCTTGAGAGCACAGTACCAACCCCATCGTCAAGAGAAGGGGAAGACATCCAGAGCCAAAATCACCCCAGGTTTGACAGAACCTGCACAAGTAGGTCGCTAAACTGCGTCTCTCAAAGGCTCAAGGCAATCCAGGCAGAAAGCTTCTCTAACACTGGACCCAGACTTTTCAACTGTTTCCCTTGATCAGTTTGAGACATGACTGGATGCAGTACAGAATCTTTCAACCGGAAGCTGGATGAAATCCTGGAACACGTACCAGATGAACCTCCTATACACACGGCCTAACCAATAGAGGAGCTGAGTCAAACGCAATAATTGACCAAATCTTGTACAGTACCTCAAGATCAAGAGGAAGAGTGGAAGCGGCAGATCCCCAGGTCGACCGTGTTGATTTCACCTAGAGAGAGAGAATGAGCTATTTTTCAACAGCTTACTGGGCTGCAGCCCTCATAAGGCTGGTTGATTTCACCTAAACATTCACAAGTAACAAAGGTAGTAAGTAAAGTAAGTAAGTAAGTAATGAGTCAGATGAGTTGGAGAAGTACAGTACAGTATAGTGTACTTACAAGCTCTGAGAAGTACAGTACAGTATAGTACTTATAAGCTCTTTGTCCCTCAACTTTCCCTCATAATTGTTTAGGGGCACACGGCCTTGGGTGGGGCTTCGATGTCCCGGGCGTTTCTGCGCCCTCCTCAGCTCCTCGCCTGGGAACAGCTTCGGTCACCTGGGCATTCTATGATTCTTAGTGGTAAAGAGGGGAGGGTTCTGTGGGGGCGCTCGGATATGACCTTGGCCTTGCTCGGGACCTTGAGGCTGTTCGGTCAGACAGCCTGGGGAACAACAACAACAAGTTGTAAGCTCTCCTCATCACACAAACAACCTTCCCAAGTTTGAATAGCCACTGTGGTGTGGTACAGTTGGCCACATGAATTTGTAACCATCCCTGATTTTATGTATGGAAATAAATATTAGCATAAATGACCTGTAAGACAAATTTGTTATAAAACTGTTAATTGATCTTATGAATTAACTAAATAAAATCACAGAATGGATACAAATTCATGGACCAAATGTAGCCTACAGTGCAGTCTTGTATTATCCCCTGGAGTTAGATAAGGAAGCATTTGATGTTGACTACTGCCAGTAAGCAAAATATATTGCTTCCCTTCTTTGTGGTATAGAGAAAGTATCACCTGCCCAAAGACAGAGACTCATATTCTTGCCAATCTCCAATAATATCGGTGGTAATCAATACAGTTTTACCATATTATAAAGCCAGTCAATATACGTACGCTAGTTGTTGTAATTGCAATGAGAATTACTCAAACATTATTAATGTAATCTCATTGCAATTACAGCGACTAGTGTATCATATTGACTGGCTAGAAATATGGCATATACTCTATATAGTAATTACCACCGACAATGATGAGGTTTGTCCAGGAATATATGCCAAACTCACAAACACTTTAACTGGATTTTTTTTATTGACAACTATATTTTGACATTTCAGGACTACTTTGAATTGGTATTGGTAACTGAACTGGAAGTAGATTATAGTAGGTGTATGAATTCTTATGAATTTTGAATGAATAGCTGCCAAGCCAAATATATTATACAAAAAATATATGCTTGGAATACTGGTAGGTAATCTCACTGGTAAGTATGGTTAGTAAATAGTCTAGGATCCGTCTAGAGCTAAATTAGTGTCCCAGTTTACCTAATATTTGAATTCTTTGTTCTAATATCAGTGTGCTTTGCTTGATATACTGTATAGCAATAATTATGTTTTTCTAAGCTTTTGTAATTCAGTAATTCTGATATGCTTGGAGGATAAACAACTGATTGATGGCTTATATTTATAGATTTTACATACTGTACTGTACTGTACCATCTAATTTGATAATCTAGCACTTTATATCTTGCTTACTCTATTACTGCACCTCGACTGTACATGTAGGTTTCTTTTGGGGAGCTCAGTGGTACAGTATGCTTAAACTGGTAGAAAAGATAATACTGTACTTTTTCGTAAGACTTACAGGTGTAATAGACAAAGTTACAAATTTTCACAATGATTACTTTTATGTAGAGCTTTTGGTTACTTTGATGTATAGCTACTCCAAAAACAGGTAAATGTTACAGATTGAAAGTGTGTAGAGTGCTTTTCCAAGGAATTCCCCCCCTTATTACTACGCTCCTTGTCGTGGTAGGTGGGCTTCGGGGCCGGTGACTGGAGCTTGATGGGGGAGGGTTATGGTTATTTCCCTCTCCCCTCGAGCTTTCGTCGTTGGCTTAACAAATTTGGCGTAGTTTTTCTGTCTTTCTATGTTTTTTCCCCTTCTGTTCTTATTCTGTATCATTCGGCTGTCCTTCGGGCGGCCTATATCATATGCCACCCTGTCGGGCCATCTTAGTTAGCCTGGCTAGGTTTTTGGTTCCTGACCTGATTTGTCTCTATGGTCGCTGGTGCGCCGAGCTTACTCGATTCCCCTCAGTACCTGTAATGCAATTTTTTGCATCTTGCTGTGATTTTTGTCTTCCTTAGTTCTGATCTCTCATTCTTTGCCCTTGATCACTTCTTCGTTGGTGCTGCAGTGTAGCATTTCTTGCCCCATCCATCGGCCCTGCCCTATAAGAGGTCTACTGTGAAGCTCATGTGGTCCGGCTGAACTGGTGAAATGGCGAGAAATGTCTGCGTGTCTTCACCTTCCTAGATTTGTTCACCTCCTGCCCTTCCCTATCTATATTGTCTTGATTAGTTGTCCATCTTGTTATTAGGTGACCAAGGTATTTTACCCTGTCCTCCTCATTGAAGGGCTCACCTGATACTGTAAGAGTAAATACTAGCATGTTGACACCTATAAATAGCTCTCTCTTACATACTGAGATTGCTACTGACATAAAGCTAAAATTATATTGATATTTCAGATTGAGGAGTGTGTAGTGTGCTCTGACAAGCAAGCAACGGTACTCTTCCAGCCGTGTGGCCACATGTGTGCCTGCGACAACTGTGCCTCGCTCATGAAGAAGTGTGTCCAGTGCAGGGGCGTCATAGAAAAACATATCCCCTTCATTGTCTGCTGTGGGGGCCAAGGTAAGATAAATCATGCTTATAGGTAGTATTCTAGGATACAATGGCTTTAATAGCGACCTCAAAGGGCCCTATTTTTTTTTTTTTTTTTTTTCATCTTTAGTTATATTGTTTTATGTTATGATAAAATCCCAAGAACAGCCTGATGAACTGCACAGAACTAAGCATATAGGGTATACTCACTGTGACTCGGTCTTGAAGTGTTTCCACTACTGGGGCATCATAGAAAACATATCTCCTTCATTGTCTGCAATGGGGACAATGTGAGATATATCTTGATCATTTGTACAGTATTATATATTTTTTTCTTATCATGCTTGGGAGAGAAATTTCATCCCATATCAATCTATATCATGTCACTTTATTGAAGAAAAAGATATTTCTATATCTCTGTTTCAGTTCTTCATAATTTAGTAGCTTTGAAAATAGTGCAACACTACCTTGTAAATCAGAATAGCTATGCACAAGTAATAATTCCTTACTAGACCTAGAAAGACGTGTAATCAGGTACTCCGGTAAATCTCACAATATAAAACTTAACAACAGGCAGCCCATGACAGGCTCGCCTGGCCGCCATTAAGGATGTGAGACTGTAACCACACTCTCTTTGGATGAAGAGGTCTTTAAACTTTTATGTATAGTAATGTATGTCCAGTGCCACTGGTGATTGTTTGAACATGATATGCTTGGGCATTTAACCATGTACTGTAGCTCATAATGGCAGGGCCCATCTTCTGTACGAGTATACAATACAGCTTGGTCCCGCATAGTGCGAGAAATTGGTCGATACAGTGCGTCACGCTATGTGACGTGCAGAGTGCAGAGGAGAGCTAGCAAGCTAGTACCAACGTTGAAGAACGCGGGCTATGAGCAGAGGTTGAGGACACTGGGGCTTCCGACACTGGCATATAGGAGAAAGAGAGGGGATATGATAGAGACTTTTAAGATAGTGTCAGGAAAGTATGATGAGGATGTGTGTGAAGGTATCTTCTTGATGCGGGAGGGAACAAGAACGAGAGGACACTCAAAGAAAATTTACAAAGAAAGAAATAGGCTTGAGAAGGCAAAGAACTCATTTTGTGATAGAGTGGTAAATGAGTGGAACGCACTGCCCCAGTATGTAGTCGATTCCGAATCAATAAGGGAGTTTGAAAGTAATCTTGATAAAGCATGGGGAAGACAAGATTTGAAGTTTGATTATAAAGCAAAAATACAGAATAGTAAAAATGTTGCGTCTGCTACCGCCGCCGCCAACACCGTGAACGACTGCAGCAGTGCAAGTACTGGTACTGAGCTGGATACACAGGCCTAGTTTGCCTTTTTCCAGAGGATCTACTGTAAGAAACTGTAATGTGAATTCACACTATGTGAACAACATATCCTATGGGAAAAAACGTAATTGGTCGATCGGTCCTCCATATAGCACACATATCTTTCCTTATATCGTTATTTATGCTGACACAAACATACCAAGAACAAATGTTAATGATAAATATAGCATATCAATGGTAAATTAGACCTTTCCTTACCTTAAATTCTATACTTGATATGATAACAAACCGAGAATGCGAGATAGCGTCACACAGTACGGGGTAAACAATGTCTGACTGACCAGTCTCCCTCAATGCCCAAGCTGCTCAAACACCAGTGATGCCACGAGTCAGGCGGGAAATTTATCGCACTGTACAAATTTTGGCCGCACTAATGGAAAACTCCACGGATTTAACCCATATTGCCACCCGACTTGTAATAAAAGATCGTATTCGCATTGGTTGATAATTTTGTGTTTAATATTTTCATTGCTCGCACTAATCGGAATTCACACTGTTTGAACTCACTTTATACGGGACCGAGCTGTACTATTATGAACCATGCTAGGGGCTCCAGGATGACTGCTGGTATTGACATGTACTGGGCCTGTGCTTATCTGTTTTAAAGGGACTGAAACACTAATTTTATTGGGTTGATGCTTCTGCCTCATAGTAAGAGACCAAATCAGGGAATGACACCCCAAAAGTCTGCCCCATAAGCAGGTGAATAATAACATGCCAGTAACAATATTGTGCACAGACTAAGAGTTCTCTGTGGTGGGGTTCTCCAAAGTCATGTAGCCATGGCTGGTGGGTTTTACAAGGTAGGCTACCAGTTGGCAGTACCCTGGCAAGTGGTCTGGTTGAGGAGTTATGCCTTGGTACCAGTACCAATTTACCTTATCACTGGTTATTTCAGTCAAGTTTTTGCTACTGATTGCAATTTTGTTTTGCACATTTCCTCTTGAGAAGGACATCTACCTATATATTTGAGGAGGTATAATGTCGATTAGGCTTCGCATATGCATTTTGTTAGCAAATGTACGGCACAATTGGCGAAAATGCCAAACTTGTAAGCCCTGCCCTAGGTGCAAATGTGCTTAGAATTAAAAAATATTTTTGCTACTGACCTACGCTCAGCCTGAGCAATCCTAGGGTGTATGCAACTCAATTTCGTCGGTCGTGATTTGACCGCTCAAAAAGTCCACAGGTCCGTCCGTACCTGTCGAAATATCAAATTTTCGAAGGGTCTCGTAAAATTACTTTGGCCGTTAATTTTTACTTGGGGGATAGTACCGATTAGATAAGTGCAAAAAAGAAAAAAATATATACTTGGTATACTGAGAAACAAGCATTATCCGAGTTAGCGTAAACGTCAGTTTTGCGCAGCGCCTCCATCGGAGTTCGAATGAATCTCTTCTGCGGTTTTCTGCCGGCTTTCGTGTAGCTTGTAACATTAGAATACTCTGGTCAACCCTTTTCAGCTTGAGAAGGACATCTACCTACATATTTGAGGAGGTATAATGTCGATTAGGCTTCGCATACGCATTTTATTAGCAAATGTACGGCACAATTGCGAAAGGGCGGGTGCCCAACCCCGAAAGGGGTTGAAATAGGGGAGGTATCTTTCTAGGGCCATTCCTAGCTGATGCTGAGAGGATTGGGTTCTAGTCATGTGGTGATGGGCTGGTCTATCAGAGTGAGAGCTGAGCGATCTCTGCCATACCCATAGCTTACTCTGACTGTTCCTTTTACTTATATATTTTCTAGATCTCAGGTAACGGCATCTCTTCCGTGGATTGACCTCCCAATCTCCCAACCTAGAGGTTGGCAGATTGGAAGCCAAAGCGTCACATTTTTCCTTTGACCCTCAACTTTCTCTTCATAATTGCTGAGGGGAACAGGGCCCTGGGTGGGGCTTTGGTTTCCCGGGCGTTTCCGCGCCCTCCTTAGCTCCCTGCCATGGAGTTGCTTCGGTCACCCAGGCTTTATTGTGATAGGCAGGGAGGGATCTGTGGGGGCGCTCGGTTATGGCCTTGGCCTTGCTTGGGGCCTTGGGGCTGTTCGGCCAGGCAGCCTGGGGAACAGCAACAACAACAACAACAATTGCGAAAATGCCAATCTTGTAAGCCCTGCCCTAGGTGCAAATGTGCTTAGAATTTAAAAATATTTTTGCTACTGACCTATGCTCAGCCTGAGCAATCCTAGGATGTATGCAACTCAAACTCAGCTTCGTCGGTCGTGATTTGACCGCTCAAATAGTCCACATGTCCGTGCCTGTCGAAATATAGCGTTTGCGAAGCGTCTCGAAAAATTACTTTGGCCGTTAATTTTTACTTGGGGGATAGTGCCAAGTAGAAAAGTGCAAAAAAGAACGAAAATATATATTTGGTATACTGTGAAACTAGCATTAACCGAGTTAGCGTAAACGTCAGTTTTGCGCAGCGCCTCCATCGGAGTTTGAATGAATCGCTTCTGCTGCGGTTTCTGCCTGCTTTCGTGTAGATCAGTGGTCTTCATTGCGCGGCTCGCGAGCCAGTGGCGGCTCGCAATGACCTAATTGGCGGCTCACAAGAGAGGAGAGAGAGAGAGAGAGAGAGAGAGAGTGAAAGTGAGAGTGAGAGAGAATTCATCAGTAATCAGAAAATAGTTCAAAGTATTAGATATAAATTGCATCACAATGCCGTATCAGACGTATCACTTAATAAAATTGCTAATGGGAATAGGCCTATATAGTGACTGGCAATTCTTTACTTTTCATAATTATTCAACACAAAGAGAAAAGGAGAAAAGAGAGAGCACCCATTATACAGGAATGATGAGAGAGAGAGAGAGAGAGAGAGAGAACGAGCCTTCTGTACGGGAAATGTATATGTGGGTTACGGAAGTCCAGCGCTCGGCGGGCCATACTCAGCCAGTCTTGTCCATTCACTATTTTATTAACACCACATCAGAAAAGTGGGTTATGGTGCCTCATAAATTAGTGTTATTTTATGAGAAAAAGACTGTTTCGGTGTATGCATGAAATGCATGGACCTAAACTCGTATTCTTACAAATTCAAACAATGTATTTTCCACATTTGGTTATTTTTTCAACAATTTGTCGTATTCCAGGCAGTGAATTATCTAGATTCCAGGCTATAATCAAAATGGACAAATTTATTATAAAATGTAAGCACACAGAAGAAAATGAACCACCAGAAATACAACCTTCCACAAGTGACAAATTACAAGTACAGCATGGCAAAATTAAAAGAACAGCTGGCTCATTTCCGGTCATCACAACATTAAATTAAAGTATTTATTTTTTAAATTGATATTAGTAGTCAAGAATTTCAATATAATTTATTTTTACTAAAGAATTCCAATACAATTATTGTTACTAGTCTTGTTCTATAAATCTGTGGCTATGGAAACCCACAACAAATATGTAATTTAGTTCCTATATACTGTATATATTTTTCTGCTTATCCTTGTGGTTTATTTGCCTTATGGCTTATGCGGCTCTCACGCTGAATATGTTCTGAACTTTTGGCTCTCTTGAAAAAATTAGTGAATAACACTGGTGTAGATTATAGCATTATAATATTCTGGTCAACCCTTTTCATCCTGAGAAGGACATCTACCTGTATATTTGAGGAGGTATAAGGTCAATTAGGCTTCGCATACGCATTTTTTAGCAAATGTACGGCACAATTGGCGAAAATGCCAAACTTGTAAGCCCTGCCCTAGATGCAAGTGTGCTTAGAATTAAAAAATATTTTTGCTACTGACCTACGCTCAGCCTGAGCAATCCTAGGGTGTATGCAACTCAATTTCGTCGGTCGTGATTTGACCGCTCAAAAAGTCCTGTCGAAGTATCGCATTTTTGAAGGGTCTCGTAAAATTACTTTGGCCGTTAATTTTTACTTGGGGGATAGTGCCGAGTAGAAAAAGAGCAAAAATATATACTTGGTATACTGAGAAACAAGCATTATCCGAGTTAGCGTAAACGTCAGTTTTGCGCAGCGCCTCCATCGGAGTTCGAATGAATCGCTTCTGCTGCGGTTTTCTGCCTGCTTTCGTGTAACTTGTAACATTAGAATACTCTGGTCAACCCTTTTCAGCTTGAGAAGGACATCTACCTATATACAGTATTTGAAGAGGTATGATGTCGATTAGGCTTCGCATGAGTATTTTGTTAGCTAGGTGCAAATGTGCTTAGAATTAAAATATATTTTTGCTACTGACCTACGCTCAGCCTGAGCAATCCTAGGGTGTATGCAACTCAATTTCGTTGGTCGTGATTTGACCACTCAAAAAGACCTGTCGAAATATCGCATTTTTGAAGGGTCTCGTAAAATTACTTTGGCCGTTAATTTTTACTTGGGGTATAGTGCCGATTAGATAAGTGCAAAAAAGAAAAAAAATATATACTGTACTTGGTATAATGAGAAACTAGCATTATCCGAGTTAGCGTTAACGTCAGTTTTGCGCAGCGCCTCCATCGGAGTTTGAATGAATCGCTTCTGCTGTGGTTTTCTGCCTGCTTTCGTGTAGATTTTAGCATTATAATACTCTGGTCAACCCTTTTCATCCTGAGAAGGACATCTACCTATATATTTGAGGAGGTATAATGTCGATTAGGCTTCGCATACGCATTTTGTTAGCAAATGTGCAGCACAATTGGCGATAATGCCAAACTTGTAAGCCCTGCCCGAGGTGCAAATGTGCTTAGAATTAAAAAATATTTTTGCTACTGACCTACACTCAGCCTGAGCAATCCTAGGGTGTATGCAACTCAATTTCGTCGGTCGTGATTTGACCGCTCAAAAAGTCCACAGGTCTGTCCTGTCGAAATATCGCATTTTCGAAGGGTCTCGTAAAATTACTTTGGCCGTTAATTTTTACTTGGGGGATAGTGCCGAGTTTATAACTGCAAAAAAGAACAAAAATATATACTTGGTATACTGAGAAGCAAGCATTTTCCAAGTTAGCGTAAACGTCCGTTTTAACAACGAACAAACACAGACAAAACACAAATTCACACACATCTACGTCATTTAACATTTAGTGCAGGAAATAATTGGGTTAAGAAAAGCGTTTTGTCTGTGTTTGTTTGTTGTTTTATGTTGTGTTTTGTGTTTTCCCTGTTCTTGCTCTGTCTTGAAGCGGCCACCCCCAAGAAAAAGAAAAACAAATAATAATAAAATAGAATTAAATAGAAAATAAAAATAAAAATAGGAAAAGTGGGGATTGGGTCTGAGTATATAGATATAGATAGAAATGTTAAATGCGCCATTACCTCCTGGGGTGGACGTAATGATTCACATGACTAAGCTAATGAGTCTCACTGGCTAGTGGACTTAAATATTTACATAAATAAACTTATGTTTAGGATACATTATAGAAATGTTTGGTATTAATGTAATTACCCTTTTCAGCCCCAGCTTCCATTCTTCCCGGTGGTGCCAACAATGCAGCTGCTGCTGCCGCTGCAGCCGCTGTTGCCGCTAGTAGCAGTAACAGTGGTGCCAGCAGTAGTACAGCAGGTTTGGTGGTGGCTACTGGTGGTGGTGCTAACAGTAGTACCACCAACAACAACAACAACCATAACAACCACAATAACAATAACCAGACCACCGCGGGGGCGTTGGTAGCGGCAGCGGCGGCCTCGGGTGTAGTGGTGGGTAATGCCACAGGGCCGCTCATGAACAACGGCTCCCGAGATATGTCTTCCGCTGATCTACAGAAACTACAGCAACAGCTACATGATATCAAGGAACAGGTATATGCTCATTACTTGTATGTTCTCATTTGCTAGAGCAGAAAAAAACAGAAAGGTCTCCTCTCATTATAAACATTTGCAGAATTAAAAGGTATGATCGCTCTTTTTACCAATTTGTTTGCAGAAATTAAAGGTATGGTATGCTCTAATTATTATCTTGTATGCTCTCATTATTAACTTTTACAGAAACAACATGTATGCTGTTAGTATTGACTAAGGCCTATATTCTCCCATTATCAACTTTTACAGAAACAACATATACTGTACAGTATCCAGTACTCTCAATAATTACCTTGTATTCTCATTCACTTTTGTAGAAACAATATGTAGCCTACAGTATGCTCTCCAAATATCATAGGTTTAAATACAATCAGGTAATTCTTATACTTAGTTCTAGCTCCAACAGAGAACCAGTGTATACATAGTACAGTATATATGGAGATATATTAAGAGCAAACTGAAGCCTTTTCAGTGTAGTACAGCCAGCCTTGGATTAACGCACATGCTTAAGGCATCAACGGAAGGGGTGCACGATTCTTTTTTTGTCTATTTACCATGAACCATGATGCAAATGGTGCTGAAACTTGTTAGTAAAGCAGTGCACAGTTAGTCAATAACCGGGCCACAAGACACTTGCTAAATTTGCTAACTTTATGATTAAGCTAATTCCTCCCCCCCCCCCCAACCAATTTTTCTCTCTCTCTTTATTATATTATTACGCTGAGTGACAGTATACAGTATAGATAAAATATTCCACAATATATTAGTGTCGGAGTGCATATAAAAATGTAATACTGAAAACAGTGTGGTGCTGCTTTAGCCTGCTTTTGACTATATAATGTAGGCTATGTACTATATATGGTGGTGATTACTATGCGAGTGTTTATTTTTATTACATGGTGTTGGTGAAGTCTTCATTGATATTCTTTTACATGGTAACCATAGTGGTGAGAACAGCGTGTTGTTTATCTTTCTCACGTGACAGTATTGACGTGTATTTCATTAAGTGACATATGGTGGCAGTGATGACTGCTTAAGATTTATCACATGGTGTGGTGGTGACTACTGAAGTGTATTTCATCATGTAACACATGGTGGCGGTAATGATGTGGTCATTTTCTTTTTATCACTCGATACTGGTGGTGACTTACGTGATATATACAGTGTATGCAGTATATACTGTATGTACTGTATGTATATTTGGCTGTAAAGCCGAGCATTAATTTGTTTGTATCATCATGAAAGTAGCGCTGTTCACCGAGACTCTATGCTAAGTTACTTAACTCGTAGACAAGGTGTGGGCTTAGGACAACAATTGGAGAAACGAATAAAAGAAGAGTGTGATTACTGGGAACATATCTTGAGGCGTGTATTAGATGTAATTTGTACGTTAGCTGAACGTGGCCTGGCTTTTCGAGGAACAGATGAAAGATTTGGGTAATTGCAGAATGGACATTTTTTATGACTGCTTGAGCTCATAAGTCAGTTTGATACATTTTTAGCAGGGCACATTTCGAAATATGGGAATTCTGGAAAAGGAAATCCTTTTTACCTATCCAAAACCATGTGTGAAGAACTCATTCAACTAATGGCTCAAAAAGTCCACACACATTATTGACGAAGTAAATGCCTCTGATTATTTTAGTCTGTCAGTTGACTCGACACCTGATCTATCACATATAGATCAGTTAAGTATTATACTTAGGTATTTGAAAGATGGACAACCTATTGAACATTATTTAACCTTTCTGGAAATGAAGAGTCATACCGGTAAAGAAATGGCAAATCAGGTGTTGCAGTGTTTATGGGAAGTCTGTAAACTAAACTTTTCAAAATGTAGGGGTCAGTTATACAACAACGCTGCTAACATGTCTGGGCATTATAAGGGGATGCAACACATTTTTTTAGAAGTGAATACGTATGTCTTATATGTTCCCTGTGCAGCCCATTCTCTAAACCTGGTAGGTCAAAGTGCTGTTGACTGCTGTCAAGATTCAAGAGGCAGTTAATATCTTCTCTACAGTGCAATAGCTCTATACCTTTTTTTCAGCCTGAACCAACCGGTGGAAAATTCTTAAAGCTTGTATTGGATATGAAAGTGTGTTAAAATCCCTCTCTGAAACCAGATGGGAGGCGCATGCTATGGCAACGGCAGCAATTCTGAAGTCTTACCTTAAAATATTGGAAGCTTTAGAATTAATTCCTGAAGACCAGTCACAAAAGGGAGACACTAGAAGACAAGCAAACGATATTGCAAAATAAGATGCAACAGATAGAATTTGTTTTTATTTTGATCTTTTGGGATGCGATTTTGCAAAATTTTCATAGAACAAGTAAAGTTATGCAAAATGAGGATGTGAACTTGAAAACATGTGCAGATCTGTATGGATCATTAGCTGACCAACTGTTACTGTGCATTTCAAGAAATTAATTTGAAAGATATGAAACAATTGCAAAGGAAATGCTACCAGATGTTGATTACAAGGCAGCTCAAACTCGTAAGCGTATCAGAAAGAATGTGCCCAATGATGGATATGCACCAGAAGTATATCTGAATGCCAGAGATAAATCTTATATCACCACCTTTTACATAATTGTTGACAAACTTGAAACTGAGATGAGGAGAAGAGGAGAGGTGTACACAAAAATAGCAGACAGGTTTTCCTTTCTAAGTGAGGTGCCAAATATTATTACTCCATCATCTAATGAAAAAGCTGATTGATGCTTACCCAGAGGACTTGAACACTAATTTATCAGCTGAGCTTCAGCAGTTTCACTCATATATGCACCAGAAGTTCAGTGCAACAGAAATTGAAAAAACAAGAATCAATCATGCTGAACTTTATAAAATAATTGTAGAGGACAATATTGAGTGTGCCTTTCCAAATGTAGACACTGCCTTCCATATATTTTTTAGCATTAACCCTCCGGATCCGGGGGCTCTCATATGAGGCAATCGTCGTGTCCGGGGGTATTCCTGAAAAATGGCTAAGTTCACAGTTTGATATCTACTGATTGAGACCACCTAGACCACCTAAATTGCATAGTGTAGAACCAACCTTTGTCTGTAGAATGGCGTTGAGTTGACATCACTACGACAAGTGGTTGACGAGATATGATGATGGGAATGGAGGTAATTTCCCGCGTATTTTCGCCTGTGTCCGAACGCTTCGCCGCGGCCCTGGCTAGCACGCACTAAGTCACTCGTCGCTCCCGTGGCTTTTGTACCAGTACACGATATTATGTATTTATGGAGATAATGTGATATTATTATGTCATTTATTACTTGTTCAACCATTATTTGAGTTATATGAAACTTTATATAACATTTTTGGCGCTTTCACTGTTATTGTAATATTATTGTGTCACTTTCACTGTTATTGTAATAGTATTGTGTCACTTTCACTTTTATTACTCTTCTTGTTATGAATTATTGTCACTCTCACTGTTATTATTGAGTTATTATTACTTATTATACATTTTGTGTCACTTTCACTTACTAGGTTTAGAGGCTAGGCTAGGCTAGGCTACGCAAGCGTACAGTACCGTACGGTATCGTATTTGACACTTATAATTATTACATTTGGTTGTTTCTTTCACTTAGACATATAGTTATATTGTTTTTAGTGTCACTTTCACTTTTTACAGGTTTCACTTATAAATACTTATTGAATAGTTACTCTAATATATAGTTGTTGTGTCTCTTTCACTTGCACATATTGTTATATTGTTTTTAGTGTCACTTTCACTTTTTACAGGTTTCACTTATAAATACTTATTGCATAGTTACTCTAATATATAGTTGTTGTGTCTCTTTCACTTGCACATACAGTATTGTTATATTGTTTTTAGTGTCACTTTCACTTATAATAATTATAGAATAGTGTCTCTTTCACTTGCACATAGTGTTTTATTGTTCTAGTGTCACTTTCACTAGTGTTCTCAGGGTCAGTGCCACTTAGAAGTTTAACAGGATGTGGAAATCATCGTGGTAAGGCGTGATGCACAGTGCTACCTGACATTCCTGGCACTGATACGACGTCTGGGGTCTTCGGGTGGTGTGGCTGCAGACATGGCACCGTTTCTGGGTCTGAGACCAGCAGCTACTGGAAGGGCGACGATCCTGTGCTTCCTGTGGTGTTCGGAAGCGTATATGCGGTCCATGGTGCCAGCTCCTGGCATATGTTGAGCTCGTGGGGCATCCTCAGGCACGGCATATTCCCCAATGAGATCCAGAATGAGCTGTTTCTGGAATCTCCGAAGGTTGGTGTACTTCCTGGGCATTGTGGGGTTCATCAGCTTGTACAGGTTGTACGAGTTGAGCACAGACACATCCATCATGTGCAGGAAGAACTTCTTATACCACCTGCAGGAGGTCCGCAGGCAGTCGATGAAGCCGACCTGCATGTCTGACTTGTCAACCAGACACATGTTTATGTTGTAGTCCATAACTGCGTCTGGCTTCATGATGGGCTCCCTGGTCCTGTGGTTGACTTTGCCAGAGTCAACCAGGTTGCCCTTGTGGATGGTGCTCATCATGTTGACCTTCCTTTGGTCGTGCCAATGGATTGCCAGCATCGGACCATGTTGTTGTTGTTGTTGCTGTTGTTCCCCAAGCTGCCTGGCCGAACAGCCCCAAGGCCCCAAGCAATTCCAAGGCCATAACCGAGTGCCCCCACAGAACCCTCCCCGCCGACCACAATAAAGCCTGGGTGACCGAAGCCACTCCATGGCGGGGGGCTGAGGAGGGTGCGGAAACGCCCGGGAAACCAAAGCCCCACCCAGGGCCCTGTGCCCCTCAACAAATATGAAGAGAAAGTTGAGGGGCAAGGGAAAAATGTGGCGCTTTGGTTTCCAATCTTGGTAGATTGGGAGGTCAATCCACGGAAGAGACGCCGTCACTTGAGATCTAGAAAATATATAAGTTAAAGGAAAAGTCAGAGTAAGCTATGGGTATGGCAGAGATTGCTCAGCTCTCACTCTGATAGACCAGCCCATCACCACATGACTAGAACCCAATCCTCTCAGCATCAGCTAGGAAAGGCCCTAGAAAGCCGCCTTTGGCGGGGGGATAGCTCCCCTATTTCAACCCCTTTCAGGGTTGGGCACCCGCCCTCGGACCATGTTGCTTGAGGAAGATGTCCTTCTTCTTGGTCTTTTTGGGGAATTCCGGCATGTTCTTCCTCGTCCCCCGTACTGTGCCCACAGTCTGGGTTTGCTGCCTGTTCAGGTACTTGGTGAGGATGGGGGACGTATAGGGGAGGTGTGGTGGAGTGGTCTTGCCACTGGCCTGGTAATCCAAAGGTCCCGGGTTCAAATCCTGATGTATCAATGGGAAGATATTATTGGGATGGAATTTGTGCTGTACCAGGTATCAGTGCATTACCACAAGCCCACCGAAACGTCAATAAAATACCCTCGTTGTTCCCTGATTAAATAGCACTGTATGAATATTTCCATATTCAAAATATGCTATAGGGGTGCAATGCCTGGTGAGTTATCTGCTCAACAGGTGGCGTTGTGTGTGTAAGTGTGAGAGTCCGAGTGTAGGGGGTGAGACAGTGAAGCACGGGAACGAGGTGGCTTCAGAGATGGGGTCGTTTCGGGCCATGAGTGAGCACCGTGCCTCATGTGAAGGCAAGATGGCAGGTGCTCATTGTACTCTACGTGCTTCACATGTCTCACTCCCTAGACTGGAACAAGACCTCACAGGCTTCACTGTTCATTGTAAAGCGGTGAATGTTAAGGCTCTCAGCCTATGCTGGAGAGGAAGTAAGTTGGAATATAGAAAAAAACAAAAAAAAACAAAAAAAAATAGTAGTTGTCCGTGTAGAGGATGTGGTTCTTGTTGAAGTAGCGATCCATCATCGCCTTCACCACTGCTCCACCGAACCCTATTTCTTGATCTGCAAGAACCTCACCCTCCTTCCCACTGTAGACAATGAAGTCCAGCACATAACCCGTCTTACAGTCACAGAGGACGAAGAGCTTGATGCCGAATCGATGTCTCTTGGAGGGTATGTACTGCCGGAAGTGAAGGTTCCCCCGGAACAGCACAAGAGACTCGTCGATCACGACCTTTTGAAAAGGCTTCAAGAATGTGGAAAACTTGGCCTTCATCATGTCGTAGAATCCCCTTATCTTCCACAGGCGGTCTGTTTGATGTACATTGGTGTTGGTAACGAAGTGCAGGCTACCAAGTATGGCGAAGTAGCGGTCCCGGGACATAAGTTTTCCAAAAGAAGGTGTGGCAATTATGTCGCCTGTGATCTAGTAGTCTGCCAGCCGATGCTGCTTCACATGTGCCATGAGCATGGTCAGTGCTATGAACACATACATTTCGGCAATGGTGACAGGCTTCCAGGCCTTCATGTGGGAACTATGGGTCTTGCCGCTGAGGTGGTCACTGAGGGCTTTCTGCTTATTGGTCTCATCGACAACAAATGACATGACCTCATTGTCGAAAAAGGCTTTGAAAAGCTGGCCAGGTGATGAGTTGGGTCCCCCAGGGAAAGATGGATCAATCCCTGCGGCATTTTGGGCGTCATCAAATGTGGCATCTTGTGGCTGAAAGGTGGCCCCATCCTCCCACGTCCAGACATCAGCATGCCTGGCACGGGGACGGGGACGGGCAGCAGGGGCGTCAGCAGCAGCAGGGGCGGCCTGGCCACGGCTCCGGCCACGCCCACGCTGACCAGCAGGGCCCCTGGCACAGCCACGTCCACGTCCACGTCCAAGGGCACGGCCACCCCGAGCACGGGGACGTCCAGGGCCACGGCGGGGTGCTGGGTCGTTCAACCACTCCGCTTCGTCCACAACAGGGTCGTCTGGCAGGTCATAATTATCCTGCCCAGAATCTGCACTGTGGTCGTCCATAAATCTTGAAGGGCGGCCATATTCGTGGGTATCTTCTGGATCATAGGTGGGATCCTGGTCGTCACTTGGTGGTAGTACATCAGGTGGCGACTGCTGGCGTGGGCGGCTAGTGAGTCGTGAAGGTGAGCTAGTTGGCTCTGAAGTTTTCAGGCGACGACGAGAGCGTTTTAGGGACAGCTTAGGGCCTGAGGTGCTGCTTTCTGCCCCCCCCCTGTGGCCGTGAACAAGGCCCTTCTGGAGATGCGTTGACCACTTGCACCACTTGTTGATGGCTGTGGGTCATGCGGGGCCAATTCCGCACCACTTGCACCCCTTACACCACTTCTTGAGGGCTGTGGGTCATGCGGGGCCAATGAGGCACCACTTGCACCACTTCTTGATGGCTGTGGGTCATGCGGGGCCAATTCCGCACCACTTGCACCACTTACACCACTTGTTGAGGGCTGTGTGTCATGCGGGGTCAATGAGGCACCAGCCGCGGGCGACGAGGGCCCAGGAGACAATGGAATAGGCCTACCCACGCTCGACTCTTCACTCTCATCCTCACTATCAGCATCTTCACCTCTTTCCCTTTCGGCCGCCTCCCGTGCCTGCTTCCTTGCACTATCCAGCACAGCTCTCCTATAGAAGTAACTGGGTATTTTGGCCGGGGAAGGAGTCCCCGGAGTCCCCACAGCCGACGCCGGGGTCGCAAGCGTGCGCGCCGGGTCACGTTCATGTGATGCGGGTAGGACACTTCCCATTTCACCCACACTTTCATCACCTTCATGATGTTCATCGCATCCAACATTGTCATCAATATCATCATCACTATCGTCATCATCAGTGCTATGAAAGCCCTGGAATTCTTCGCCATCTTCCACTTCATCAACATCTTCACTAACCACATGCTCTTCCTCAAAATCACTCTCAATCTCACTAAGGTCATGATCACTTAACTCTTGTAACACACGGGCAACACCACCGGGACTTAGCAACGTGTTCTTGGTCGTTTTAGCTTTGCCTTTCGTAGGCTTACGGGTCGCGGCGGCGGGCGTGGATTCGGACACAGCGATTTTTTTTGGGTTAACTCCAGCCATCTTGGGTGCGTGATAACAACTGATACTGCCTGGTAGTTTGTGCTTGGTGGCGCTGCGGTCGTCCACGCACCAAACAAATTCAGCCCGCGCACTTTGAATGCTTTGATTTTGATTTAGCCTCATATGAGGCCTCCCGGACTCCTAACCATTATACGTTTTGCCTCATATGAGTCCTCCCGGATCCCAAGGGTTAATGGTCACAAATTGCTCAGCTGAGCGTTCATTTTCTAGGTTGAATTATATAAAAAATCCCAACAGAACAACTATGCGACAAGATAGGCTGGATGCTTTATCTCTGCTAAGTATAGATGTAGATTTGTTACGTCAGATTAGTTTGAAGATATAATCAAAGACTTTGCAATTAAAAAGAGTAGGAGAAAACCATTTGAAATATAAATATAGCTATGCATAGATAACATTAATCATAATTTTGCATCTTTTATTTGTATAAGGTAAAATGCTAAGTACTTAATATGTGTGGTGGGCTGGATCTATCAGAGTGAGGGTTGGTGTCCTCTACTTCCCATAGCCGGTTCTGACTGTACCTTTATCATCATTCTTATTTCTAACTTTTTTCTTGAGAGTGGTGAAGGCAGTGGGGCCATAATGGTGTGCCCCATGGTTCCCTAGTGTATTACTCTCACAGCCCACTGGCACAGGTTCGCCTTTCTCTCTCTGGCGTAGGGATACGGCGACCCCACAGCCCTCCACTTTGGTGGTGCAATCAGCTTCTGGAGCAGTGGACCACTGGTTCCTATCTTCAGGAAATTCCTGTGCTTGGTATGCTTCCAGCCAGGGCCCCACTGGGGTAAATAAAATAGCAAACAGTGGTGGAACTGCCATCCGGGTGAGGGATTGCTCTGGGTCTGCTCCTTCAGTGTTTATGGTCATAATCCACTTAGTGGAAAAGGCACTGTGGAGTGGGTCAGTCGTGGCATGTCTGGGAGCCTGGAGGCAGTTTCTGCCATGGCCATCCCTTTTGGGGTGCTTCCTCTGGAAGCGGGGCGTCAGATTTGATGATAATGATGATGACTTACAGTGCCTTCAAAGCAAGAAAGCAATGAAATCAAGGTGTTTTGTTTCAAACAAATAATATTATAATTAGATTGTATATATATTTTAACATGGACCAATATCAATTTTGGTAAAAAAAGAAAAGATATCGAGTAGGCCTATTTTCAATTAATTATTGTATTTGCATTTTTCATTCATAACAATTCCTTTAAAAAATGAAAAGGAATGTTTGTGCACTGTGTTTGCTAGGGTAAGTTTTGGTCACGAATCACTATATGTTATGTAATTCATGTTGATATTTGTATATATTTTGTATATGAGTGAAGGCGATGCTGGATGGGAGAAGGGGCGTCGACTGACTGGGGACAGAGGTGCATGGGGCCGTTTCGTTCGTTGGCCACCCCTTTGGGGATCACGGCGTCCGGCAATAGATAGATAGATAGATTGTAAGGAGCTACATTTACTCTATTGGTCCCGGACCCTAAGAACTGGAAATTACAGGTTTCTGTTTGGGCTCTGTCTTGAGTCAGCCACCCCCAGCAATAGGGTATGTGCCTGAGTATACTGTATACGAGTACATACTAAATAGCTGTCCCTTTATTGGCTTTGTACTGTACAGTATTTTCAATAAAATCATTTCAATTGCTGTCCCTTTATAGGCTTTGTCTATTCTATTATATTATATTTACTCAGGCCCATTCCCCACTTTTCTATTTTTATTTTAGTATTCCATGTTTTATTTTTTTTTCCTGGGGGTGGCTTTGGCTTTGTATTCTCAATAAAATAATTTCAAATGTGAAATTCACATTTTTATGCAATTTACTACTGGTGCCTTTGCATTTACTTTAACCCTTTCCCTGCAGGTCACGTTCTGGAACGCATAGGCAATTTACAGCAATTTCCAGGCTGTAAAAGCCTGTAAAAGCCGTAGAAATCGAGTGTCAGTGGGCGGGAGCGTGAGGGACCTCCCTCCGACCCTCAGAGCAGCCAGCCGCTCACTGAGGGAGACTGTGTCTCGCGCGGCTGTCTCGACAGTGTTGCCGAGCGAGCGAGAGCTAATAATTAGCGAGTTTTCTCGAATGTCTATGGCAACGCTGCGGGTGAACCTCGCCACCTACGAAGCTCGTTCTGGTGTAATTTTGAAGCTATTTTCGCCTAGTTTTTGGCAGAATACAGTTCATTTAATGCAGATACTTGATTAATCATTCAGGAGTGCCTGAATATGCCCTAAATAGCGCAAATAAGCCCACAGAGAAAGGGTTAAATAAACCTTACTGTAAGTTTTGTTTCATTTCGAAAGATAACATTTTAATTTGCAGCTTAATACGTTTTGTTATTTTTAATTACATATATAGGGGGGGCACCATAATGTACACAGTGCTTAGGGCCCCCAAAGACCTTAATCCAGCCCTGAGTACAGCACTGTTAGGCCTACAGTATATACAGTAATAACTAAGTGTTTCTAAATGTTTCCATTTTCCCTCAGACCATGTGCCCTGTGTGTCTGGATCGACTGAAGAACATGATCTTCCTGTGCGGCCACGGGACCTGCCAGATGTGTGGGGACCGCATGCATGAGTGTCCCATCTGCCGTAAGCCTGTCGAGAAGCGCATCCTTGTCTTCTGAGCCTGAGTCTTCTGGGGGGGTTGGTGGCCTTTTTATCAGTCAGTGCTTGATTTGAAATTTTTATTTGTAATCACTAAAACCCCAAAATTATGTTACCTCGTTTTCAGTCAGTACTTGGTTTTTAAATTAATTTGAGCAATTATCTTGCTTCTTGGAAAGACTTTCTGGCTGATTGAATTAAGGCTTCCTCCTCAGATACAGTACAGTATAGGCATTTGAATCCTACTCACTGCTGGTTGAGTTTGTGGGGTGAAATCTCACTTACCTAGTCCATAACAAAAACAAGCTAGTTATACCACTGTCCTCTGTGCCTGAATATTTGGAGGGTTGTGGCCTTACCTTATATCTCAGATTTATTCATTAACCCATTCTGTACCGGTGGCATTCTTTTAACTATATTCTGGTTACCATTAGATTATTTCATTCAGTTTAACAAATGGCCTCCAGCAATTTACAGGCTTCAAACTATCTCACTTAACTCTTTTTACTACAACAGATCCTTCTTCAACTGCACAAAATCCCCTAAATTTAGTTCAAATAAACTTTAGAATACGTCGCTGGTACAGAAGGGGTTAAAATTTAAAATTTTCAAAACAAACAAACCAAAACAGAAATGGCACAGTATAAAGACAAAAGAACTTATCAAAATCACTATGTGGAATTATCGATTTAGCAAAATATTATATCATCTTATGAATAAGCTTTCTCACATATGTGAGATATGTAGTCGATTCCGAATCAATAAGGGAGTTTGAAAGTAATCTTGATAAAGCATGGGGAAGACAAGATTTGAAGTTTGATTATAAAACAAAAATACAGAATAGTAAAAATGTTGCGTCTGCTACCGCCGCCGCCAACACCGTGAACGACCGCAGCAGTGCAAGTACTGGTACTGAGCTGGATACACAGGCATAGTTTGCCTTTTTCCAGAGGATCTACTGTAAGAAACTGTAAGAATAACCCTTACACTCCCATAGGTCTATCCTAAAGAGAATGAAAATTATATTGAATATGGCATGTGATCCCTCCTAACTATCAGAGCTTTCTTCTGGTGTATTAAGAGCAGGCCCAGTGTATTAACTAGGGTATCTTGGATGTGTATAAGGTTAATAGAAACATTTTTCAAGTTAAGGTGTGTTTAAAGGGCAAGTCAAATCAACTAGCTACGGTTTGATATAATGTATTGAAGTTTAAAATAGATTTATAATCAATGTTCGGCGACTGATAAGTGAACATTGAGGCCAGTAGAAGTGCTTGTACAGTCGGGGACTAAAACGATAGTATATTCATGGACAAAATAGCACCCCTTTCTTGGTCCTAAGCTAAACCAAAATCAAGTATGTTAATCGACAAAATGTCATGCCTTTCTTGGTCCTAAACTAAACTCAAATAAAATCCATTGAAGCAGTGAATCAAATTTTTATGGTTCAGACTGCACCATATGAACCTGATTCATTGCTTCACTGACATTATTATCCATTGATTTGGGTTTAGTTTATTACCAAGAAAGGGTTGCCACTTTTGTCCATGAATGAACTATAGATTTAGCCACCGTCTGTAGACTGAACACAATCATATTATCTGTGGTGAGTGGAGTTCATGAGAAAACAAAAACATTAATAAAGAAAACCAGTCTTAAGTATTAGCTGTGATATGTGGGCTATGATATAAGAGATGTATGCATTAATAACTTTGAATATGGTTATGTTCTAGAAACTCTGACTTATACCAGATACAGTGCCATGACAGCTATAATTTGTCTAGTGTTTTAACTGAAGCAGCTATTTTGGTATTAAGTCTGTTAAGAAGTAAGAGCAATTTATCTGACTATATTTTAAATACAGTAATTGATGAAGAAATTATACTCTGAGCACCTAAAGTGGGTGATAAATTATCATGTCCCTATCTTGATTCCTGAGCTATGGCTTGGTTATAGCTATAGAATACTGTATATATTCTTGGTGGGTGACAGGGTGGGTGAGAAGCACTTGTGACCAACTCCACAGAAGAATTATGGGTTCAAATCTCACTCAAGACAGATGTAGCAAAAAATATCAGTATTACTGACTTTTAGGGGCAATCGTGATTTTAGCAACTCTTTTCATATTTTTAAATATTTCTCTTCAGATACATTGGTTTCATATACTGAGGGGTGTCGGAAGTGAGTACTATCCAACAATGGGTTCGGTTAGGGAAAAACATGGTTTTGGCCCACTACTGGCAACATATATGAGAATTTAAATAAGTCATGGGGAGGTGAGGGAAGCAAAGTCTCCCCTCAACTCAGTGTATATCCCACGGCAACCGGTTATTGTCAAATACATATTATTATTGCTTTACCATAGTCTAGTCTTCAACCCCTAATTCTCCCAGATCTTCACAACCCTCCCCACAAGTATGGGCGTGTTTTAAGATGGTTGGATAATGGGTTATTACTCATTTCCGACTGTATCCGAAGAAAAAAGAAAACAAAAATAGTTGCTAAAATCACAATCACAACCATGTACTACAGTACATTACATTAAATACAAGTTTAAAGACGGTTTTGTCCACAGAGAATGTGGTTACAGTCTCATGTCCTAAATGGCGACTTTCCAGGCAGCCCTGTCAAGGGCTGCCTCTGTTGTCAAGTTCTTTATTTTGAGATCGGACTGGAGTACCCGAGCCCACGTCATTCTAGGTCCACCCCTACGCGCAGTTCCCCCCATGTTCACAGTCTGGCATTTCTTCACCCAGTTCTGATCATCCATTCTCTCAACATGTCCAAACCAACCAAGTCGGCTTGTGCGCATCACTTCACTGACACTCCTAATGCCCAGACGCCTTCTCAATTCCTCGCTCGATACCCTCTCTGAGATTAATCCCACACATCCATCTCATCATTCTCTTCTCATACTGTATGTATGTATGTATGTATATATGCAGGCACATACCCCACAGCCGGGAGGTGGCCGACTCAAGACAGCCCGAATAGGGACAACACAACACAACACAAAAACAAAACATAAAAAAATACTCACACACATCTAGGTTGCCCAGGAGAAGAAACCCAGGTCCATTTTGGGATCCCCAGCTAAGACACCCAGGTCCCAGACCTCCCGGAGAGGTCCGGTCTCAGCAGACACGCAGCGAAGCTTACCACAGCAATGCCCACCCACCCTACTTCCAGGTATGACCCTTCACAACATAGACTGGCTCCCCGGGCCAGGCGCCTGGCGAACTATTATCTAGTCCAACTGGCGCTCGATCCCCTGATCTATAATCATTCCTTTATCTTCCAACTTGTACTACACATTCTCTCCATCTCAATGGAGGTATTCCTTCCCCTCTACCTCCCCTTGCATCTGACTCGCATATTCTCTTTGTAAGCCTTTCATCTTCCATTTGCTCAATATGTCCATACCAGCACAGCACCCTTCTGTTCACTCTGGCCGACAAAGGTTCCTGCTGCCCCACTCTTGTGTATCTCTTTATTGCTCAATCTGTCCCTACGAGTCACTCCACACATACTCCTCAAGCAGCTCATCTCCATCACATCCAGCTTTCTTCTCTCCCTTGCCTTCAGAGCCCATGTCTCAGCCCCATACATCACTGTTGGTACAACTATTCTTTGTTACATTGCACTTTTGTCTTTCATTCCGAGATTTCTCACCTTCCACATACCGTACTTCCCATTGCTCCGAAAACTTTCCTTCCTTCACATACTCTGTTTTACTTCCATTTCCATATCTGCATCCCTGCTTACCATTCCTCCTAGATATTTAACACACTCCACTTGTTCCAGTATTTCCCTATCCATCCGCACATCTAGATTCACCCTACGAGCACCTCTATTACACACCATCACTTTACTTTTATTGACGTTCACCTTCAGTTTCCTCCTCCCACATACCACACCAAACTCTTTGACTACCAGCTGCAGTTTCTCCTCAGAATCTGCCACCAAGGCTGTCATCAGCAAACAGCAACTGGTTCAGCTCCTAATTTCTACTATTCTTTCCTACTAAAACCAATCCTCTACCCATAGTTCTCATTTTCACCTCTCTCACCACACTATCCATATAATAATACATTAAACAGCCACGGTGACATTACACAACCCTGTCTCAGATCTACATTTACCTCAAACCATTCACTCAACTCATTATTTCCTACTCTAACATACGCTCTGCTCTCTTCATAATAACTTGACTGCTCTTAATAAATTTCCTCCAATTTCATAAATCCTTAGCACCTTCCACATTACTTCTCGATCCACACAATCATATGCTTTTTCCAAATCCATAAAAGCCCAAATATCTCCTTATGCTTCTCTTTATACTTCTCTCATAGCTGTCTTATTGCAAAAATATGATCCACACACCCTCCTCTTCTCCTAAAACTGCACTGCTCTTCTCCTATTACACCTTCTGTACCCTTTATTATCCTCTCTTATCAACACCCTGCCATACAGCTTTCCAACAAATTATAATAAACTAATACCTCTATAACTTGAACACTCCTGCCGGTCTCTTTCCCCTTGTACAACGGCACAATACATGCACTCCTCCACTCCTCCACTCTAGTGGTACCATTGACACAACAAAGAACACATTGAATAGTCTCACCAGCCAATCTATTATCACATCTCCACCCACAGCAATAACATCCATACCTTCTGCTTTTCCCGCTCTCATTTGTCTCACTACTTCTTTCACCTCATTCTTCCCAATTCTTTCATTCATTCCGTGCCACCTGGGTGGCCTGGATGACCTATCTCCATCAACCATTGCTTCAATCACTGCCTCCCTTCCATCATTTACATTTAGCAACGATGAAAACTACTCCACATATCTTTTCCTCACTTGTACTCCATCCACTAGTAACTCTCCATTTGCATCTTTGTAGACATTATAATTTAATATGCTGTACAAAATTCAAGTTATGCTCATTAGTTCCCATTATGCCTTCTGGGAGTGATCAAATGGCCAAAGCAATGCAACTTCATGCACGTTTTCCGGTATTCCCTCTCACAGACATCTCAGTCTTGAGATAACATTGACCCGGTTTGCCACCCTGGTTGTAATGTGAACCAAGTGCTAGTGAATTCCTCCAAAAGAACTGCCACTTTCGAGAAGAAAAAAACAAAACAAGATTATTATTATGATTTTTGTTATTATTATTATAAATATTATTATTATTATTATTATATACTGTATAGGGGTGGGAGGCTAGGAATACGCCTCCCCTTGCAGACTTCACCTACTAGACGAGACAGAGAAAGGGGCGAGGGAACGCGAAAGTGGTCCCGGACCCTAAGAATTGGAACTTTAAATGTTGTTTCTGTTCGGGCTGTCTCGAGTAAGCCACCGCCCAGCTATGGGGTATGTGCCTGAGTATATACAGTACATACATACATTATTATTATTATTATTATTATTATTATTATTATTATTTACATGAAATTAATTATTCTCTGTACCCACACCCTGTATACCATTTGTATTTTCATATTATAGTGAGATATTGCTTCAAGAATAAGAAATACTGTATTGAATCTAGCTTCCAATAGAATTTAATCATGGTTTTCTTGTGAATTAACCCATTTAGTATTGTGATGCTTTTTTCCACTACTGTATATTCTGAACTAGCAGGGGTACCCGGCGTTGCCCGGGTTTAAATTCTACTACCATAATCACCATCATCATCACTACTACCACAATCATCACAATACTACTACAGTACTACCATAATCACCGGCCTCGACCTCCCTGTGCCTCATTAAACGGCGACCTCGATTTTGGCCGCTAAATTACCTCCGATTTTGGATCTGACCTCATCCGTACCCCCATTTTGGGGGGCTGCGAACAACTTTCGTTCCATACACCTTTTCGATCAGAGGCCTCCTTCTGCCCCAAACGGCCATTTTTTTCAAAATATTTTAAATTTTCTTTCAATTTCGGCCTCGAAACGACCTCCGATCGTGGCCTCGCCCCCTCTATGACCTGACCCAGGTCAATTGACACCCACATGCAAAGTTTCAGCTCCCCAGGTCCAAAACTGCGGCCGCCTATTAAGAACAGACACACAGACAGACAATCGAAAATATTATATAGATAACATTAGATGAATCTACTCTACTTAGGAAGCCCCTCTAGGAATGGAAGGGGTAATAATGTATCTATGCTATCTCAATTTACACTCTTGACTCCCACAATCCCTTCCTAATCTGAATAAAATTGATTAATAATTGCCAGAGTAAAAGGAAGAAGAGCTTTACTGTATTCTGAAAATGATAATGTGTATAATTTATACTGCCCTGTTGTATGGTGATGCATTTCTTCCTTTTATTCCGGCTGTCTTTTGGCGATTTTATTCAGCGGTAGAATGCAGGCTGGCAAATAGGAGATTTTTCATATCCAGTCTCAAAACTAAGTCTATTGTTTTTAACCCCTGCTGTACCGTAGGATATAGTAATAAAAGTCCCCCCCCAGTCCCAAGCGATGTGGCCAAAAATGGCAGGATAGAACACCCGTCCACTTCAAGAGATGAAGGAATACTGGCTCTCCCAGCGTTCAGTGGGTCTTATATAAGCTGAGCAGTGTTGTCATATCGACAAACGGTCGTGGTACCTGGTACAGCCTTGTACAGGCAGTTACAAGGAAAGTACACTACTGACGGCTATAGCTGTCTCTGGGACTGGGGAGTGACTTATCTACTTACAGCTATAACTGTCGCTGAAAGGGGTTGAAATAGGGGAGCTATCCCCCTGCCAAAGGTGGCTTTCTAGGGCCTTTCCTAGCTGATGCTGAGAGGATTGGGTTCTAGTCATATGGTGATGGGCTGGTCTATCAGAGTGAGAACTGAGCGATCTCTGCCATACCCATAGCTTACTCCGACTGTTCCTTTTACTTATGTATTTCCTAGATCTCAAGTGACGGCGTCTTTTCCGTGGATTGACCTCCCAATCTACCAAGATTGGAAGCCAAAGCGTCACATTTTTCCTTTGCCCTCAACTTTCTCTTCATAATTGCTGAGGGGCACAGGGCCCTGGGTGGGGCTTTGGTTTCCCGGGCGTTTCCGCACCCTCCTCAGCTCCCCGCCATGGAGTGGCTTCGGTCACCCAGGCTTTATTGTGGTAGGCAGGGAGGGTTCTGTGGGGGCGCTCGGTTATGGCCTTGGCCTTGCTTGGGGCCTTGGGGCTGTTCGGCCAGGCAGCTTGGGGAACAACAACAACAACAACAACTGTCGCTGGTACTGTAAGGGTTAATCATTATAATTGCAGTACTGTCAAAATCAATAGTTTCCTAACAACCTTGCTTATGAACCCTTGCCATTTTAAGTTACTATCACTTGTCCTTGACAGTACTCACTGCTATGGGGTATGTGCCTGTGTACAGTACTGTATATACTGTACATACATACATATTGTAGAAGTGTCAGGTTAATGTCCCTCTCCCAAGATTCCATGCAAATCACGATCAGGATTTTGCGGAAAACTAATAATTTTGAATGTACAATAGTAATAATAAGTTGAATTATTTTTCATATTGAACTTCAGTTGATTTTTTATGTATGTAATCAGTAAGAGAGAAGTGACTGTAGATTACTTATAGCATTGCAATTTTGAGTTACAAACATACTTTATTGAAGTACAGTACGTGTACTGCTACTTTGCCAGGGCTGTAACATAAACTGTATAATACATGAATACTGATGTTTGTAATTAGCAAATCATATTGAAATAAGACTTCTGTTCTAGTATTATGGCAGAGCAATCTAGATTTAGATACCTATGTAAATACTATAGACAATACGTTAAATATTTGCATAATATTTTAACTATATTCCATTTGTATATTGCTTGTCTTTCTGAGTTCACAGGTCGGACTTGCAAATGTTATATAGTATGTGAATGTGGAAATAAAATTACCATACAATATTCGTCGAGTTAGAATAATAGATTTAGTATCAAAGTCTACCTTAGCTATCACACATTTTGGCTTAATTTCATTCATCTAACTCTACTATATTGGGGGAGTTTATTTTTGCTATTGATTTCACATACTGATTGGAACACCACATCAAAATGGCTAGTGTACAGTTGCCCATATAAATCTGTACCCATTCCATGAGTCCATGTATGTAAATATAAATAGTATGATTGACTTACACAACAAAATTGTTATAAAACCGTTCATTGGTTTTACGAATTAGTTACTGCTTACTGTAGACAGAGAAAGGGGTGAGGGAACGCGAAAGTGGTCACTGTTTGAGCTCTGTCTCGAGTCGGCCACCCCCAGCAATGGGGAATGTGCCGGAGTATATACATACATACATATGATACTGCTGATGATACAGTTCTGATGAGTGATAATGAATGGGAGTTGCAGGGTCTGGTAAATATGTTTGGAACAGTGTGCGAAAAACGGAATCTGAAGGTAAATGCGGGGAAGAGCAAGGTTATGGTCTTCGAAAGGGGTGAAGCCACAGAGTGTGAGGGGTGAAGTTGAACGGTCAGGCTATGGAGATTGTCAGCTCATTTAAGTATCTGGGCAGTGTGTTGAGGTAAGATGGAACTATGGATGAAGAAGTGTGGGAGAGGCCGGTGCAACAGGGGAAGAGGGTTGTAGGAACGCTGAAAGCAGTAACAAGAAATAGGGTGGTCAGTATGGAAGTGAAGAAGTCCTTGCATGACAGTGTGGTAATCCCGACACTGACTTACGGAAGTGAAGCGTGGACGTTGGTGAAGAGACTCAGACCAAGAGTGAGAGGGGTGGAAATGAGTTACTTGAGAAGTGCGTGTGGAGTTACATGGAGGGATAGACAGACGAATGAGGAAGTAAGAAAGAGGTGTGGTGTGGAGGTAGATGTGCAGGAAAGTGTGAAAAGCAACGCCTAGAGATGGTTCGGCCATATGGAACGTATGGGAAGCGAGAGAATGACTAAGAGGGTGTACGAGAGCGAGGTGGAAGGACAGAGAGGGGGAGGTAAACTGACAGAGAGGTGGAAGGATGGAGTGAGGAAGTATATGGATGAAGGCGGTGCTGGTTGGGAGGAGGGGCGTCAAATGACTGGGGACAGAGGTGCATGGGGGCGGTTCGTTCGTGGCCACCCCTTCGGGGATCACAGCGTCAGGCAATAGATAGATAGGCATACAGTTACTGCTTAATAATATCCACTAGTAATTCAGTTAAACTATTTTGTATTCCTCATAAAATCATGTACAGGTAGTTGGTAGGAACTCGTGTAGGCAACTGTAGCGTACCTTATATGCGAAACTTTACTGTGTTACTCAATTGTGCAGTGTTCTTTATTGTAACCATCAGTACCACAGCTTCATTTTCATTTTAACCCGACTAGCACGAGATGATGTTACACAGCTGAAGATGGATCCCTATGAATAAAATGGGTATACTGTACATGACAACTCACACATTTTAATCAGTTTTGAATGAAAATGAGGTAATGCAATGCTTTGTTGCCCAGATGCTTTCAGAACTTGGCTTTAACCTCTCCGCTGCGTGCCCCCTATAGTATACAGCCAACCTTGTGCGGAGGTATTAAGACTTTTTCCTCCACTCAAATCGTCATCGTACCATAAATATCATTAATACTTATCCATATGCGCCTATTTTACGTTGATTATAAAGGTATTAACCTGTTACAGCAATAAAACAAGTGGAAACAGCGTTTGGATGGTCAAAATCGGTAAATTAGATCGGGAGTTACATAACTTAAGGCTGAGGCAGCCTGCCAGCCAGCCAGCCGTCACGACGGCTGGAGCGACACAGCCGTGTAGTTCCCTCTCTTTCTCTCTTTCACTCGCTGTGTAGCACATACAAGCACAGCTTGCTTATGAATCGCTATTGATAGCACTATTAGCACGAAAATATATAGATGAAATAAGGGAAAAAGAGAGAGAATAGGTGATAAATTGAATGGGGGGGGGGGGGGGGAGAAAGGAGGGGATGTGGAGGAGTGATATTTGCCATGGCCAATGGGCAATAATAACAAAAAAAAATATATATATACTGGGCTGGTTTAACCCTCCTGGCCTGGGCTGTATCTCCAAAGGAGAGGGTGGGCTACCCGGGCGATCTGGCTGAAAAATTTCTAGGCCTAGGCTACCGTATTTTTTTTATTTTACCTGCTAGAAATTTCCCACGCATCTATAAATGTAGTGCGGTTTCCAATCTGTAGACTGGCATTAAGTAGAGCTCTCTAAGTCAACTGGTTCAGTTGTGATGACGATTTCAGTGGAGAGCATTTTCAGGCGATGTTAGCAATACGACGATCTTTTCACTACTGAAACATCGACATACAGACATACAATAACAAACAAGTCTTCTCCTTCTTGTTTTCGGAGGTGCGGTGACGCGACGATCGGCTTTGTTTACATGCGTCGGACGCACGGCGTTCAGACCAAGCTGAATAGGCTTTCAAGCTTAAAAGTCCTGAAAGGACACCCGGGCACCTGCCCTTATTTCGTGGTGTCATTTTAAAATGACAACCGGGCAGGAAGGGTTAAATGTTTTTTTTTTAGGCCTTGGATTATATAAGGCTTCCCGCAGCCCACCGGTAGGCCTTATATAAGTCTTGCCGCACTTGCTGGGTTAAAGGTTCAAAAATTTTAATTGGTGTAGGCTAACCTTATAATATATGCTCACGACTACAAACAATGTTTAATAACCCTTTGATGCCTACAGATCTTTCCTAGTCTGAATAAAGTCATTGAAGGTTATCCAGAATAAACGGTAAAAATGCATTATTGGACTGAAATGGTTCAATCTAGTGGCATGAACCTTTAGAGCTAGTGTTGATAACATTTTCCTCTGTATTAACATGATTTAAGGGGCAGCTCAAGACCCAACTCTTCCTGAAAAGCTGCAATCTTGTAATACGTGCTGTGATGATCACAGAGTTTTGTAGGCACCACTTCTACGGTTGCAATTTGTGTATAAGTATTGTCATTGTTCTGAAATTGCAGTGTTGTAAAGTAGTTCAAGAACTAATGAAACCCTCAGGAAGACCTGGGACTTTTTAGAAATACTATAAAAGATCAGATAAATTTTGTAAATGATTTATTATTACCTGCCAATGCAGCTTACGTGAACTTTACTACTAGAGGAAGATATTATAGGTTTGATTCCCAAAGGGAAGTAGAGAAAACCTAATATTTAGTAGGGTCCCGTAATCATTGACGACTTCGCCTATTAATAATAATAGTCTCCATTCAACATCCTGCGCCAGCATTTTGAATAGCCCGCGCGGAAGTATCGTGGAGTACTCATCATAAGTGCACGCTTAATTCCCTCATGGGATCGTCATTTTGATTGGGTACCCTACAGAAAAAAACTCCGTAAAAAATAAAAAATAAAAAATAACTTAATATCTGTTATCATATGACTTAACATATTCGTGGATTTCACATGCTTTGCTTCCCCGACACCAGGCCCTCTAGCGGCCATCTTCGTCCTTCACTGATATACCAAGAATAAACTACTGTATAGAAATCAGCGAATGGGAAGTGGGATGGTTGGGAGGGCCCGAGTCGTCAATGATTACGGGGCCCTACTAAATATTAGGTTTTCTCTACGTCCCTTTGGGAATCAAACCTATAATTTAATAGGGCTTCTCCATCATTGACGACTTCGCCTGAATATCAAGACTGGAGGCGGGACATTCGTAAAATATCCTAACCTTAGGGAAGAAGAATCTGGATAACATTTTCTGAAGATTTATTGTATGCAATACAAAAATATAAAAGTTATAAAAGATTTGCTAGCAGTGCGTGGCATTAAGAAACTTCTTGCTCATGGTCAGACCGTTGCAATCGATCATATGCATGACAAAAAGTGACACACATGTGTCCTGTAGAACGATAACTCTGCAGTAGGTATACGTTCTGTCCTTAAACTAATTGTACAGTAATATTTTTTTACACTTTGGTAAAACAGACATACAGTAGTTGCAACTATGCGATAAATTTCTTAGAATTTAAAACAAGTAAATTAATATTGGACTGTAGAACCCGTCCTATCACAGCTCGTGATGTATCACAATCTCCAAGGGTACAGGGGGGATATGGACTATTCCGCACACCTCCCCCCCCCCATTTTAAAACAACATACTTATAATATAACATGACCAACTGTACCCGTTTCCGTAAAGCTACACAGGTACGCTTTGGTTTATCTAGAGCAACAGACGGGTAGCGTGTAAGGAACGTATGATTGGAAGCCCAAAGTTGGGTTTTAGCAATATCATCAATTGAAAAATTTTGCAAAAATCTGAGGGACACTGCCCATTTCCTAATGTCGTGAGCCCTGCCTATCACACCGGGATTGCTTTCCCTGATAACGTCGACAAGCAAGGAAGCTAACTTCCGTTTTGTAATACACTTACCTGTTCGGTTAACCCATAAAGCACCTGGTTGGCGAGGTTGTGCAGCCCACATAAACTTTGTGAGTGCTTGCACAGGACATAAAATGTGATGAATGAGGCCTCTCTTTAAGGCCGGGACGGAAAATTCAGAAAAAACATGGTCCGAATGTTCGTTCTTAGCAATAAATGAGGGAGACGGCGCGATTTGAACCTGGTCGTGCAGTCTCCCAAACCTGAGACAGTTTGGTTCGTTGCTCATCGCCGCTAGCTCAGATACCTGGTTTCCGGTGGCAAGTGCCATGAGAAAGACGGCCTTCTTTAAAAGTGAGTCAAAGTCCGGCGCATTATTATACTTGCGCGATTGAAGCAATTCTAAGGCTTTATCAAGGGACCAGGTGGGCATGAGCTGGCGGGGAGGTGGACGAAGCTTGAAACACGCCCTCATAAACCCTTTCTCCTCTGCCTGCGGTATGGAAAGGCCGGCGAGATCAAGGAAGGGGGTCCTAATGGCAGACAGGTGATTTTTTAACGTTATGACCGAAAAATGCTTCTGCTCAAAAAAATAGTCTAAGTACTTGAAAATTAAGGCTGCAGAGGCAGTCGTTTTCCCTGATTCGACAATCCTGGTTGTAAATGTTTTCCAATGTGATTGATATTGTCTCCTGGTAGACGGTGTGTACTGATTCATTAGCTTCTGAGTGACACTTGGCCCAAATTAATTTAATCATTTGGCATAGTAAATATCCATAAGGCAAAACTGAGCGAGGTCCTATGGTTGCCAATCGTTTCCAAGTGGAAGACGGAGACCGGGAGGGACACCGGGGTCCTGCACCACTGTTGCAATTGGTGGTACCATACCTGGGCCGGCCAAAGCGGCGCAATCAGCGCTACCCGGCCCCGGTAATCCCTTAGTTTGTGAATGACCTTGCACATTAACACAGAGTTTGGTGGCGGAAACAGATAGATTGAGGTCCACCTGTTCCAGTCCACCAGCAATGCATCGGGTCCCCCCGCCGGGGTTACCCCGTGCCGGGTCAGAAAGAGTGGAAGTCGGTGGTTCTCTGCTGACGCAAACAAGTCCACCTGTGGACGGGCCGGCTTTGCAATCATCTTGTTGAAGATAGCCTGTTTGATTGTCCATTCTACTAGAGTGCTCCGCCGGCGACAGAGAGCGTCTGCCCAGATGTTCGCTATGCCGGGGAGGTAGGTGGCATGCAGGGAAATCCCTAGCGAGTCGGCTAGGGTAAAAATTTGTTCTGAAACTTTCAACAACTCTCGTGACCTCACTGAGCCTTGCTTCTGAATGCAAAAAACTGCGGTTTGATTGTCCATTCTGAATGCTATTGATTTGTTCTTCAATGTCTTGCTGTGAGTTTGGAGAAAGAACAGTGGAACTAGAAGCTCTTGCTTGTTGATATGTGATTGGTTGTCTGCCCCCCAAATGCCCTGCCCCTGGTGGCCTAGGCTTGACTGATACCCCCAACCCAGGGTCCCCGAGGCATCCGTGTCTACCCATACCGTAGGTGGGGGAGAAACCCATGACATAGACCGAGTAGAGGACTTCGTGCTTGGTCCAGGCCGAGAGTAAGGTGTGGATTAATGGAGGAATTGGCCATAATTTCTTCTCCGACAAGAGAGGGAACACTTTGTTGCCTTCCAGGATTAATCGCTTGGCTCTCAATCAGCCCAACTTGACAGTTAATTGTACCCAGTTGAGAGAACCGATCAGGGAATCCCACGTTTTCCTGGTCGTATCCAGACTGTGGAGGAACTGGAACAGTTTCCTGCGAAACCTGCTGCGGTTGTCCGCACTCTGAGTAAGAGTCAGAGCGGCGGTATCCCAGACCAGCCCTATCCACTGAATAGTCCTTGAGGGGACAAGGTGCAACTTTGCCAAGTTCACCTTGAATCCTAGGGCTTGTACATGAGCTAACACTTGGTTGACATGGTCTTGACACAAGTCTACAGAGTTCGCCACTACTAGCCAATCGTCCAGATACCAAAACACCTGTATGCCTCGAACTAACAGGGGTAAAAGAGCTTGCCGGACGAGTTTGGTAAATACTCTTGGTGCTAGGTTCAACCCGAACGGCATCCTTTGAAAGATATAAGTCTCGTGCCGGATTCTCAGAGCGAGAAACTTTTGGAACCGCTTGTTTATAGGCACATGCCAATAGACATCTTTGAGATCGATCGAGCACATCCAACCTTGCGGTGGGAGTGCGAGTCTGAGTTGCTGTACAGTCAGCATCCTGAAGGGTGAATTCTCTATAAAGGTGTTCAGGTGCGAGAGATCTAGAACTGGTCGCATCTGCACACTGTCCCTTTTTGCACTAAGAAGAGTCTTGATGTGGATACTGGCTGAAAGGCATTGACCTGTATAAGTACTTGTTTGGCAATCATTTCCTGTAACATGACCTCCTCCTCCTGAGACACTGGGGTATACTCTTGCGGCTGACGCAGTCGAGGCCGCCGGCGCCACCGCCACCGCCAGGTGATTCCTTTGCTCACTATCTTCCTGGCCCAGGTATGCTTGGGCCAGGCTGAGCGGAATGAACGGAACGAACCCAGGTGCAGCCGGGGTTCGTCCTTCAAGGCAACTCCCCAATCCTGGGCCTTTGAGCTCAGCCCTGGGATGTAGAGAGTGTGAGTGGCTAGTTTTTTGGAGGGGGAGGTGGATTGTTATCGGACGCTTGACTAGTTTTGGCTGGTGCAGTGCCCTGATGACCTTTATATGGGGCCTTACCCTTATACCCGTGATGTTTACCTTGTTTGGGTTTGTACTGATTACCTCCCTGCTGAGGAGGTGGTCTGGGGTCTCTTGGTGACTGCTTAGGTTGGGGTTGGTACGGTTTGTTACCGCCCTTTGATTAATGAAAGGGTTTCTTAGGTGGGTCCTTCCTAGCTCGGGAGGTAACCTGCTTCCACCCACTCACCATATTAAAAACTAGACTCCAAGTCTCAGAGTTAAGCAGGGTGGCAGTAAGAACCGGGGAGAGAGTTACCCGGCGACCTATATCTGCCGGCAACTTCCTCACCAGATGGACTCTCAGATCTTGGCGGGCTCGAACCGCCTCCAAGATTGCAATTCTAATGTCTCCTAGGGACTGAATGGCATTTTGTAGCAAAAGTCTGTCCCGCTCCAAGTGAGCAGCCGGGGGGGGAGAAAAAGGTTCATCAAGGGCATGTAATGACACTTTGGGGGCCGCCAGAAATGTTAGCAAGGCTGGAGACACCCCTTCTGCTTTGGATACAGGTAGGGAAAAGTAAGTAAGGTTCTCCGGAGGGATTTGATGGGAAGCTTTGGTGGTGATAGTAGTGGCAAATATTAGGGCTTCTATCTCCCAATCTACCCAAGGGCCTATTCCCAGCTGCCTCATCTGCAGTACCGGAGTCTGAGCTTGGTCCAGGGCTGGAGTTGTAGCCAACTCCGGCGTAAGAACATTTAAGGCTTTGACATCATTGATGCCATCAGCCTTCGACCAGTCAGCAAATAGTCATGCATATGCGGCGGAAGGAACGGCCGGCGCGGCTGAATAAACAAAATATGCCAGGTTAAGTGAACTTGGGACACCCTTAATCAGTACATCTAATACCCTCCCTGTCTCGTCTTTGGCCCTAAATTTACGGTTCTTATTAATCTCAATTGACCACTCGCCGGGGACTGGGGGGTCCCCTGACACCGAAGGTTGAGCTATAAGGGGGTTCTCTGGTACCACAGGTACCCAAGAGCAATCAGTGCCATAAGGAGGGGCATGGGGCCCTTCCTCAGAGGCGCCTTATCTAAAGGGGGAGGTTGGACATCAGTAACCACCTTGAGGTTGGACATAGCTAGCACCGCTGGCACTGTAGGGCCTGGGGCAGCTGCTACCAACGGGGTCGGACAAGAAGTAGTGACTGTAGGGAGTTCTAAAGGTCTAATCACAGAAGTGCTAGGGGGGGGCAGCTGTGAGAGTAATCGGGGGATCCGACGAGGCAGGGATTTGATAATGCTGTATCACTTTATGTAATAACTCATTTACCTGATCAGAAGTCATCCATTTCCTAGAGGGATCTTTGGATGAATGTGAACTAGCCTCAGAATAATTACTAGGGAGAGACTGAGGAGCCGGGAAGAACATTTCATCCGCCGTCTCCTCACTCTGCTCCAAGACCTCCTGTGATGCTATCTCTTGTGAGTCTTATCTCATTATCCGCCGGGGGCCAAGACAAATCTGGCACTGACGATGGCAACACGTTGATGTTGCCGTCCTCAGTCCGTTCTGGAATGACATTGAGATGAGAGAGAGATGGTTCAGAATGGCGCCAATACCCCCCTGCCGCCATGGGCTGGGAGTCATGAGTCACCTGTGAGCTTAATTGGGCCCCCGCCGGATAACCCCTAAATTGGTCGGCTAGCACCCTACTCGGGCCTGTCGACCTTACACCCCGGGGAACTACAGTTAATTTTGGTATGGCAAAAGTCACATTAGGAGGTACACACACACAATGTCCCTGACTAGGTGTAGATGCTAATAACTCGGATCCTATTTCCGACCCCCCTGAATCACGTGTAGGTGTGTCAGAGGGAGGTGTGGGAGGGGGCGGTAGAGGAGTTTCTTGCCGGCTGCTCGACGTATCATACTCTTCTCTCCGGCGCTTGTGAGACCGGGAAGAGTCCGAGGTAGAGTGGCGATAGTGTTTCCGGGGAGACGTAGACCTCGACTTCCGCCGCGGGGAGGGTGAGCGTCTCTTGGCACGGTCAGATGTCACGGTGATGTCGCTCTCACTACTACTACTGACAACCTCTTTGCTGAGGGTTTTAGTTTTGACCTTGGGTCTGACCGATTTGGAGGATCCGGGTTTCACTAAAGGTGACTTGATAATGAGCTTTTCCCACAGGACTTCGTCGTCACACTGGAGTGCCTTATGGGCTGTGTCCTTAGCATTAGAATTGAAAGAAGCTTTAATTTGGTGCAAGACTGCTAAACATGACAGGTCTTTCTTCGCCAGCAGGGCGGTTTTTAATTCAGAGCAGATGGCGCACCTTTTAGACAACCACACACCTCGAGAGCGATCTAAACACTTCACACATTTGATGCAAAAAGTATGAGCATAAATGGGTAAAAGGGAACAAGTGGGCGTAGCGCAAAGTTCAAACCTAGGCATGGTGCCGTAAATGAGAGGGTCCCCCCCTCCGCCGGGATCAGATGTCCAACTCCGCCGGAGAAGTAGTCTCTGGGGCCTGGAAAGAAAATTTCCAGGAATCAATGCTCATAAGGATAACCTGCGAGGTATTAAACATCCTAACCCAAATCCGCCGGAAAATTAGCCATAATGCACCACTACGCTAACCTTCCCCCGGATCCGTCTAGCTGACTTTCAATAACTTACCTGTGACAAGAGCCACAGGTCCCTTGACCTTTTAAGTTGTGATCATACTGAACAAGTTTGCAAAACTAATCTTATCACTTCGTGTACACTTGACTGGTGGTGCCGCAGGCGATAAAGTCTTAACGTGTCACTAGGCCAGTCAGGGCGAGTTAACTCGGCGGGCCGAGTTTGTAGCCCTGTTAGGAATGCAATTCCGCCGGGAGAGTGTGGTTCAGCCAAACCACGCCGGGATCTTTTGAATGTTCCTACCCGTCAGAGACGGATAACCTGGACCCACCGCACGGGGCCGCCGGAACAGACAAAAACTGGCGGGAAACGGGGGTGGCACAGCCCCTTTCCTGCAGTCCCACACATATATAAAATATACATAATGACATATAGGGACGTCTCCCCTACCCCAACGGAACAAGCCCGCATGCATGAACCAAAAAAGGGGGCATACATAGGCAAAAATAACAACAGAAATTTAGAAACCTAAATTACCTGAAGCCTACGTCGAAGACCCCTAACTAGGCCAACCATGTGGTCCGAAGAACATTCCCGTAGATGACGCTCCGGCACCCAGCAGCCGCACCATGAAGAGGGAGGCCCACCCAAGGGGCCCAAGCAAAACACGAACCCTGGAAGGTGGAGCACCACGTGCAGACACCCTTAAACCAGAGCTTTGGTGATATTTGAAGACAATGGCATGTACTTTCCTCAATATTGACAGTCTGTATCATGCCTCGTAGAGTGGTCGCCTTCTAGCTAAGTAAACACAACAGCTAAGGCGTATCACAAAAACAACACACACGGTACACCCATCCGGGACTCGTAGACGCCTGTGACAATGGTACCCTATTTTAACACACACGTCCTGCGGACCTACCAATCTGGCAGCCGTGCTAGCTAATCTAAACCCTGTTACTACAACACAGATGTATACAAATGAGTAAGGACTCACTAGAAGCTCTGCGAACGTCGAATGAAGCGGACACGACGCGAGCCCTGTTGTCGGGAGGGACGCGGAAGTAGGAAGGACGAAGATGGCCGCTAGAGGGCCTGGTGTCGGGGAAGCAAAGCATGAGAAATCCACGAATATGGAAAGTCATATGATAACAGATATTAAGTTATTTTTTATTTTTTATTTTTTACAGAGTTTTTTTCTGTAGGATACCCAATCAAAATGACGATCCCATGAGGGAATTAAGCGTGCACTTATGATGAGTACTCCACGATACTTCCGCGCGGGCTATTCAAAATGCTGGCGCAGGATGTTGAATGGAGACTATTATTATTAATAGGCGAAGTTGTCAATGATGGAGGGGCCCTATTAAATACATAATTTAAGGTGCTATGCTGTATGTAACAGAAAATATTACAGTGGTCCCTCGCATTTAGCGGGTTTCAGCTTGGCGAAACACAGTATTGGCGATAGGTTGGATATGGTACCAGAATCCGAATTTGGCGCTTCAAATACACTTTTGGCGAGAATGCGGACGTCACGGAATGGCGTCGGCCCAGAATGCGCCGCCCGCAAGCTAGTCTCACCACTGTCACCAGGCCTAACTTTAAATAATTCATGGTAAATAAAATCTGTTATATATTATCTATTGACTTTTTTATTGCTGTTAATGTTTCATGTAGGCTACAGTAGAGTGCCGTATTGAGAGTTACTCTTAGGCCGAGGCTAGGCTATAGATAGGCTTAGGCCTACTCACAAAACCCTAACTGAGCTGCTTGGATAGCGAGAATATCCCTGGTATATTTCATAAACGTATATTAACAGAGTAATCTTGACCAAACCGATTTGTGAACCTCATATCTCTTGTGTTTTGCTTTGTTTATTGTGCCGAACAGTCCGCAACACACAAACACACACGCACGCATCAGCTGACTCAGGAGCCCAATCGATAAATATAATTAATCAAAGAAGTGACCACGGATCCAAAACCAATTTCATTATTTTGCTCAATCGAAAAGCAGTTGGTATAGAAAATTCTAGTCTTCACCATTCACAAGGTAAAAGTGATTTATGCCTCCTGATATATATCTAAGCTAGGTTAGACCATTTCTTGGTCTGGCTAGCTAGTGACTTAGCAACTTGTTGCTAAGGTTATGTGGCTATTCCTTATCAATAAGACTATTCACAAGATAACAATGAATTCTGCTGCCTGATATACATCTAACCTAGGTTAGGTCAATTCTATGTGGAGATATATAGGCTAGGCCCTATGTCTTCTAGCAAAAACAGAGTAAGCAGACGGCGCCGAGTGTGTCGGCGATCGACGATGCGCATGGCGGGCGGTTTGAAAAGGCCCAAAAGGGTGAACTCGGGCCTCGTCAAAGACTAATGGATAATTTTCCCATTTAAAGTACTATTTGCGTTTGGCGAAATTCACTTTTGGCGATGGTTTGGCGAGACTAATGAAATCGCTAAATGAGAGGGACCACTGTATATGGTTCACCATATCCCTTCTGAGAATTTAAGAATATTATGCATACATATATTTTAAAGACCGAGTGATCTATTAGAAGTGCAGTTTTAGTCTAATGAGCAGCTTGGGAGGAAACCAAAATGAAAGCAAAATTAATTTTCAAATTCACATAAATTCCTACCCCAGGACAGGATGTTTCAAATTTCAAACAATGATCCTATCTCAGAAAATCAGTAAGTACAATTGCCTGCACAAGTAGTTGGTACACTACTACTGTATGTAATTAATTTAAGACGGTGAACAATGCAGGAGGGAAAATTCTGTCGGGCGTGTATTTAAAGGGAATGATTCATAATATCTCGTCAATGTGTCAGAATTGTTTGATCAAGTTTGTACCACCTTTCACTGGAGGCAATTGTATCTCATCATCATCATCATCTCCGACACCTTGTTTCCCCCTGGGAAACCCCCGCTAAAGGATGGCCATGACAGAAATGTCTCCAAGCTACTTTGTCAAGACATGCCTCCTTTGCCCGTGCCACAATGCCGCTTCCACTACGTGGAAGTTTTTCTTCAATATATTTTTCCACTTTCTTTTCCCATACCATAGGTGGTCTTCCACTACTAGCTGTTCTACTCACCTGACTCCCATATATCTTTCTTGGCATTCTGTCTTCATCCGTTCTCTGAACATGACCATACCACCTCAAAGTACCTCTCTGTATCCACTCAACCACTCCCCACAGTCAATGCCTAAAGCTTGCTCTTCCATTCCAAAGGACTCATACACTTCCCTATTACTTAGCCCATCTAGCCTATTCACACCAGCTGCCATTCTGAAAAAGCTCATCTCCACAGCTCTCAGTTTGGAGAGGTCCTCGTTACTTGCTGTCCATGTCTCACTTCCATACGAGAGTGTTGGGAGCAGCACACTGTTTCTCAGTGACTTTTTAACTTCCTGACTAACCATTCTTCCTTTGAGAATACTATCAAGTTATCAAGTTCTCCAATCACCTTTCTCCCTTGCATTTTTCTCTCTTTTATCTCACTCTCCATTTTACCATATTTGCATAGTACAGCTCCCAAATACTTGAAGCTTTCAACTTCTTCCAGTACTTCATTTTTCATTTTTATTTTACAACTTTTCTCATGTTCTTTCTTAATTCTATATTTTGCCTTAATATCTATGGTTTCATGCATTCTTCTCTCAAACACCATTACCTTACATTTCCCTATATTGACCTTTAACTTTCTCTTTTCGCATACCCTATATCTCTCATTCCTTAATAAAATATACAGTCCAGTTGACTATATACAAAATAATGATTAGGTATTTGTATTATACTAAAGCTGGTGTCACAGAAGCACTTTTTCTGGCAATATTTTCTAGTATATTTATTTGGCAGCTTCGCCATACATTTATCCACCAAATATATTCTGCCTGATTACCCCCCAGGGGGTAAGGGGGCCTTCATCTAATGGTGGAGGAAAAAAAGAATATGCCTCACTCATCGCACTGCATGTCGTACAAGGCGACTAATAGGGGGGATGGTGTTAGACTTGTGGACCAACAGCCATTACTATGCAATTAAGTCTTTATCTTAGCACTGTCTTGGTATGGCACTGCCGAGGCTGGTGGGGTGCGGATAGGTGCCACAGGGGACTGAGTCTTACCTGGGCGCTGTTTGGCACCACACCTGTTTCGGCAACAGTGTTTGCATGTTGGAGCAGTGTTGAGGCAGGACTTTATTGTTCTATAGTCCAATTGCCTAATATACAGTAGAGTCTTGTTAATGTGCTGTCTTTTTGTAATACTGGTAAGGCTGGTGTGGTTGCAGATACTAGTGCTGCACGGGGACTCTGTTGAGTCTTGCTGAGGCACGGTTAGCACTATACCAACATCAGCCACAGTGATGACTTGGTGGGGCAGTGCTTTGGCAGGACTTTATTGTACTACTGTACAGTACACTCCAACTACTGAAAGGCAACCCCGTCTGAGCCGTTACAGTGCATGTAATGGAAAAATTACGTTAAATCGGTGTATGTATATATGTATGTACAGTATATGAATAAACAATATTATTATAGGCTGGCAGTGATGTGTGGAGTGGCCTTTGGAGAACCTTCATTGTGTCCAATAGATGAAACTAAATTGAACAAAGAAGAAGTAACTGTGAGAATAACCTGTATTCATGTTTGTGAAGGTCATTCCACTGCTATTATGTAAGTTTATGACTTTTATTAGAATATTTAAGACTGCTTTTATGTACAGTATAGAGTAATATGCTGTATACTGTATAATTAAAAAAACTATGTGTGTGAAAATGTATGATGCCATAACTGTGCTTAAGCCTCAGTTGTGAGAGATGTACTGTATATTGCTTCGAGAGGAAGAACCACAACCATATATGACCTAGTCCACTACTATGCTATGAAAACCTAAACACGTAATCTACAGATCAAGTACTGTACTCTTAGAGGGACCTATAGGCTATGGTTCAGTGTGTGAAAAAATTGCAACTGTGAATAAGAGTTTTTTAACTGTATAACAGTAAACTTATGTTGTGAAAACTAGAAAAGTTATCAAAGATTGTCAGATGGTCAAATTGCAAGCATACAAGAAATATTCTATACATGTACAGTACACTCTAGGACACAAATTATGGCCTTTCCTGACCCCTTGAACTGCTTAAATGAAACCCTGAAATGCATACACTAGTTAAAGAATTTAGAAGACAAAAATATTGTCAGTGATAGCATTGAAAGTTTTAGGGCAGCATTAGTGTCTCACGCTTGTATACTTAAATTATTCTTCCTCTCACAGTGCCGTTAATGGACGAAGTAACTTGAAAAACGATCTTGCCTATAGAAATGGAACTACTAATTCATGCACTTCCTGCAAACAAAACTCATTCCTACAGTATTTGTTTGGTATCCGATGCTGCAAAGGGAAAGAATTGTTCAAGAATACAAGCGTTAGAGTGTACCATTATAAGAAATTATTATCATTGTGCTTCAGAACACTGTGATAGAGGTTGGAACAATGTGAAGCGAAATATTACGAGGCTCTAAGTTCCTGCTGACTGTCCATGTAATATAAGCTTCTTAAGATTATTATTAGTCCTGTTTCTCTCTGACTCTAGGTTATTGTGTTCAGTGTTATCTTATGTTAATATGTTATTTGTGTTGTTATTTGCTGCTTCCCTGCTAGTTTTGTTATTATAGTACTGTATTCATTTTGTTAACTACAATATAATATTTATGCCATATTAAACCTCAACAACACTTTAAGTTTCCTCTGTAATAAAGTCACCACAGGCTGTCCTATAAGATAACCATAAAAACACCATAACCAAATAAAAGTGAGTATCACAAGGGAGATTATATCATCAACTTTCGATGGCCAAAATTTTCCAGCAATATTTATGGGATCTTCTCCATCGGTATCAGAAACTAGATTGAAAATAGATTAATGTTTTAGGTGAACAATTTCTTATAACAGTTGAGCTCACAAGTTGACAGACCCGTGATACCGATAAATGTTTACGGTAAAAAATCTTGTTAATCCCTTCAGTAAATGACGACATATAAGATTATATATTATATTCTGCTTAACATTAGATGATTCTATAAAGCTTTTAAAGAACCTCTATACTCATCTTAACTGGAATGCGCATATAGCGTTGATTTGGGCGAAATGTCATAAGGCACTTAATCTCCTCAGGAAATTGTCTCCTACTTCCTGGGGTGCTCCTCATTGACCTTACTTTACAAAGCCACTGTCCTTTCTATTCTTGACTATGGGAGCTCCGTATACGGGGCTGCGTCCGAGGCAACTCTGAGACGTCTTGATCCAATACACCATCAAGGTCTATGCCTTTGCACTGGGGCTTTCCGATCCTCTCCGACTCTGTCTGTGTTGGCTGAATGTGGGGAACCCCCACTGAACTACCATCGTGATTTAGTTACTATGGGGCGGGCGCTACGGCTTCAAGATACTGACTCCCCTGTTCGTGACTTCTTTCAAGTACCCCCTGCTTCTGACCTCACCTTCCCTAGCAGGGCGGCACACCTTCTTTCCTCTTCCCTTAATATCCGCCTACTCCCTCCTATTCCTTTGTGTCCGCCTTGGATGCTCCGTGTACCACAGGTATGCACATATTTATCCTTTTTATCTAAACGTAATGTCACTGCTCCTGGTGTCCTATGCCAACTGCACTTGAGCATATCCATCGCAAATCTCCCCATATAGCAATTTACACTGACGGTTCCAAAGTTTCCTCGGGTGTCGGTTGTGCTGCAGTGTCCCCCACTAAGCGAATACAGTTCTCGCTCCCACCCCAGGCTACTGTTTTTACAGCTGAGTTGTATGCCATACGTGCTGCACTTGATATAATTCACGACTCTCCACCTTCGAGGTATGTTATATATAGTGACTCACAGAGTGCACTAGCTGCCCTCCAGATGTTCGATCCGCGAAATAAAGTTGTACAACATCTCCAACGGTCCTTCCATTCCCTGTATGCCCGTGGATTCACCATTCAAGTTTGCTGGGTGCCTGCCCATGTCGGCATCCAGGGGAACGAAGTTGCCGATGGGATTGCAAAGGAGTCCGTAGACTTACCGGTCACCCATGATGCTTTACCCGTCCACGACTGGATTGCGGCATTACGACAAGTTACTACTCAGCGATGGCAAATACTTTGGTCCTCTCAATCCCCTGCCATAAACCTCCTTCGCCTTGTGAAACCTACAGTCGGCCCTTGCCGATCGTCGTTTCATTCCACCCGACATTGCAAAGTTCTTCTGACCCGTCTCCGGATTGGTCACACGCATTTAACCCATGGCTACTTGATGTCGTCCCCGCACGGTCTTCAACCTCAGTGTACCACATGCGGCACGTCTCTGACGATTCGCCACATTTTTACAGACTGTCGAAAGTATTCCCGCCTACAATTTCTTTATTTTGGTAATTACGACCTTTGTGCCATACTAGCAAAATCTCCGTCCTTCTCCCCCTACCGAATTTTCCATTTCCTAAAAGACTCTTCTCTCCTTAGCTTCATTTAATACCTTCCTGATCTTTCCATTTCTGCTTTGATTGATCGCACATCATGATCTAATCCTTCGGGCCAGCCCTAAGGGAGTTCTATCCGGGAACTCGGTGGTCTGGTTAAACTAATTGTATATAAAAAAATAAAAAAAAATAAAGAACCTCTAGGGATCGAATGGGATGCAAACTACTGTGTCTCGGTTATCCCTTTAACTCTCACAGATCTTTTCCAACTTTCAATTACATTGCATAATGTTCGCCAAAATAATATGAAGAAAGATACCATTATATTGAAATATATATATATATATATATATATATATATATATAGATATATATATTGATTGTATCATCCTAATTTAGAATTATATGTTTTAGGGCAGATGGCCACTTTAACCCTTTCAGTATTACATGACGTAGTTTTAAATCTTATTTTGGCTATCTTTAGATGATTTTATTCAGTTTAGGCAAGATCTCTGGGAAAGAGATCCTTCCTAAACTACATAATATCACCTAATGATAACTAATATGAAGTTACAAAATATAATCTTAGGTCGTGAAGGGGTTAATGCCGTGGTAACTTTCTTGTGGTTGATGTTTGTACTCGTGAATCAGGTCAAAGTCTCAAGTTAAGGACCCACTGACACTATTCAAGTGATTGTTTAGTCTTTTTAACCCCTTGAGGATTATGATGCATTTTGATAGTTTATATTCTGGCTATTGTTGTATGATTTTATTCAGCTTAGGAAGGAGTTTTGAAAGTCGGGGGTATAATGGAGATAGCTATTACGCCTTTGATATCTAGAAATTGTCTAATGATAGTCAGCATAAAATGTCAAAATGCGTCATAATCCTTAAAGGGTTGTTGTTGTACTAATTGGTTTAGTTTTACCAATGCATTAAATTATACCAATCTGTAGGAAGTAGAATTGTTAATTCAAATTGTGGTATCTAGGAATGTTTTCAAAAGTACAAGCCTGTTTGCATTAACTGATGTAGCATTTAGATGTCATAGACCATGAGCCAGACTGAAAGTTGGTAGCATTCAAGGAGGCTTTTAGATTATTATATATTTTTTTTTTTTGAGGGGAATTAATGATGAATATTTGCTCTCTGTGATTGGTACCGATTCACAAAACTTTAGGATCAGGCCCATTGACTATTTTAAATGGGGATTTAAATTAGGGCTTTTTCTGGCAACTTGTGATCTGCAACTTCACTGTGTTGTTATTTTTATTTTATTTTTATTTTATTTTTATTTTGTTTTATTTTTTTAATGCAATGAGTGTGAAGATAGATTATCATTTTATCATCAGTGACTGATTTATCACAAAAAAGTCTTATTTCAGTCAGTCAGTCAGTCAGTCAGTCAGTCAGTCAGTCAGCCAAACCCGCACTCCCTTATGAGGATAGGGAGGATCAGCAAGAAACCCAGGAAAGGGAATAGAAATGACATTGAAAGAATGCATATAATAGACGCCAGACAAAAGCAAGCACTCAAGCATTCGGAACAGCATTCATTCACCAGCCCCCAAATTCATTGGTTTTACCTCAGATGCTATACATTTTCCATAACAAAGTCGCTTCACATCAACATTTAGGATGAAGACCTTCCAGGTTTGTCCTTTAAAAGGGTACAGAGACCTTCATGTGCTCTCCCTAACAAACTTTCTCCATTCATTCCTATCATTTGCTATTTCTTTTGCTTCATCCATTTCCTTTTCACGCTTTGAAACACATTGAGATACTATATCATACCGTCGTCTTCTCGGCCTTCCACGTCTTTTTCTTCCTTCCTCTTCACTGACATACATCCTTTTTACTACTCTTTCTTCGGTCATTCTAGTCATGGGGCCATACCATCTGAGAACGCTTTCTTCTACCTTTTGATCAAAGATTTCCTAACTCCACATGCCTCCCTTATGTTTGCACTCTTGTATGTATACTGTATGTATACTATGTACTGTATACAGTATATAGGTATATACCCAGGCACATACCCCATTATCTGGGGGTGGCCGACTCGAGACAGAGCTCGAACTGAAACAACATTAAAAGTTCCAATTCTTAGGGTCCGGGACCACTTTCGCGTTCCCTCACCCCTTTCTCTGTCTCGTCTAGTAGGTGAATTTTGCACTTCTTACTCTGTTTATTATTCATACTCCACAGTAATTTCTTGGCAAGTCCATTTCAACTGTTGTCACTCGTTACTTTTCATTATTTTGCTATACCAGAGTTTCGCACCCATACATCAATGTTGGCACTAGCACATCCTTATGTAATCCTCTCACTGCCTTCATATATTTCAGAAGCTGCCAAATCTATAGTTCCAAGAAAAAGTGCTTGTGTAAATCCGCCTTAAAAGCAGAGAGTGGATTGTATGTGAGTGAGTGCCATAATTATAGTCTATTCATTATAGTGAGGGCTGGTCCTATCCAGAATGAGGTTTGGCATCCTCTACCCAACCTTAGCCATGTCTGTCTGTCTCTTTTACTGTCCTACGTTTTTCTTCGGGAGTAGGGGGCTAGGAATTCTGCTACCCATGTAAAATTCACCTACTAGACGAGACAGAGTAAGGGGTGAGGGAATGCGAAAGTGGTCCCAGACCCTAAGAACTGGAACTTTAAATAATGTATCTGTTCGGGCTCTGTCTCGAGTCGGCCACCCCCAGCTATGGGGTATGTGCCTGAGTATTTACATACATACATACATTATAGTGAGATTAGAAAGCCTGACCCTCAACCTCTCATAACTCAAAGAAGAACCCAAACAATCTAGCTGATATTTCTACCATTTGGGAAGAGTCTATCAGTACATAGGTTTGGAAATTTACAGTCCCTTTGATCCAGCCCTCCCTGAGTTACAAGAGGCTGGGAGTCACAATTTCTAGACTCATCATAATGAGTAGACTAGTGAGTGTGAAAATGGTGACATGATCAAATTTAGAAGCGAGTGAGAACAGTGGAAATTAATGTTCTTTGCTAATGTTTGTGTGAGAGATGTTGGTAGTAACTGATGTACAATAATACACAATAAGTGATGTGGGAATTAATTTTATCAGGCTAGCTGTTGGTGCAAGTGAATAATACAGAACTTTAGTAATTGAGCTGTTATGGAAAAGGAACAGGCTTTGATAATGGACTTGGCATGATAAATAGATAAAGTAAAATAAAAGTAAGTGATTTTATTGTTTTGGGCAACAAGGTAGGAGCATTGAATGTCAGTGGGTTTTTAAATTGAAGCATGATTACATTAATAGTATTATACACCCGCCAACAGAGATATCCATTACAGAGCAAATTATAATTATGCTGTAATAGCTTTTTTGGAGTATATTGTGGCAAGCAAATTATATATCTTTGAATTATCCTTTTAATAGTAAAGTCCTGCTTTTGAATGTTCTAATAATAAGTAGATACTACTGTATATATAGCTAAAATGGCATAATTAAAAGTAGCTTTGTAATAGTTGCCTCTGTTGGTGGCTCTACATACAAGCATGTATTTTGCTAAAAAATATAAAATAAAATATAATGACTTTTAAAACAAATTTGTGCCAACTTACCTCTTATGGTTAATAATATGTTGTGAAGTTTTTAGTGTATATATAGTCTATTCACATTAATTAGATCAGAAATTATAATTAGGCCAGAAATGTTGACAACTTACTTCATATAACCCCCCTTGACACATGACTCGTTGCCCACGTTTGGGGGCTTCCGGGCTTGTAGGTGGAGCGGCCAAGGTTCTTGGCCGCTCTCCCTATCACCTCCAACTAATTTTGTTATGTCCTTTTCTTTCTCCTCCTTTCTAGTTTTCGTTTTTCCCTCTTCCGCTTTCTCCTGGGGCAGCCAACAGAGGCTGGTCTCCCACCCCTGAACTTTTGTGGTCCCGTCCCTCCCTTCCCTTCCGGTTGACTTCCCTGTTTGCTTCCTTCCTTTCTCTTTAACTACTTCGGAGGTTCTAGTTTCCTTAGGGCTTCGCCTTGGTATCTCTGATCATTGCTGAGTTGGCAGAGTCCACCTGGCGACAGGTGCTGCCGGCCAGGGCTCGCAAGGCTCGTTGGTGGAGGATAGGCACTATAGGGTTGCTTTGGGGTTTCTGACTCCCTTCTCTCTTCCCATTGAGTGTGTCAGGTGACTACGCCGGCCCCATTCTCCGTGGGACAAAGCTGCAGGACAAATGCCTTGGTTGTACAAGGTCCCTAGCTCAAAGCCGAGACCTGTCCCATCTCAATTGGCCGCATTCTGGGTTTCATGGCCCTGCGGAGGTCTTTCTCCCTTTCGTTGCCAGGGGCACCTGGTAACCGCAGTATCTTCTTCCATGCTTTACCCCCTTTACTCTTGCTATGGTGACGACGTATGCTTTTTTCACTGTTCTTCCCTGTTTATGGCTTCTGCTTTAGTGGTTCCGGTGAGTGAGCCCCTTGTGGCATGCAGCCTGCCACTTGGGGGTCTGTTGTCTGGCTGTCAGTCCGGTTCACCGCGGGAGCACGGTGAGTCGGGGATGGTTTTGGGTGCTCTCGACCAGCCCGCTGAAATATCCCTCGATCATCCCTCGTCCCTCTCGTCCATTACCGTTCCGAATGCTTCTACTACCCTTCCGTCTTCGTCACGTCTTTCTCCAACCTCCACTACCCAGGCTTTCCTCTCCTCTCCTGTAGTTATTTCTGCGTTTTCCTCTTCTTCCTCTTCTCCCTCTAGTCCTGTCACCCTCGACCCTTTTTTGCCCTCCCTCCCTCGTTCTCTTTCCTCTTCTTCTCCAGTTTCGTCCTCTTCTCGTCCTCGGTCCTCCCTCTGTCCTCTCTCTTTGCGCCTCCTTCCTTTACTAAGTTTTTCTCCATCCCTGCATCTGCGCCTCTAGCCGGTGATGACCTCCTCTTCCACCTGCGTCTCCTTCAACAGGTGGGAAAGGACGTCACCTTCCACTCCCGCCATGATGCCTCCCGTCTTGTTACCGTCCAAACCGAACTTCAGGCTACTGCTATGACCTCGTTCGTCGATTGTTCTGGCACCCCCATCCCGGCTCAAAAAGATCAACGACTCAACTCCTGTACAGGGACTGTCCTGATCCCCGCTTCCATCCGTCTCGGGGGTCGTCCATTCGCGGATTGCACCGACCTCGTCAAGGACATCGTTGTTGCTCAAGACCACAAGGTGGTTAGTGTGGTATGCTACACTATCCCTCCTCTCACCCTTCGCCGCAATCCCGCAAACATTGCCAAGATCTCTTTTGATGGACTTTCCCTTCCTGCCCATGTTATTGTCGGTGGTACTCGCCTCCCCGTGACTGCGTCTCTTCCTCGTCCACTCCAGTGTCGCAGCTGCTGGCGTTTCGGCCACCCGGCGAAGTTCTGCTGTACATCCGCTGATAGCCCACTCTGCCCGCGCTGTGCGCAGTCCGGACATGCCGTTGGAGAATGTCAGTCAACGTCCCAGTTCTGCCTAAATTTCCGCGGATCTCATTCGGCCGACTCTAAGATTTGCCCCGTTCATCTGTTCGAGTCTGAGGTTGCTGTCATCAAAGCGAGACACGGCCTTACGCTCACCGCAGCCCGCCAAGAGGCTCGTCGCTTTGGGCTTCACCCCTCAGTCATTTTCCAAGACTCTGTCTCCTCACTCCTCTTCTTCGCCTCCCTCTACTATGCCCCCCCCCCCTTTTTCTGGTTCCTCAGTTCCTTCCACCGCCTCCGCTCCCTTCGTCCCCCTTTCCGCCCCCCCCAGTCGCACCAGTTTCGTCATCTGCCTCGCTTCCTTCTACCAGTGCTTCTCCCAGATTTTCTCCTTCCTCCTCTTCTGTCTCCTCCATTCGTCCTTCCATCTCTTCCTTTTCTGTACCTTTGTCTAACACTTTCTCTGTTCTCAGTCCTTCTCCTCCTACTTCTGCCCCATCATCTTGCTCTTTTCCTTGTTCCTCCTCTTCTAGTCTCCCTCAACGCTCTCACCTTTCCAAGCCTCCTCCCCGATCTCCGTCATCTTCCTCTTCTAGTCGCCCCAAATCGCCTACTCGCTCTAAACTTCCCTTCTCCTTTACCAAACGGGCTCTAGCGCTCCGTTCTTCCTCTCCCGCTTCCTCTTTTAAACGTAAGGGTAGTCTCCGTGACGTACGGAGCTCAAGTCCCTGAGAGAAGAAGAAGAAGTCACCTACTTCTCCATCTGTTCTCCTCCCTCCGTCCAGTCTCCTCTTCCTCCCGTCACTGCGTCCCTAGATTTCTCCTACGAAACCCTACCTAAGATTGATTAATTTATCCGTTCTTCCCACCCACCGCCTTCAACCGTTCATGCCGAAGTTCATCCTACCCCCTCTTCTCTCCCGCCTTCCCCTGCCCCGGCCTCTTCCTCCACTCCCCCTTCTGGCCTTCCTCCGGGCCCTCCTCCTGACCCTCCCCCTCTTCCTTCTCCTGACCTTACCCCCTCCTTCTCTTCCCGCCCGTCCTCTGTCCTTACTACCTCTTCCGGTCCTCTTTCTCTGTTAGACCTCCCTATGCCCCCCCGGTTTCCAGTCTTCCCCTTCAACGTCTTCTCCAATTCCTGCTATTATTTCCCATCGTTAGCCTCTCTTGGCTATATTTTCCACCCACGGTGTTAACTGTATTTTGTAAATATGTTGCATATAGTGTACGTATTTTCTTCCCTCTTGTACGCGTCTTCTTTTTAATCTTTTTTGTCTTTTTAATATCCATTTTACAATGGAACATTCGTAGTTTTACAGCACATCGTGTTGATCTTCGTTACCTATATAAGTTCTCCCCAATCCCAGTATGATACTTGCCTCCTCGTACATCATGATGTCCCAGTGTCTCCGTTAACTATCCATACCTCTCTTAAATGCACGCTTGCCAGAGTGTTCCTTTCACGCTGGCTTACAGTAGTTTCCATATACCTTTCCCCCTCGATCCCGATCGATGTTCCAGAATTAAACAGGATCATTTCTCTATTACCTCCACCTTTCCTCCTGTTAGGGGATTTTAATTGCAGGCATTCCCTGTGGGGTGACTCTACCGTTAATACACGAGGTCGTTCCCTTGAGGCTCTGATTCGTACGAACGATTTATTTATTTTAAACACTGGTTCCTCTACGCATTTTGATAGCGGCGCCCGTACCTTCTCATGTATTGACTTGTCTCTGTGTTCCCCTACACTATCCTTGGATTTTACTTGGAAGGTCTTTGATGATTACTGTGCAACTGACCACTTCCCGATTGTCCTCTCCCCTACGTCTTGCTCCCCAGTGCCGCGCCCTCCCCGTTGGTGTTTCGATCGTGCCGACTGGACATCTTTCGCTGATCTCGCCGTTCCGCCTAATCCGACCCCTGCTTTCCCGGATCCTGATGCCATGCTTACCAGTTTCCTGATGTTTGTGCTCCAAAGAGTTGTGTTACCGGACGTACGTCGTGTTGGCGGCACACCATGGCGGAAGGCGGACGCAAGTTTGAGGCTCCGGCATATGTTATGGGGATAGTCAATTAATTCAAGGATATCGAGTACATACGGGGCTAACAAGAAGAGGAAGGATTTAGTGAAGGTTTGGAGGATATATTGGTGTGGTGGAGGGGTGATATATAGTGTAATAAGAGTGTGTAGTGACGGGACAGCGGTAGGGTTGTGAGTTGTTGAGTTTGTAAACAAACATGGCAGAGGGAATTTCGGGTATGACGGAGTCGGAAGGAAGGTTACAACGTTTTCGGGGATTCAAGAGCACAGATAAGAAGTTAGAAGAGGTTAGTATTGTTGTGAAGGATTTGGAAAAGTGGATGAGTGATACGGAGAAATGGAAGGGGGATATTGGTGAGAAAGTTAAGGCACTGTGTGTAATGTGTGGTGTGATAGGTGGGGAAGGGAATAGGCCTAGCGAAGGAAGTGAATGCAGGCCTTTTTTGGCAGTTAATGAGAGCCTAGAGATGTTATTGAAAAGGGTAGATGAACTGGGAGCAGAGAATATGGCATTGAAGGAGCAGCTGAAGGAATACGAAGGACGTTTCACGGAAGTAAAGGAGTCGACTGCATGGACGGTGGTAGGTAAACAAAAAGTCAAGGATTTGGAGGATATTATGAAAGAGCAAAAGGAAGAAATGAATATGACCAAACAAAGTTTTGAGAGTGCAGTTGTAGGGGTCATGAAGAACAAGGAGAGTGTCGTGAGGGAGGCCATGGACAGGGATAGGGGTGTAAGCTTGTATGGAGATATAGAGACTCATATGAATGATAATGGAGTGAGAAAAGTGAGGGATATGGAGGCAGTGAAGGAGGTCTTGAAAGGTGTGGATGAGGACGAATATGGATGGGAAGGGCAGGTGGAGGAGATCAGTAGGATAGGTAGATATAAAAGGGGAGAGATGAGACCTATAAGGGTACAGTTTAAAACTAGGGTAGTGGCGGAGACTGTGACAAATTTTAGTTGGAGGCTAAATACAAATGATAAACTGAAACACATAAGACTAAAGAAGGATTTGAGTATAGAACAAAGGAAAAAAATTAAGGAATTACAAGAAAAGGCTGATGAAAATAATGGAAAGTTGGATGAGGAGGAAAAGAGAAATTTTTACTGGAGAGTGAGGGACGGAAAAAGTGAGGAAGTGGTTTATAAGAGTAGAAAGGAGGGGGAGATCAGGGAGGGGAGAGAATGTGATGAGAGTTGTGACGGAGGAGGAGAACGGGGTGGAGGTATCACAGGGAGAGACAGGAGACAAAGAGGCAGACCCAGTAGTGCTAACAGGGGAGTAGGGTACGGACTGGAGGAGCGGGATGGTGTAATTGCTGGAGGAATGGTAGATGGATTAAGGATTATGTTTAGTAATGTGGATGTGTTTACTCAGGACAAGAAAAGAGAACTGATATGTAGGTTGCAGGATGAAGAGGAAAAACCTGATATCATAGCCCTACAGGAAGTAAGACCAAAAAATGTTAGAATTGAGAGGGAACTGGTGGAATATAGTTTGGAGGGTTTTGAGTTATATGAGAGAAATGCTATTAGAGCAGAGGTTGGAAGAGGACTGTTTATTTATGTAAGAAAAGAGCTCAAGGTTAATGAGGTGGATATGAGACAGCAGTATTGTGAGTATTTGTGTATTGAAGTAAAATGTGTAAGAGGATCAATTCTAATTGCCTCTATATATAGAAGCCCAAATAATAGCAGGGGAGAGGATGATAACCTACTGAAAGCAATGGAGGAGATAGATAATAGAGAGAACAAATATAAAATTTTGATTGGAGATTTCAATTTGCCAAGGATCAACTGGGCAAATTGTACTACTCCAGCGGGACAGGGTAGCATGGAAAATAAGTTTATAGAGAAAGTGAGAGATTGTTTTTTAACGCAACATATTGTAGAGATGACAAGATATAGAGATGGGACGCAGGGGAGTGTACTTGATTTGATTTTTAGCAATGAAGAGGATATAGTGGAACATGTTAATGTGGATAGCCCTATAGGTCGTAGTGACCATGCCTGTATAAGCTTTAGTTGTAACATTAAATCGGAGAGGGATAATAAAAGCAATAGAAAAATATACATGTATGATAGAGCAGATTATGAGCTGCTGAGACGGTGTTTGGACATTGACTGGGGGGAATATTTGAACGGTGAAGACGCTGAAGGAATGTGGAGGAAAATTAGAGTCAAACTGGAGAATGCTGTATCCAAAAGTGTACCAGTAAGGGAATATAAGGATAAAACAAAATTGAGGAAAAGAACTAACCCAGAATTGCCAATGAAAAGAAAGCTTTGGATATTGATTAGAAGAAAGAAACGATTGTGGGAAAGATTAAAATTGTTAAAAAAGAACAGGGGGTCTAGTATAGAGGCTAAGGAAGTGGATCTGGAACGTAGACAAATAAACAATAAAATAAGGTGGGAAACAAGGAGGGGGGTGAAGGAGAGGGAGAGAGAGATAGCTAGAAATGTGAAGGATAATCCAAAAATATTCTGGAAGTACATTCAGGAAAAATTAACAAGAAGAGTAGGGATCCCAGAGCTGGTGGGGGGGTTGAATGATGGGAGTAGAGCGGAGAAAGCAGAGGTGCTGGGGAAATACTTTGGGGGGGTACTAACAGTGGAGTCGGAGGATGCAGTGCCTACTATTCCCATCAAACAGGCACCGGCACTAGAACTAGTAGAGTTTTCCCATGCTAGAATAAGAAGGGCTATAGAAAAAATGAACAGAAGTAAGTCACCGGGACCGGATGGGATACACCCAAGAATCATAAAGGAAGGAGGGGAGATGTTAGTAGAGCCATTGAAAATGTTATTTGAGGTATCGTTTAATACAGGACAAATCCCGATGGACTGGAGAGAGGCGAACATAACAGCTATATTTAAGAAGGGAAAGAGAAATGACCCAGGGAATTATAGACCAGTCAGTTTGACAAGTGTTGTGTGTAAACTAATGGAAACGGTAATTAGAGAAGGAATAATGGATCATATGAAGTCAAACCAACTTTTCAGTGGGAGACAGTTCGGATTCTTGCCGGGGAGGTCGACGGTACTACAGCTAATTAAGGTGGTAGATGATTGGATGCAAATTCTAGAAGATGGTGATGTAATAGACGTGGTATATTGCGATTTTATGAAGGCCTTCGATAAGGTCCCACATAAAAGGTTAATAGAGAAAGTTAGAAGCTATAATATAGGGGAGAAATGTGTGAAATGGATAGAAGCCTTCCTGAAAGATCGGAGACAGAGGGTATTGGTGAATGGAATAGGCTCGGGGTGGAGGGAAATTACAAGTGGGGTACCTCAGGGATCTGTGTTGGGACCACTGCTGTTCGTTATATTTATCAACGACTTGCCTGAAGTTATAACTAATGGAAGTGAGGTATACCTGTATGCGGATGACACTAAACTGTATAGAAGAGTGAGGAGTAAGGAAGATATGGGTTTGCTTCAAGGAGATGTGGAGGGCATGAAGGGATGGTCTGAGCATTGGTTAATGCCTTTTCATCCAAAAAAATGCAAGTACATGCGGATTGGGACCAGCAAGATAGACAAGGTAGGATACAGTATGTATGAAGCGATGGAGGAAGTGAGTGCAGAAAAGGATATAGGAGTAGTGATAGATAATAAGTTAAATTTCTCAGAACATTTAGCGGAAAAGATAAACAAAGCCAATAGAATTGTAGGGCTGATAAGGAGGACATTTGTGTCACTTGACGAAGAAATCTTCAGGAATCTATATACAGCGCTGGTTAGGCCACACCTGGAATATGCAAACCAGGTGTGGGCTCAATATATGGTAAAGGATATAGAAGCAGTGGAGAAAGTGCAGAGAAGAGCTAGCAAGCTGGTACCAACGTTGAAGAACGCGGGCTATGAGCAGAGGTTGAGGACACTGGGACTTCCGACACTGGCATATAGGAGAAAGAGAGGGGATATGATAGAGACTTTTAAGATAGTGTCAGGAAAGTACGATGAGGATGTGTGTGAAGGTATCTTCTTGATGCGGGAGGGAACAAGAACGAGAGGACACTCTAAGAAAATTTACAAAGAAAGAAATAGGCTTGAGAAGGCGAAGAACTCATTTTGTGATAAGAGTGGTAAATGAGTGGAACGCACTGCCCCAGTATGTAGTCGATTCCGAATCAATAAGGGAGTTTGAAAGTAATCTTGATAAAGCATGGGGAAGACAAGATTTGAAGTTTGATTATAAAACAAAAATACAGAATAGTAAAAATGTTGCGTCTGCTACCGCCGCCGCCAACACCGTGAACGACCGCAGCAGTGCAAGTACTGGTACTGAGCTGGATACACAGGCATAGTTTGCCTTTTTCCAGAGGATCTACTGTAAGAAACTGTAAACACATGAGTTGATGTCAAACAGCGGGGGAGTGGGGGCAGCAGCCCCCACTCAAAATACTAGGATTTGTTAGGTTAGGCTAATGTCCTTTCAAAGGGTATAGTAAACACTAGGATATACCTGGTCAGAGGTAGGTGATACGCCCGATAACACAACTCTTGCCAATTCTCCTACTCATCGAGACTGAGAAAGGAGCGAGGGAACGTGAAAGTGGTCCCGGACCCTTGAATGATTCTGTTCGAGCTCTGTCTCGAGTCGGCCACCCCCAGCAATGAGGTATGTGCCCGAGTACAGTACTGTACTGTATATACAGTAGGGTCCCGCATAAAACTTGTTCAGATAAAACGAGTCCCGATTAAAACGAGCGACCTAAAATATTAATATTTAATTTTCGATAAGAACAAATGTGATCACATAAAACGAGTCCGCCGCCAAAGTGGGGCAAATCCGAGGAGTTTTCATATAGAGCGCCGAAATATCGTACAAAACGTACAAAATATCGTACGCTCCTGACGGAAATTTACGCTTACAGTGAACATTGACGATATTGGGCCACCAAAATGCCGTGTTCACATAGAACGAAATCGCATAGAACGGCCTCGTTTATCGACCAATTTCTCGTTTTATTCTTACAGTTTCTTACAGTAGATCCTCTGGAAAAAGGCAAACTATGCCTGTGTATCCAGCTCAGTACCAGTACTTGCACTGCTGCGGTCGTTCACGGTGTTGGCGGCGGCGGTAGCAGACGCAACATTTTTACTATTCTGTATTTTTGTTTTATAATCAAACTTCAAATCTTGTCTTCCCCATGCTTTATCAAGATTACTTTCAAACTCCCTTATTGATTCGGAATCGACTACATACTGGGGCAGTGCGTTCCACTCATTTACCACTCTATCACAAAATGAGTTCTTCGCCTTCTCAAGCCTATTTCTTTCTTTGTAAATTTTCTTAGAGTGTCCTCTCGTTCTTGTTCCCTCCCGCATCAAGAAGATACCTTCACACACATCCTCATCGTACTTTCCTGACACTATCTTAAAAGTCTCTATCATATCCCCTCTCTTTCTCCTATATGCCAGTGTCGGAAGTCCCAGTGTCCTCAACCTCTGCTCATAGCCCGCGTTCTTCAACGTTGGTACCAGCTTGCTAGCTCTTCTCTGCACTTTCTCCACTGCTTCTATATCCTTTACCATATATGGAGCCCACACCTGGTTTGCATATTCCAGGTGTGGCCTAACCAGCGCTGTATATAGATTCCTGAAGATTTCTTCGTCAAGTGACACAAATGTCCTCCTTATCAGCCCTACAATTCTATTGGCTTTGTTTATCTTTTCCGCTAAATGTTCTGAGAAATTTAACTTATTATCTATCACTACTCCTATATCCTTTTCTGCACTCACTTCCTCCATCGCTTCATACATACTGTATCCTACCTTGTCTATCTTGCTGGTCCCAATCCGCATGTACTTGCATTTTTTTGGATGAAAAGGCATTAACCAATGCTCAGACCATCCCTTCATGCCCTCCACATCTCCTTGAAGCAAACCCATATCTTCCTTACTCCTCACTCTTCTATACAGTTTAGTGTCATCCGCATACAGGTATACCTCACTTCCATTAGTTATAACTTCAGGCAAGTCGTTGATAAATATAACGAACAGCAGTGGTCCCAACACAGATCCCTGAGGTACCCCACTTGTAATTTCCCTCCACCCCGAGCCCATTCCATTCACCAATACCCTCTGTCTCCGATCTTTCAGGAAGGCTTCTATCCATTTCACACATTTCTCCCCTATATTATAGCTTCTAACTTTCTCTATTAACCTTTTATGTGGGACCTTATCGAAGGCCTTCATAAAATCGCAATATACCACGTCTATTACATCACCATCTTCTAGAATTTGCATCCAATCATCTACCACCTTAATTAGCTGTAGTTATGTGAGACCCTACTGTACATACCGATACCGGTATAGGCTACATTACTATTACCGATATTATTATTATTATAATTATTAACCCATTCCCTGCAGGTGACGTTCTGGAACGCATAGGCAATTTACAGCAATTTCCAGGCTTTAAAAGCCGTAGAAATCTAGTGTCAGTGGGCGGGAGCGTGAGGGACCTCCCTCCGACCCTCAGAGCAGCCAGCCGCTCACTGAGGGAGACTGTGTCTAACGCGGTGTCTCACAACAGTGATGCCGAGCGAGCGAGAGCTAATAATTAGCAAATTTTCCGGCTGCGGGTGAACCCCGCCACATACAAAGCTCGTTCTGGTCTCATTTTGAAGCTATTTTCGCCTAGTTTTCGGCAGAATACAGTTCATTTAATGCAGATGCTTGATTAATCATTCAGGAGTGCCTGAATATGCCCTAAATAGTGCAAATAAGCCCGCAGCGTAAGTATTAATATTATTGTTATTATTATTATATTATTATTATTATTATTATTATAATATGGATGGAGTCATGAAAGAAATACTATCAAGAGCAGTGGATGTTGGTGTATCGCTGAAAAGGGAGGGAATTGAGTGGAAGCTACCTATACTGCTGTTTGCGGATGATACACTTCTGATGAGTGATAATGAATGGGAGATGCAGGGTCTGGTAAATGAGTTTGGAACAATGTGCGAAAAACGGAATTTGAAGGTAAATATGGGGAAGAGCAAGGTTATGGTCTTCGAAAGGGGTGAAGTCACAGTGTGAGGTGAAGCTGAACGGTCAGGCTATGGAGATCGTCAACTCTTTTAAGTATCTGGGCAGTGTGTTGAGTAAAGATGGGACTATGGATGAAGAAGTGCGGGAGAGGGTACAACAGGGGAAGAGGGTTGTAGGAACGCTAAAAGCAGTAACAAGAAATAGGGTGGTCAGTATGGAAGTGAAGAAGTCCTTGCATGACAGTGTGGCAATCCCGACACTGACTTACGGAAGCGAAGCATGGACGTTGGTTGAGAGACTCAGACCAAGAGTGAGAGCAGTGGAAATGAATTACTTAAGGAGTGCGTGCAGAGTTACATGGAGGGATAGACAGACTAATTAAGTAAGAAGGAGGTGTGGTGTGGAGGTAGATGTGCTGGAAAGTGTGAAAAGGAACAACTTGAGATGGTTCGGCCATATGGAACGTATGGAAAGCGAGAGAATGACTAAGAGGGTGTACGAGAGCGAGGTGGAGGGACAGAGAGGGAGAGGTAGACCGAATATGAGGTGGAAGGATGGAGTGAGGAAGTACATGAACGAGGGCGGTGCTGGTTGGGGGGAGGGGCGTCGACTGACTGGGGACAGAGGTGCATGGGGGCGGTTCGTTCGTGGCCACCCCTTCGGGGATCACGGCGTCAGGCAATAGATTGATAGATAGATTATTATTATTATTATTCCTATATATTAACAGGTGAGTGTGTTCCCCCATGGCTGAGGTCCACATCATTGGTCAAGTTAGTGGAGCCAGTACCGTCCCTCACACTTCACTCTTCTGCAAGTGGTCCATACAATTAGGTATGTTAATTGTATATTAGTAATAGTAGTACTGTAGTAGTAATGTACAGTATTCTTCTTATTGTTATTTTTTTAGGTTCACATCATTGGTCAAGTCAGTGGGGCCAGTGCCTTTCCTCATACTTCACTGTTCTGCAAGTGGTTCTTGCCTTTCGTATATAGCAAGAGTTTGGGCAGCTTGGTCTAGTAATTCATGGTAAATAGCCAGTAAAGTCCCTGTAACAAGGGCACACCCTGAGCCTGTCAATCAAGGGAGAGCACAGCGTTCAAAGCTTCATCAACTACATCATGTTAGCATACAAATTACTAAAGGGTATGCCGGATTGTGAACGTGGGGGGGAGCTGCGCGTAGGGGTAGACCTAAAATGACGTGGGATCAGGTACTCCGGTCCGATCTCAAAATAAAGAACTTGACAACAGAGCCAGCCCTTGACAGGGACGCCTGAAAAGCTGCCATTTAGGATGTGAGACTGTAACCACATTCTCTGTGGACAAAACGGTCATTAAACATGTATGTATGTATGTATACATAATGCAGTGAGAGCATAAATATGCAACCCTCTGTATCCCCTAGGTGGAGGTTGGATCGTTGGAAGGTGGTGGAAGGTGTAACAGAAGGACAGACACAGGCGGATCAGGGTGAGACAAATGGATCAGCAACTTGGTGTGATCCTATTGATCTGCACCTCCACTCGCGGCATACAGGGTAAGTTACTTGGTTTTGTCGATGGATCGAGCCAGCACTGTCCATATGTTATTGGTAGATGTCAAGCCCGGGCAACTTAACTTAGTGATTCGTGACTAACGCCTATGTTCATGGCCACCCCTTCTCGGAAATTACGACATCTGGCAAAAAAAAAAAAAAAGAAGATAAATAAATAAATAGAAAAAATAACCCCTTTACACTAAATATAAAAATAAAAAATCTGATCACAGTTTGACCTCCCTTTACACTATTCTTGCAGTCAGTGTTTTATGTTTCAAAAGAGATCAAGTGGCAGTAACAATGTCTGCCAGATGCTAACCCATGAACTGCTACAGTCTATTCGCTGTAAGTAGGCGAGAAATCATGACTTCTAATGCTCTCTAACTCAAAAAGGGCTAGAGCAAATTGGCTGTAAATTTCCACATTTATTCTTTGGCTGACTCTTCCCAAATGGTAGAAATATTAGCTATATTACTCCAGTCGTTTTTGAGTTACAGAGGTTAGAGGTCATGATTTCTCGCCTACTTACAGCGAATTAACTATAGAACCTGTGCAAAATAAAAGGTCAAGTTGAGGGAGTGAGGGAGGGGGGGGGGGGTATAAAGAGGGGGAGGAGTGGAAGATGTGGTATGGAGAGATGCCACTACTTTCTATGCATCACCCAATTTTGAGACATTTCCCGGCACTGTCACAGTATTTGAAGGGTTGTTTTTACACATGTTTAAGGGGACATGGGCCGGTTTTCTGGACCACTTTCTCCCTCATGTTTAGCCCCATTAGTTTTCAGATGTTAAAATGTTTGCCCCATTAGTTATCGATTTTAAGACCTTTCTCCCCATTTCTTAGTCAATATTTAGACCTTTCATGCTATTTAGGTGTCGATTTTTCCCCTGGTGAACGATAGTGAGCCTGTAATGTTGGAAGAATCGGCCTATGGCCGGGAAATTTTTCTACCGAAAAATGTACAAATTAATCTAGCAGAGGGATCTAATGGATGTGTTTTTTTTTTTAATATGATGGAGGTCTAGGGAGGAAACTAGAAAAATAATGAATACATGCAAAAATTGCCCAAAAAGTGAACCATCCCCCCTTAACCCGGGAACTGCGGGAAGACTCTTAAGAGTCAGGGGGGAAAAAAATCAATTTAAAACACCAAAAAAAAAAAAAAAAAAATTTTTTTTTTTTTTTTTTGCCCCTGGGCCATGCCAAATATCACTCCTCTACCTCCCCTCCTTCCCCAGTTTCCTCCCCTCCTTCAGTTATCACCTATTTTCCCCGTTATTCCCTTTTCCTGTGGTCTATTTTCGTGCTAACATTAGCGAGTTGGTAGCAGGGCGTTGTCATCACTGTTAGCAAGCGAGTGCAAGAGAGAGAGAGAGAGAGTATCGATCGACAGTTTCTCTCCAGAGGTGGAGGAAAGTGGTGGGCTGGGAGCTTGCCTCAGCCATACATTGTGTAACTCCCGGCCTGTATCGCCGATTTTGACCATCCAAACGCTGTTTCCACTTGTTTTATTGTTGTAAAAATCAACCTATAATAGGCGCATATGGATAAGTATTAATGCTATTTATGGTAAAATAAATAGTTTAGTGATGGGAACAGCTCAAATACGTCAGCACAGGAGTGTGATGTCTCATACCCCCCATGTGCACTTCAGAGGTTAAATACCATGCTTCCGGAAGGACCGTCTCAGTCCCTGGGTTAATATAGCGTTCTCTGTCCCCAGGTTGGCCTCGGTTACTGCTACAAGTGTACCGTCAAGATGACCTTGGTCGTGTTGACCTATGTGGGTACGGTGTGACCCATATGCCAACATCACCAGGTCAACACTCCATCACCTGTCATACATGGAGACCTATGGGTACGTTCTACGGCTCTCTTTATTATATTTAACATTCTGTAATATATACTGTATATATAGTAAAACTCGCAGGAAAAATTAAACATTGGAACACCAAGCTTTCGTCTATTCTCTCTGAAGATGTCTTGAGAGAAAGACGAAAGCTTGGTGTTCCAATGTTTAATTTTTCCTGCGAGTTTTACTATATAATTTGATCACTAGTATTTGTGATTTAGTCTTCATATACTGTATATCTATATATATGTCTGGAGTCGGCCACCCCCAGCTATGGGGTATGTGCCTGTGTATATACAGTACATACATACTGTACATACATTTTCATTTATATTGTGCAGTTCCTGTTTTGGTTTGTTAATTTTGCAAGATTTACATATTAATTCCTTGTTCCAGGAACGTTTGCGGAGGAAGTAAGAAGAGCGTTCGTCGGCGGTGGACCACAGTTGCTCTCCACGGAATTCATCCACTCTTCCTCCGAGCGCTACAGACTTCACACCATAGCGGCCGGCAAGGTAACAATACATATATACATACAGTATGTATGTGTTTATACTCAGGCACATATAGATCTCCCTCGATTTACGATTTGGTTACGTTCCTGAAACCCCGATCATAACTAGAAATATTGTATAGCGAACCCTAAAATTAATGAGGTAAATGGGGATGCGTTCTGGGACCAGCCAAAACCCAAACCCAAACACCTAAAAACCTATAATAATATCGTAGATCAAGGCATCGGATAGTGAGGGAGACCTGTACATACAGTATCTTATGTATGTATGTATATACTCAGGCACATACCCCATAGCTAGGGGTTGCCGACTCGAGACAGAGGCTAAACAGAAACAACAGGGTCTGAGACCACTTTCACGTTCCCTCGCCCCTTTTTTCTGTCTCGACTAGTAGGTGAATTTTACAAGGGATTTGAGATTCCTAGCCTCCTGCCTCTGAAGTAGGAAAAGTAGTACAGGAAAAGAGACAGGCAGAAACGGCTAAGGTTGGGTAAATGATGCCAAACCTCACTCACAGAATATAGTTACTTATTGATAGCCAAATAATGTTACCGTATCATAGTAACGGCTTTATACTGCAAGTTAATTGTGCTTTTATTATTTCAGGTTCATCTGGAGCTGGGTATTATTCTCCGAGACTGAAAAATATGGTGTCATCTACTGAGTGCAAAAAAACTACTGTACTATTATTCATTGGGTTAAAAAATATGATGTTATCTACTGAGTGCAATTAACAGTAGTTGTACTACTTTTCATTCATGAAAAACTACCAGTAAATTTTTTTCTACATCTAAATATACAAAATGATATCTAGTTGTAATAGTAGTTGAAATGCAGTAAAGTTCTACCAGTAAATATTCTATCTGCATCTAAAAGTATAAGATGATGTTAAAGGTGGGGGCTCATGGGTTGAGATAAACATGGAATGATAATCGCCAAGCTGTACATAATTATCTTGCAAAATGCAATGGCACTGAAATAATTATTAACAATGGTATAAAGGATTTTGTGGATCGTCTATACCGGGCCTGTGACGTCACAAGAGTGTAAGTCCACCATCCAGTCCAGGATAAGGATACTGGTGTGACGTCACTATGGCGTCACAGGCCCGGTATAGACGATCCGCAAAATCCTTTATACCATTGTTAATAAATATTTCAGTGACATTGCATTTTACAAGATAATTATATGCAGGTTGGCAATTATTTTTCCATGTTTACCTCAACCCATGAGCCCCCACCTTTAAGGCGTTTACTAAGTGTTGTGGTGGTGTGCGTCATGGTGTTTGTGGTGCAGGGAACATGCCAGGGCACGGAGGAGATTGAAAACACCGACGCCGACACAGGGACCACCTCAGACTTTGAAAAATATGGTGTCATCTACTGAGTGCAAAAAAACTACTGTACTATTATTCATTGGGTTAAAAAATATGATGTTATCTACCGAGTGCAATTAACAGTAGTTGTACTACTTTTCATTCATGAAAAACTACCAGTAAACTTGTTTCTGCATCTAAAAATACAAAATGATATCTAGTGTAATAGTAGTTGAAATGCAGTAAAGTTCTACCAGTAAATATTTTATCTGCATCTAAAAGTATAAGATGATGTTAATGCGTGTTTGTGGTGCCGGGAACATGCCAGGGCGCGGAGGAGATTGAAAACACCAACGCCGACACAGGGACCACCTCAGAAACTCCCTCCAACGATACCGACTACGTCCTGGACTACACCGACGCCAACCAGACATCAATAGGGAATGGTACTGATGTTAAAGGTACCAGTGACGTGCCTGTTGATACCACTACGACCATCCCTACTACCACTACCACCTCCGCCCCTCCCACGTTCTTAAAGGAAAGTCTGTTTACCGTTGGGGATTTCTGCACCTGCGATCTCAAGGTTTGGTTAGTTTGTTTTGCTAGTTTTACATTTTAATTGTCCGTTTGATTATACTTGGTGCCAGTGACTGAGAAAATTATGACCCACTTTTATGGCAATAGTTCCAGCTGATTGACTTGCGCGACCGTGATTATTAATACTGTACTTTTGTTGTATGTATGTATGTACAGTTTTCCGCACATATTCTATTCCGTTGGGGTCTTGATTTGGCAGAACTGCACCCACTTAACCAACCCCCCTCCCTCATTCCACCTCCTATTAATAAAAGGTGGAGTGAGGGAGGTGGGTAAAGCGCTGCCAAATCACGACCCCAACGGGATAGAATATGTGCGGCAAACTGTACAGTATATACTGTACTCATGCACATAGCCCATAGCTGGGGGTGGGCGACTCGAGAATATATAATTACAGCTAAGTGAAGAAATGCGGGAATGTGAACACAAGGGGAGCTCGCGTAGGGGTAAACCTAGAAAGACGTGGGGTCAGGTACTTCGGTCCAATCTCAAAATTATAATGTAAAACTTGCAAAATAAACAAACCAAAACAAAGAACCGTAATTTTCTCAAGAGTTGCTGACACCGAGTATAGGTTGTCAGACCAGATATGAGTCCCATCTTTTTTGTCATTAATATATATATATATATATACACACAAAGATAAAATTATGTTTCACAGTTCATATTATATCTTTGAAAGTTAATGATTGATGAAGTAATTGTTGTCTCATTGTCAGGTTGGGTATTGTGACGTCAACTGTTGCTGTGATGAAGATTGTAGTGATGATGATTCTTTGGTGTTCTCTCGTATTACCAGACCTCAGCCTATATTAAGTTAGTCTTTTCTGTAAAACAAGTATATTATGTGTATCTCTGTTTCACTCTCTCACACCTTCATACTCTTTTGCTAAAGTATTCATATTCTTGCCTTATGTATATACAATTAATCTACACAAGCTCTAAGCAATATTACTGATTAAGAATATAGCAAGATATGGTTAAGTGCGCGGAATTTTGGGGCGAGTATCCTAGGTTGGAATCCATGGAGTACCTCATGTATTCATTGTTTGACATTGACCATGTCTAGAAGCAGCTCGGCGAGAAAAATTGAATGGCACCAAGTAGAATTCCCTAGGACTTAGTTTGGCCTACAGAGGACTTTTAAAGTCCAAAAAACGGTCCCCTAGGCCCTCCAGGAAGGCCCAGTCAAAATCGAAATCCTAAACTAATGGTCCGATTTTAATTCTGTTTGCGCCATTCGATTCAGCTTGCCAAAGTGTACTTATGGTATAAATTTAGACAAAATCCGTTCATAAATAACTCTTCTATAGTTTTTAACCCTTAATTGGCGGCACGCAACTTATGTCGAGTGAAATAAATTTGGACTACTGGCGGTTCACAACTTATGTCCTGCGCCATTTTCAGCACGTAATGTTGCTGAGAGAGAGAGCCGAGTGGTGTGAGGAGCCTAGCAACCCTATGACCACTCACGACCACCACGGTGGACGAACTGATGTGCCTCCCACCCCTCTCTCACTCATACACAGGGAATTATGTAGGGAAATTACCTAATTACAGGGTTTTTGCACTCGTGTTGCAAGAGAACCAGTGGTCGTACAAGGATTGTTCGGGTGTCATTGGAAAGCTCTGTTTACGCCCTTTCAGGGATATATACTAGTTTTACGCTCAGTCTTATTAAGGCATGAACATGATCACGTAAACAACCCTATTTAGGGTAAAAACACCCCGGCCCACTAATAAGGTGTTAAACATTAAAATAGGTCTAGGGGGCCTAAAAATAGGTCAAAATTAAAAACAAATTATACCGTTGAATCCGCAACGGCGAGACTAATCCAAATATGTAATAATATTGACATGTCAAAATTAGACCAAAATCACCAATTTGCCTGGGCTTAAATCCAAGGTTTTTGAGAAATATTTTAGATTCTGGCCGAATGGCTGGGCGAAAATTAAATCTAAGACCATGTCTAGAAGCATCTCGGGGAAAAGGGAAGGGGTGGGGGTCTTGTTATATTTGTGTATGTATATATATTAAACCGAGTCAACGAACACTTTATATTTCCTTCCCCCCAGGCGAGTGTGTGGGGTTGGGTATAATAACATGTGAGTGGGTGGGGACAAGTGAGTTACAGTTGACACATGCTCCCAGTTCACTATGGCAAGTTCAACCTCTAAATTTATTAAATTATTTGAAGTCTTACATTTATTTTATACTTTTTTATTATTTTATCTATTCAAGACCGACGGAAATGTGATTTTCTGTATTTTTGTAATGTTAAATTACACCGAGATCAATGCTTCAAATAAATACATATTGATCAGTATAAGTTTATTGTTACAAAGTAATTTTTAACACTGAATAAAATGAAGTAAACAAAATATACAATACATCTATGATTACTTGGTATAAACAAAAGGTACCTCTGGAAATCGCTTTAAGTCCCAACATAATGAACAACTGTATACAATTCAACATAAGTAATGTAACTGTTTGATTTTTTGGTCTATGAGTGAAGCAGGCAAGAGGCAGAACTGCCCGTAGCAAGTGCGCGCTATGGGCTATAAAAATATAGATACACTCGTAAGTGCCAAAAAATGATAGCAAACTACCGAAATTAATAGATTTTCATCAGTGAAAAATAATTTTGGGGCAGATAAAAATAGTCTTCCTTAGCTTCCGTTTTCTACCATAGCACACACATAGAAGATATAGTTTAATGACCAACTAAAACACATTTTTGTCAGGGGCAGGCTTCACAGATTTTAAGAGATTTTTTTGTACCAAAATCCATGATATTGGGGCCCCCCCAAGGATGTTTATGCCCTCCTATGATAATTTCCATTGCTTACGGAAGCTCTTTAGACTACAGACAATTTTTGGGTGGGAAAAAAAAAAAAAAAAAAAAAATTAGTTTGTCGGGGGGGTAGAGGTCGAACCCCCAGCCCGGGGGGGGTTATGGATGCGATATGTTTTTTTGTTCCCTCCTATTCTATGTTGAAAGAAGCATTATAGAACAAGATTTTGATTTCTGGGCTCAGCGGAGGGTTCAGCCTCCCCTTAACTATTATTTTGATAAACAGTTCTCTTATAAAGTAGGCTACTCTTTGTAAAAACTATACCCCAGTTTCTTTTAACCCTCTCAGACATATGACCCGATGTTGAGCCTATTAGGGATACTTAAAAGCCTTTGTTACCATCAGGGGTATTTGGAAACTTTTAGTTTAGTTACTTCAACCTCTGCAGTTGTCTTTGAGTTAGCGGTGGCCAGAAAACTAATTTTGGAGAGGTAATTAAAGGAGTGAGAGAACCATTTCTTATTGCTAATCTGGCAACCTCTGCGTCATGAGTCTGAAGGGGTTAATTGCCTAGTAATTTTTTGTAGTTTATCACAATTACAATCTAATTGAATTCTTTAGTTTAAAAAGTTACCTACTTATAGAAATTAAATTAAAAAAGAACCGTTCATTAAAAATAGTATATTTGTAAAACAAATCTTTTGCGAGGGCAATTCTTCCAAGATAAATACAGCTTACCTGCCAACTCAAGGTGCCTAGATTAGCTTCCGAAGAGTTTAAAATTGCTTACAAATTTGGAACATGGTATAGGCAACAGGTCCTCCATTGATCGCAAGTTATTGTGCTCTGGTTATGGAGACCTGGCGAAAAGTTCCGTCCCACCTCTCCAAGGTTCGGTTCGAGAGGCCTTTAAGGTTTAGTAGTCTGGAGAGGCGAGGTGCAGAGTTGAAAGTCCCCTGGTAGTCGCGAAACTCACGGGTAGTACCTTTTAGGGAGAAACACAAATTTTAAAAAATTGTGAATTTCATGGTGGTTAAATTATAATTTACAGTGCGCGCTAATAAGTCATGTCCCAGCTGTCATTAAGTTTGGCTTGCTCTGTGCTGCATTAATGTATAGTATGTCAAAAGCTGAATAGGGTGGGGAAGTGTAGGGACCCGTTTGTATATTTCACTAGATATGAAGAAATGAAGCTTAGATATTGCCAATACCAATTATTGATCAAAAGATACTTGGTGCCGAGATATCACTTATTAGCGCGATTGTACATAGTTTAGGGAGAAGCGGAAGGTCCTAACAGTTAAATTAATTAAAGTTACCCATAGAAACTCATACCCTTCCTGATTTTAATGAAAGTAGTTTTATTATAACTAGAATGAGCCATTCTGAAGACTTAAAAAGAGGGAATTATTAAATCAGAAAAATTAGCAAACTTACTCAGTAATGTACCATTACTGAGCAAGTTAAGGCTAGGGAATTTTGGGATAATGTGCGTAAATTAAACTCCAATAAGAATCATTCCTCTTAAGGAGAGGTATTTAGTGAGTTTCCTAGACTTCCATCAAGCTTGAAATTACACCCCCTTTGATCCTCTTTTAAAGATAAATTTGTAAATTTTTCGGCAGAAAAATGTCCCGGCCCTCTTAAATTACAGGCTCGCTTTCGCCAGGAAAAAATACACCTAAACGGCACGAATGGTCTTAAGTGACAAATGGGGCGAAAGTTCTTAAATCTTCAAACTAATGGGGCGAAAGTCTTAAAATCTCAAAAGCAATGGGGCTAAACATGAGGTAGAAGAAAATTCGGAAAAAAATCACTAGTGGAAACCTCCGCTTAATGTAGACTGTTACTGGCGAGAATAATATTGCCGATATATTTTCGGAAAAATTTAATATATAATAGAGTTTCATATAACTATAATGAGATTAGTTTGGAGAAGGATATTTATGCAGCTTTATCGAGATAATTTAATTTTACAAACTAAAGAGGATATAGGTCAAAATATAACTCCTTCGGATGTAATAGAAGCACTTAAATCTATTAAATTAGGGAAAAGTTACTAATTTTTCGTTAAACTCAGAGATCATTCATTAAAGCAACAAATTAAACTTTTCTTTCGATTTAGTTTACACTAATGTTAAGGCATGGAATATCTCTTGATAGAATGCTTACATGTACGGTCGCGCTAATAAGTCATATCCCAGCTGTCATTACGTTTAGCTTGCTCGGTGCTGTATTAATGCAAGTCAAATGTTGAATAGGGTGGGTAAGTGTAGGAACATTTTTATACTTCACTCTATATGAATCAATGAAGCCTAGATATTGCGGATACCAATTATTGATCAAAACATACAGACATCACTTATTAGCGCGATTGTACAATGGTTCCTATCCCTAAGAGACTATGGACTAATGTGTGAGAGTCAGAATTTTAGAGTAATAACTGTATTTTAAGTGAACTTCTTGAGAACATGACAAAAGAAAAACCGTTACTGTCGCATAATTTACAGTTTAGTTAGAAGGGCGGATCTTCTACTAGCTTATGCACTAGTTTAGTTAAAGAAACCATAGCTTACTTTAATTACCACAAAACTAATGTTTATACTTTATTATTAGATGTTAGCAAAGCTTTTGACAGTGAATTACTGGACGTCGTTTCGAAAATTACTTAACTGACACACATGTCCAAATATTTGTAGACTTCTGTTGAATATGTATGTAAATCAGAAATTAAGAGAGCGATGGGGACAAGAACGATCAGACTATTTTGCAATAAGTAATGGGGTTAAGGAGAGATGTCTACTCTAGGGAATTTTTTTCTAGACTCCTTTCTCACTCAGGTTTAGCCCCATTGTTTTTATAATTTTAAGAAGTTGGCCCCATTATTTTGACTATTTTAAGAACTTTCAACCCATTTCGGTCAATTTTAAATCCTTTCGTGCCATTTAGGTGTCTATTTTATCCTGACGAGCGATAGCGAGCCTGTAATTTAAGAGGAACCGGCTTTTAGCCGGGAAATTTTTCTACCGAAAAATTTACAAATTTATCTTGAAAAGGGCTCAAGGGAGTGTAATCTTAAGCTTTATGGATATCTAGGGACCAAACTAAAAGTCCCCTTAAGCAGGGAGTAATATAGCCGATTTTATTTAGTGTATATATATTGATAGTTTACGGTCAAGAGTTAGTAGTTCGTAATATTGGTTGTCACAGGAGACATATGCTAGAGCTTTCGCCTATGCTGACGATTAAACTCAGTTATCACCAAGTGTTGAAATTTTAAATATGGTAGACATTAGTATTAAGTAAGCTGATAAACACTGAAGTTATTTTTGATGAGAAAGAGCAAGCTGGTAATACAGCTATAATAAAACCGACATACAAACTCCAAATATTAATAGATATTATCGAGGTGGTAAATTCGGCGAGTCATTTCAGTCATACTTTAAATAGAAATATTAGGAAGGTTGAAGTCAGCAAATGCATAAAGGATTTTAATAGTCAGTGTAATTTTTTCTTTGCAAATTTTAAATATGCCAGTTCTGAAATTAGAAACTTTCGATTTCATACATATTGAAAGAGTTTTTAAGGCAACCAATTTTTGCCTCTACAGTACATGATGGGCATATGAATAGAGTGTTCAGGGCCTGGCGAGTAGCAGTCCGTAGAGTTTGGAAGGTTCCCTGGACTACACATTAATTTACTCCCACACCTAGCAAATGTTAAGTCACCTGAATTGTAGTTTGCTAAAAGAAGAATGATATCTAATAAATTCTCATAATCCGGTTCTCCATACCATACATAATATGGCTAAACTAGGCCCTCATTCAGTTACAGGCGGTAACGGAAGGCACTTAACTGCAATATATAATATGTCCGAGAAGAATGTAATTAGGAAATGGGAATCTATATGCACTAGACAATAGAACGATATACGATTATGTTAATAAATTAAGGAATTATAGCAAGAGGGATAAAGGCGATGGCATTTTATCTCTGGAAGAATGAATTCGTATCATAAACCAACTATGTAAAGAAGGATTATCTGGATTAATGAATTTAATTGAAATTAGTTTTAAATATAGTCTAATATACTATGCATATTAATTGTGGGTGAGGAGTGTCAGTGTTTATTTAAATTGTAAATTTTTAATTTGAATACAGAACTATGAATAGAGTATGCACATAATGTAAAACAGATACTTTACCAGAGCTATCCAGATATTACTAAATAGACAAAATTCAGCACATTAAATTATTCTACTTCAAAAACTTAACAGCAATCAATCTTAAAGAGTTAAAATATTCATCATAAAACTAAACTTAAAAGCTAACTGAAATTTACAGATCACTTGACAAAATGTTCAGTAAACTCAAAATACTCACTAAACCTGTAGAGGTGGTAGTAGACCTTCTTGTATTGTGTCCAATGATGTACTGAACTACTGATTCACCTCCCCAATGTTCGCCGAATTTATACCCCTCCTGAGCGGTAATTCAGGTCCCATACATTCTGGAAAACACACGAATACCAACGAAACCATTAAACTTTCTGAAAAACAATTCCCCAAACCGACAATTTGGTATGAGTAGTTTGCGTAGAAGCGAAACATGACTAACCCTTTCAGTACCAGCGACGTTCTTTTTAACTATATTTTGGCTACTATTACACGATGTTATTCAGTTAAGAAAGTGCCTCTAGCAATTATCAAGCTTTGAAATATCTTCCTTAATAGAGGTTTTAGTTGATTCCCTAGACATCCATCAAGCTTAAAATTATTCCCCCTAGACCCCCTTTCAAAGTAAATTTGTACATTTTTCGGTAGAAAAATTTCCCGGCCGAAGGCCGGTTCCCCTTAAATTACAGGCTCGCTATCGCTCGCCAGGAAAAAATCGACACCTAAATGGCACGAAAGGTCTTAAAATTGACAGAATGGGGCGGAAATTCTTAAAAATCACCAAACTAATGGGGCAAACGTCTTAAATTCTCAAAAGCAATGGGGCTAAACATGAGGGAGAAAGGGGTCAAGTCCCTCAAGTGGATATCTCCCCTTAACTTCCTTATAGACCGAAACTCGCCAGTGGTCAATTAACGGGTTTATATAACGCGTTGTAGGAACGCTAAAAGCAGTAACAAGAAATAGGGTGGTCAGTATGGAAGTGAAGAAGTCCTTGCATGACAGTGTGGTAATCCCGACACTGACTTACGGAAGCGAAGCATGGACGTTGGTTGAGAGACTCAGACCAAGAGTGAGAGCAGTGGAAATGAATTACTTAAGGAGTGCGTGCGGAGTTACATGGAGGGATAGACAGACTAATGAGGAAGTAAGAAGGAGGTGTGGTGTGGATGTAGATGTGCTGGAAAGTGTGAAAAGGAACAACTTGAGATGGTTCGGCCATATGGAACGTATGGAAAGCGAGAGAATGACTAAGAGGGTGTACGAGAGCGAGGTGGAGGGACAGAGGGGGAGAGGTAGACCGAATATGAGGTGGAAGGATGGAGTGAGGAAGTACATGAACGAAGGCGGTGCTGGTTGGGGGGAGGGGCGTCGACTGACTGGGTACAGAGGTGCATGGGGGCGGTTCGTTCGTGGCCACCCCTTCGGGGATCACGGCGTCAGGCAATAGATAGATAGATAGATAGATATCAATATATGCTTAACAAGTCAATCACCATAACTGTCTTGATGGTGTAATAATGGTTATAGTGTAAGGGGAGGTTTTTAGTTTGGTCCCTAGATATCCTTCAAGCTTAAGATTACACCCCCCTTGCGCCCCTTTCAAGATAAATTTGTACATTTTTCGGTAGAAAAATGTCCCGGCTGAAAGCCGGTTTCTCTTAAATTACAGGCTCGCTATCGTTCGCCAGGATAAAATCGACACCTAAATGGCACGAAAGGTCTTAAAATTGACAGAAACGGGTTGAAAGTTCTTAAAATCGTCAAAATAATGGGCAAACGTCTTAAAATTAGAAAACAACAATGGGGCTAAACATGAGGGAGAAAGGAGTCCAGAAAAAATCCCTCAAGTGGAAATCTCCCCTTAAAATATGTATGTGGTAACCCAGGTTCGAATCCCGGTGGATCACATACTTGCTTTCTTAAATTTCTTTGGGAGGTGTTTGGCGTTGGAGTGAAATTAATAAAAGTAGTTAATTATATGCAGTAATTGTAGCAAACAAAATTGATAAATTGATCTCATGGGGGGCTATTTAATTGTATTTATTTATTATTATTATTTTAGAATTATTATTGCAGTACCGGTATATATTATTATTAATTTACTTCCTATTCCTATTTTACGTTTAAAAACCATCCCCAAGAGACAACCTCTTGGAGACAATTCGTTTTTTTTTCCGGTAAACAAAATAATGACCCGCCTCCAAAATCACAGTCGCTATCGCTCGCCAGGAAACATACACTTAAGGGGAGGTATTTAGCTTGTTCCCCAGACCTCCATCAAGCCAATCCCCTTGAGCCCCTTTCAAGATAAATTTGTAAATTTTTCGGTAGAAAAATGTCCCGGCTGAAAGCCGGTTCTTCTTAAATTACAGGCTTGCTATCGCTCGCCAGGATAAAATCGACACCTAAATGGCACGAAGTCTTAAAACTGACAAAAATGGGTTGAAAGTTCTTAAAATCGTCAAAATAATGGGGCGAACGTCTTAACATTAGGAAAACAATGGGGCTAAACATGAGGGAGAAAGGAGTCAAGAAAAAATCCCTCAAGTGGAGATCTCCCCTTAAATAGCACGAAAGGTTTAAATATTGACTATTGCAACTATGCCCCGTTTAAAATAGGTAGGCTAATTCTCTTGAAGATTAACCTTTATCACTATCAAACGACTAGACTAAATGAGCTAATATTTCTACCATTTGGGAAGAGTCCGCCAGGGTATAGGTGTGGAAATGTACAGCCCATTTGCTCTAGCCCTAATTGAGATACCGATTTCTGGACTACCTGTTTGGAACACGGTGTAGGCTAATAATAATAATAATAATAATAATAATAGGTCCTTGCTAAGCTCAGTACATCTAAAACCATCTATAGGTAGCAAAAATAACATGTTCGAAGCGTTATTAGAGTATTTAATCACGCAAGAGATTTCACGCGGCCGTTATAAGAATGGAATGTTCCACTTAGATAGCGTGGGCTCGCAGTACAGTCATCTTACAATGTTTAGTGTCACCTTCATAACTATTTACTTGCATTAATATATTATTATTACTACTCAATGATATCACTGAATAAAATGCAATTATTTCTTCGTTCAATTTTATGTGCTAAGAACTTCCATGTTCCATATACTATTATAGATTAATCAAAATCTAAATTGTGGAGGTAGGGTGTGAGTTTTGAATATAACTATCCGGCGGTGAATTCAAAACAGCCAATCAGCTTCTTCCACTCTAGCTTCTCATGCGGAAGGCGTTCATTGGTCGAAATCAAGTCCAAAGTTTTCTTTCTGATTTCAAAACTACGAGTGGATTCAGATCTACTTTGAAATATTATAGCTATTTGGGCTACTGTACAGCATTAATTAAAAAAATAACCTGAAATTGAAGAATAAATGCTAATATTATCCCTTTGTACTATTTACACAGTTAGATAATAGTGATACAAAATAGTATAAGTGGTATTTCATTTGCTAAGGAGTCGAATCAAACATGATACTAATTCTGCAGTAGTCTCAGTAATTTACTTCACCAATGCTTTTAAAACGCATTTAACATTTAAATACAATTACCTATTACCCATATCTACTTTACATTAATGGATAGTAATGACAAAATAGTTAAAATGCGAATATCAGCGAGGTTCGTTTCGTTTGCGCAAGTCGAATCCTTGGTCGAACAATCAACAAGTTGGAACAGTGTTGCTATTTTAGCGGCATTCCTGCTAGATAGAAACATTTGCTTACATCTAGCGCTTATTATCAATCCTTTATTGGGATAAAAACTTTTAGTTTTGAGACTAAGATAATCTATACATAATTTGTGTGATACTTGCAAAGATTTTAACAATATATTAGAGCTTTTGCCAATGTATTTTGATAGATTAAGGGTATTTAGAATCTAGCCATTACAATCTAGCAAAATTTGTGTGTTAGGCTTCTAATGGGATACATACCTGTACTTCTGATATATGGTTGCCTATAGGTGATTTTAGAGATAATTATGAACAGAAAAGCATTATATCAAACATTTCTACCTATTATTTACCGATACTATACGGATGTTTACTGTCTAGCGCTCTGACCGCTTTAATCTAGCGAATAATATGCAGGATTGGCAACGCTGGAAACGAGAGCGTCAGTTGGCCCCTGGGGTGTGCTGGGGAAGGTATGTACGGCGGCGTGGGTCCCGGGCAATTTGTTTTGGTCCAACGTTATTATGCGCTGTGATGGATCTTCAGGCATTCAAGGTAATGTGGAAGGGTTTTATTTGTTTATTATATTGTTAGTTAAGGGTATTTTTGTTATACTTTGTTTTCATTTTACGAATTTCTGTGTTGACGGGTTCGCTGTTGTCAATGTCAATGTTTTCAATTTTCGTCTAGTTTTACTTTCAGACCAATGATTTGACATGCAAGGGGCTTTTCCAATGGTTTGGAGGTAACATTTAAAGAGATTCAAATAATAATATTGGAATAGCCAAGGCTAACCCTAGTCCAACAACCTAGCTTGGGGTTCTCCCCTTGCCAGTTGCCACGAGGCCTTATTTACCAAGTTATCTTTAGGCTTTATGTTTTTCAAGGAATATAGGCCTAGGCTAGTGTTATATTGTTGGGTAGCATTCAAGAGACTACATCAGGACTCTTCTTCTTACCTCCGAGTCTGACCGGGTATAAGCTATCCTAGTGTTTACTAGCCTATACCCCTTTGAAAGGACATTAGCCTAACCTAACAACCTTACCTATCCTATCCTATCCTAGTATTATGGGTGGGGGCTGCCGCTCCCACACCCCCGCTATTTGACATCTTTTTGGTGTAATTTTCTGTGGAAAGGGTATTTTTTCAATTTGTCAATAGGCCTAACTAAAATCTAGGACTAGGCCCTATATGGAGAAAAGTATGGCGAATCTGTTGGTGCCTATTTTCCCTAATAAATTGTTTCTAATAAGGGCTACATTACACTCATCAAACGATAGTTGCTTTGCTCTACACTGTACTCTACATTGGCTATGATCTTAGAACTATTATATATCACCTGTATTGAAGTCCAAATGCAGCTACTAATGTAAATATAGACGGATAAATCCAGAGCTCGAGTCATGAGAGCGATTTGTTTACACTGAAAACACAACTTGTTCGTGCCATTGCAATTGCAATGTGCCATTGGATTATATTTGGATACAATAATATGTTGAGGGTGGGGTTTTGCACGGTTGCACCCCCTCAGGGCCCTCACCTCCCCATGACATACGGTAGGTCTATTGTCATCATTAGCCTATATAGGCCTATCAGGGTGTCAATCCACAAAATATGAATTGTGTTATCCTTATGGTTTATTATTTTGTTATCATTATAGCGCGACGGAGCAGCGAGCGCCAAAGGCGCGATTCATTACATTGAGCGTATTTATCAATACCTTTATATCAGTGTGGAATGTTTTCATAGAAATACATTGAGCGTATTTATCAATAACAAATATCAGTGTGTACAGTTTGCACTATTGAATTTGAATTAATGCTGTCTTGGACTGTGGACACCCTTAATTCCATATTATTCCAATACAATACCCAATCACTTTGGCAATTAGGCACTCCAAATTCTTGTGAAGTTGTGTTCTGTAACATTAATACCAAAAACAAACAAAAAATGGTTGGGGGAATTTCTGTTATCATTATAGCCTACAAAAAGTTCATTTGCGTTATCACTAAAAAAACAGCGTCGTTTGACACCCTGGCCTATATTGCCAGCAGGGGGCAAATAGGCTAACCGAGAAAAAAAAAATCGCCGTCAAAATAGGCTAGACGCGAACTTAACCGCGGCGATCGACCATGTAAACATGACGGCGGCTGCGTCGGACGCTTGCGATCATGTTCCCGTCTATTTTGACTGCCATTGGATACAATAATATGTTGAGGCGGCAGGCAGGGCTTTGCCCCCCCCCCCATGACATAGTCATCATCATATAAATTACCAGCAGATACGTTCCCGTATAATTTGACTTTCTTGGTAAGAGTTGTATTAGTTGTATAAGTGGCGTACCGTTCGCTTTGTTTACATAGCCTAGTCGCACGCTCGCAGTTACATTCCCACATTATTTGACTGCTGATATTTGTCCCTGCTGGTAAAATATATGATGACAATAAATCATATGAGGTGAGGGGGGGCAAAACCATTATTGTATCCCACGGCCAGGTGTTGGGTAAAAATTTGGGATGGATGTAGTGATCGGGCGTACGGTCGTCATGTGAGCTCGCAGTTACGTTCCCGTCTATTTCGACGCTATATTTTCTGCTATTTGCCCCCTGTCATTACTACATGAAAACTAGGTTAGGTTAGGTTAATTAATGTATTTATATCCAAAGGCAGTCAAAATAGACGGGAACATGATGGGAAAGGTCCGACGCCACTACGCGTAGTGTAAACAAGGCTGGCGGTACGCTCGCACTTAACATTCTTGCCAAAAAAAAATCCGGCCATGGCCAGGTGTTGGGTAAAAAAAAAATCCGGCCGTGGGATACAATACTGGGTTGAGAAAGGCTTTGCCTCCCTCACCCCCCATGATTTATTGTCATCATCATATATATTTCCAGCAGGGGCAAATAACAGCAGTCAAATTAGACACAAACGTATGACTATCTTACTATGTAAACCAAGCGGACGATGCGCCCGCTAATACAACTCTTTATTTTTTTCCCGATTGACACGCGCGAGATATCTCAATCTTTGTAACATAGCCTATATACGGTACAGTCTTTACGACTCTTACATAATTTCTATAGGCCTATGTCATTACCTTTGAAAATTACAATATACCGGTACTGTATTTTATTGGCCATCTTGAATCAGTAAAGATCTATTTTTTTCCATTTTCCATCGTATTTTTAGTATGTTGTCCTCCACATCAGTGCTAAGACCAGCGGGGTTCTGGGTTAGGTTAGGTTAATGACAAAAATATGGAAATTGTTGGGGTGATGCGGTATGGTCAAAACGAGACATTTCCATTTCCGCAACAAATTTGGGGATGGATGTAGTGATCGGGCGTACGGTTGTCATGTTGTGTGCTCGCAGTTACGTTCCCGTCTATTTCGACGCTATATTTTCTGCTATTTGCCCCCTGTCATTACTACATGAATACTAGGTTAGGTTGTTTGGTTAGGCTAATGTATTTTTATATCCAAAGGCTGTCAAAATAGACGGGAACATGATGGGAAAGGTCCGACGCCACTACGCGTAGTGTAAACAAGGCTGGCGGTACGCCCGCACTTAACATTCTTGCCCAAATTTGTGCTAAAATTGAATGTTTCACATGAAAAAACATATTTTGTTTGGAAAACTAATCAGAAAATTTACCCACAACTCTTAGGCCACTTTTGTATTTTTTCAAAATTATCCCACATCCAATTATTTGCCTCTTGCTGGCAGGCTATATAGGCTATGATGATGACAATAAGTCCTGGAACGCCGGTATGCCCGCTAACATACCCTTTACTAAACGCTATTTTGGTGCGACTCGGTAAGAGTTGTGTTACCGGGCGCACTACCCTCACACCTGACCCATTTGCTGTTGACCATTTTGTTGGGACGCACAATTTTAGGTGTTTTTTCACCACCAATAGCCTAATTATGAGTAATTTGTCTGCAGAGGTGTTGGGACCGCAGCCTCTACGGAAGATACCAAGTTAGGTTAGGTGGTGCTAAGGATGTAGTACCGGGTACCGGTATTTTGGCGTATTGCCCGCCTTGTTTACACTACTCGCACGCTTGCGACCATGTTCCCATCTATATTGACTGCCGTGTGATACAATGATAGGTTGAGGGAGGCTTTGCCCGGGGCGGGCAAAGCCTCCCTATGGTAAAAACCTATAAATCAGTAATATACAGACCCATTACCCCAAGAACATTAAAAAAACACAAGTGGGGAGGGCTTTAAAGCTCAGGGAAAATGAGGGGTTAAGGCGTTTAATGAGTGAATATGGGTAGCCTATAAAGACTTTGTTCATCTTTTATTAGGACAGTTCCGTACATAAATACGGAAACTAGAGCCAAGTTTTGTACTGTACTTACGAGATGTAATAAAGACATTAATATGATAACTGCGGGTCGATTCACACTCGAACGTCACCCGTTCCTCAGCGTAAGCGCACGACTGCAGGCGGACTGCTAGATATACCTAAAACTACCCAAACATAATGTAGGCTAATTGATTACCGGTACCCAAAAGAAAGCAAATTGCACAAAATCGAGGCAAAAATTGGCTTTGGTTTTTTGTATGTTTGTAGCAAATTGAAGGGGGCCTAATTAGGGGTCCTGATGGATACGGATTGCTTTGGCTATATTATCACTTCCTAGGACATAATAACTGTGATGATCATATGTCATTGGGGGGTGATGGGGGCAAAGCCCCCCCTCAACATATTATTATATCCAATGTCAGTCAAAATAGCCGGGAACATGATGGCAAGCCTCCGCGTAGTGTAAACAAGAAGGGCAGTACGCCCGAACTCTACATTCTTGCCAAAAATGGTATAAATGTACCTGAAATTAAATTAAAAAAGACGTCGCTGGTACAGAAGGGGTTAACCCCTTAGTTTCCCTGAGGTTGTAAAGTTGCATCCCCCCTGACATAATTGGGCCATGTACAGTACTGTTTTACAGTCTTTTGCCACATTATTCTTGTGGAAAGTACCGTATACGGAAATGCCACTTTGTGCGAAGGTACCCCTTAGTTCTTATAGATCCTTCCTTATCTGAACAAAATTATCTAGTGATAGCCAGAATGTACTGTTATAATCGGGAAGGATGTACTGTACTGTAGTATCTGGGCGTATCGCCAGCTTTGTTTACATTATTCGAACGCTCGCGGTTACGTTCCCGTCTATTTTGATTGCTTTTTTTCTGTTATTTACCCCCTGCTGGCATTATATATGATGATGACAAAGGGTGAGGGCCTCAACCTATTATTGTATCCCACGGCAGTCAAAATAGACGGGGATGTGACCTGTCATACGAGTAATGTAAACAAAGCCGGCAGTATGCCTGAATACTACATCCTTACCTTATAATCTTCAAAATGTAAATGAGTGCCTTGTCTTACAGAATAAGTGCGAACACGTCATGCAGAGCAGAATACAACACAGGTACCTGTCGTAAGAAAGCCCAGGTGACTGAAGCCGTTCTCAGGCGAGGGGATGAGGAGGGTGCAGAAACGCCCGGGGCCGGGACACCAAAGCCCCACCCAAGCCCCTGTGCCTTGTTACAAAGCGCTGCAAAAACTGTTTATTCTGATTAAGTAAGGTAAGAAAGTTATATGTAAACCTATCACTATTGTTTAAATTTATGTAATAGTTAGCGTTTAAAAATATGTGCGTGATAACTCAGGTTCGAATCCCGGTGGATCACATACGGCATATGCTTTCATTAATTTAATTGGAGGTGTTTGGTGTTGTGGTGAAATTAATAAAAATATAGGCCTACTTTATACTGTATAATTATGTAGTACCGGTATGTTTTACATTAAAGACCACTTCATCAACAAAGAGTGTGGTTTCAGTTGTTTGTGTTGTAATACAGTAGGCCTACTGTATAATGGTGTTATGACAATTGGGCCGTGGTCGTTGCCATGAGGTACATAATGGGTTGAGGGGGCTTTGCCCCTATCAGACCCTGTGACTTTTTAAAAATCAGTAGGACTACTGGTATCATTTTTTACAGTAGAGGGCCTAAGTAGAGTTTTACCCCACAATTTTGGTGCCGACTTCGTTGATCGCAAGATTCAACAAATGTAATGTACAGCATATAATTAAAGGGTTGACACACATTCCGCTGTACTTTAGTGGTTTATTCCTCAGCCCGCTTTTACAATCTTTGTTTACAACCGTCTCTCGCTATCCTCTCACAGTGTTCCCAGCTCACTTAGATGACTAACGCCATGCGCATTGTCACCAACTCATATACACTACATCCCTCCCTTCTTTAGACATAAACCCTTTTTATGAATAGACAATAACATAAAGGCACACTTGGCATCTGAGAAAATCAACATAATAATGGCATCAATTACATTCTCAATACAGTACCTGAAAATGATAAAACAACATATTCCTGTCTGACTAATAATATTCATAAAATGGTAATAAAGATACTGGTATCAAATTATCTACCGGTACTGTACTGTAACCTACCCTAGAGGCAACCCACAACACCATTCTCTACACTATCCGCCAGACAAATCATAGCCCTCAAATCGTTTTGGCCTTCTGATTTCCCTTGCTGGTCTAACTCTAGTGATTTGATAACCTGGGGATTCTTGCCCACCTGTAGGACTTCTAGGTATTATTGGTACTGGTATTCTTTCAACTACATGCCCATTCTTTTCATGTATATTTTGACCAGATGGGGATAACTGTACCGGTATCACTGGGGAACTAACTGGAATTACTGGCACCGGCACACGATTAGCAGTGTGCAGAGGTGATGTTGCGTTTCCCTCCAAGCTTACACCCTTATCATTTGCTTCTGATACACTCGGTTCCCAATACTTCTTTACAAACGACAAGTTTCTCCTCAATTGTCCCCCAGACTCACTTCTAACCGTCACTTCCCCTCCCTCTCTAGAAATAACCTCAAATGGTTCAGGACAGAAATTGGGAGACAGTTTGTTTGTTTTAGCTTGCCTGACTAAGACCCGGTCTCCAGGCTCCATGACTCGCTCAGCTGCATGTCTCTTTTCATCAGCGTACACTTTACCTTTTATTTTATTAGACCAGTCTTTATCCCTAAATTCCTCATTGTAAAACTCACTACCGGTACCAGGTTGTAATTCAGGTAATTTTGATCTCATCTCACGCCCAAACATCAAAAAGTAAGGAGTAGTTCCAGTAGTCACCTGAGGTGTTGACCTGTAAGCAATAAGGAATTTCAGAAGCTCCTGACGCCAGTTTTTCCCTTCCACCTGTGCCACCCGCAGAACTTTCATGATTGTACGGTTCTGTCTCTCCACTTCCCCATTTGCTTGTGGCCACAAACGTGTTGTTTTCATGTGTTCAATACCATTTTCTGCTAAAAAGGCTTCAAACTCTTCTGAAACAAACTGGGTCCCATTGTCTGTCCTGAGTGAAACAGGCATGCCGAACCTGGCAAAAAATTGGTAGAAGGGCTTCTATTACTTTAGTGCTAGTTACAGACTTCATAATCACCACCTATAAGAACCTACTGTAGTAGTCTACTATCACTAACAGGGATTCTCCTGTTGGTAAAGGCCCCAACAGGTCTGCGCTACAATCCTGCCACGGTCCACTGGGAGGCAAAACCTGTGACATTGGTTCAGGTGCTGGGTAATCACCCACTGCTTGGCACCCTTGACAAGTCTTGCATCTTTTCTCCACATCTGCATCAATTTTAGGCCATCATACTTTACTTCGCAACCTGTATTTTGTTTTTACTATAACCTGGTGTCCTTCATGGGCTAGCTCAAGTACCCTATCCCTCAAGCTTTGTGGTATCACAATCCTGTTGCCTCTCAGCAAGAGTTCACCATAAACACAAAGTTCTTCTTTAATAGGAAAGAATGGTGTAGCTTTAGTAAGCCTCCAGTCTCCAGTTTTAATACTGGTTTTTACCCTCTGTAACTGATCATCATTGATGGACTCTTGCTCAATCTCTTGCTGATAAAGCAACAGGAACATTGCTCTCCACTACTGCCCGAACATAGTCATAAGTTTCACCTTTGTCCCTCTGTACTCCAGAATTCAGCCTAGATAACACATCAGCAATATTGCCTACACCCGGTCGGTATACAACATTAATATATGTCTGCAGCCTGAGTACCCACCTCTCTACTTGGGCTGACGGTTTTGATCTAGATGAATAGATGAACTCTAATGGTTTGTGGTCAGTTTCAAATTTACGACCAAACACATTCAGATTAAACCTCTCGCATGCCCACACTAGTGCCAGTGCTTCTCTTTCTGTCTGGCTATACCTGCGCTCGACGTCTGTCAAGCTCCTGGAGGCATAGGATATTACCCTCCATAGACCACCTAGCAGCTGAAGTAAAACTGCCCCTAGACCAGTTGGCGAGGCATCTGCTACAATCCTCGTTTTACAATTTGGCTTGAAATATGCAAGTACTCTTGTTGACGTTAGACATTCTTTCAAATGGTCAAAACTTCTCTGTTGCTCCTCACCCCACTCAAACATTAAATTTTTGCGAGTAAGCCTCTGAATTGGCTCAGCTACAGTTGACAAATTTGGTATAAATCTAGACACATACTGCACAAGCCCCATGAATGATCTCACTTCCCCTGTATTACTCGGTGCCACTGCATCTCGTATATCACCTATTTTCTCTTCACTAGGTTCCACACCATTCTGTGTTATCTCGTGACCAAAAAAATTGAGTTTCCTAAGCCTGAATTCACACTTCCCTGCATTGAGGGTAAGACCAGCCTCCTCCAACCTGCTCAGAACTGCTAGTAACCTCTCATCATGTTCTTTCTCATCCCTCCCATAAACAATGAGATCATCAGCAATATTGGCTACCCCTTTACAACTCCTGATCACCCCCTGGATTATCTGCTGGTATTTCTCAGGTGCTGAACTGACCCCAAACATTAACCGCTTATACCTGTAAAGTCCCCTGTGAGTAGCAAAAGTTGTAATGTACCGACTTGATTCATCCAAAACTATCTGGTGAAAACCCCACTTTAGATCAAGTTTACTGAATACAGTACTTCCATTTAGGTCTTGCAGCAGTTCCTCCACAGTTGGAATAGGTTGGCGTACCCTGATTGTAGCCTCATTAGCCTTTCTCATGTCAACACAAATTCTAACATCACCATTTTGTTTTGGGGCTACAACTAAAGGGGATACACAGCTAGTGGGACCCTCCGGTACCTCCTCGATGATGTCGTTCTTCAATAACTCATCCAGTTTGTCATCCACCTTATCTCTTAAACCGAATGGAATTCTTCTCACTCTTTGAGCCACCGGGAAAACACTCGTCAATGTTCAGCTTAAGATCATAATCTTTTAGCTTCCCAATACCCACAGAGAGTTTGTCGTATTTGTCCTTTATCTCCTCCGGCAGTTCACTAACATTGTTTACATGAAATGGCCCAATTCTCAAAATATTAAGGGTTTCTGCAGTATTTTTGCACAAGAGGGTCCTCCCTGGCCAGTCGACCACAACAAATTCAGCTACACATCTCTGATCATTGGCTGGGCAGTGAACCTCTGCTGTAAAAGTTCCTAATGTAGGCAGGGGTTCACTACTACCATAAGCAAATAACTGTTTTGCACCTTTTCTTGATTTGCATTTACCTTTACAAGATTTTAACATTTCCCAAGTTTCTACCCCCATTACATTACTAGTAGCTCCCGAATCAATCATTACATCCTTCACTCGAACACCCCCAACCTGAAGCTGAATTAACACATTAGGCCTATTCTGATCTTTGTATTCATTTGATACAGAAAATGCAAATTCCCTGTTGTCCCCAGTAAATTGTCCCTTTTTGTTACTCCCACTCTCAACCAAGTGCGTGTTGGTGGTAGTCTTCCCTCCTTGCCGTGCCTCCCACTGGTAATCCACAGGTATTGGGGTGCGGCACTTGATCCTGAAATGTCCTACTTTGCCACACTTGTTGCACTTACCTCCTCTCGCTGGACAAAACTCATCCCTGGCAAAGTGGCCAAAACCTCCACAGCGGTAACATTCTTTCTTGACCTGGTCCTGGTTGTCGTCGTTCCTCCCTGCACGGCTGCTTGTACATGATCCTGGGTAGGCTGGGTTCCTTCCACGTCGAGTCTCCCCCCTCATAGCGTTCACTTCGGAATCCACCTCGTTGACCTGGCTTGTAGTAGGGCTAGGGCTAGGCTTGTCTACTCCCATTACCTCCATTTGCCTGTCAACTGCCTCTTGAGCCCTCACCACTTAGAGCAACCTCTGCAGTGTTACAGAGCCATCCAATTCTAAAAATTTCCTTCTCAGTTTTGGAGAATAACATTTATCAATCAGCTGGTCCCTCATGTATTCTTCTACCTTATCTCCAAAATCACAAGTTGCACTATGCTGTCTTAGCCTACACACATACTGATCTACTGTCTCCATACTTGACTGGCTTATCTGTCTAAACACATGTCTCTCAAAAGGTATATTAGTCTTAGGTGTAAAATACTCGTCTAGAATCTTCACTGTTTCACTGTAGCCCTTCGCATCATCCTTACCCACCAAGGCATAAAAGATTTCTTGCACTGCCGATCCAGCGGTATGAAGAAGTAATGCAGTCTTCTGTTGCTCCTCTTTCACACCCTTCCCAATAACGAATAGATTGAAAGATCTCTTCCACAGCTTCCATCTTTGTGCTAGGGAATGGGGTTCACCTTGGACATCAAACGCCCTGAGGCCACCAACATCCAGTATTACCGAGCTGCTCATCTTGCCTGTCTTCACTATTTTCGGCTTCTGGTCATCTCAGCACATGCTAGTGAACTTTATCCTCGTCGCCAAATGTAATGTACAGCATATAATTAAAGGTTTGACACAAATTCCGCTTTACTTTAGTGGTTTATTCCTCAGCCCGCTTTTACAGTCTTTGTTTACAGCCGTCTCTCGCTATCCTCTCACAGTGTTCCCAACTCACTTAGATGACTAACGCCATGCGCATTGTCACCAACTCGTATACACTATAGTCCCCATGCAGCATTTGCACCTGCAGTATCTGCACCACACCAGCCTTAACCGTGCTATAAGGCAGTTTACAACAAGAAAATACGGTATCATGGTATTCTATCTATCTATCTATCTATTGCCTGACGCCGTGATCCCCGAAGGGGTGGCCACGAACGAACCGCCCCCATGCACCTCTGTCCCCAGTCAGTCGACGCCCCTCCCCCCAACCAGCACCGCCTTCGTTCATGTACTTCCACCTCATATTCGGTCTACCTCTCCCCCTCTGTCCCTCCACCTCGCTCTCGTACACCCTCTTAGTCATTCTCTCGCTTTCCATACGTTCCATATGGCCGAACCATCTCAAGTTGTTCCTTTTCACACTTTCCAGCACATCTACCTCCACACCACACCTCCTTCTTACTTCCTCATTAGTCTGTCTATCCCTCCATGTAACTCCGCACGCACTCCTTAAGTAATTCATTTCCACTGCTCTCACTCTTGGTCTGAGTCTCTCAACCAACGTCCATGCTTCGCTTCCGTAAGTCAGTGTCGGGATTACCACACTGTCATGCAAGGACTTCTTCACTTCTATACTGACCACCCTATTTCTTGTTACTGCTTTTAGCGTTCCTACAACCCTCTTCCCCTGTTGTACTCTCTCCCGCACCTCTTCATCCATAGTCCCATCTTTACTCAACACACTGCCCAGATACTTAAAAGAGTTGACGATCTCCATCATGGTATTACAGGAGAATATCGCGGCGATCACTCTTTATGCATTGGGTAGCCTATCACCTTTTTTTTCTGAAATTATCCCACAGCCAGCGGTTATTTGCCCCTTCCTGTCATATATATTGATGACAATAAGTCTTGGGAGGGGTGGGAGGGTGCTTTGCCCCCCCCTCAACCCAAAAAAATATCAAATAAGAAGCAAACGCAGAAAGCGGCTGACTGCACATTCAAAGTGGTGAGGGATGGGGTCGCCGCATCCCTACGCCAGAGAGAGAAAGACTAACTTATGCCAGTGGACTACAGGTCTATAAATGATCAAAGTTTTCTCGGGCTGTTTACTGTATTTATCTCTGGCTAATATTTACATTACCATTATTGTTATTGTTTTGTTTGCTGTGTTAGGCAAGCATTACAGTTATGTTGTCCAGTTGGCACACCCGGCTGTGACCTTGTGAAGCAACGATGATCTTTTGCATCGTGATTAACCAGTAAGCATCCAGCAGTCTTCTTTCTTTGATCGGTCATTTTTCTACATGGTTTGTGGGTTGTATAATTAATTGCGTTATTGATGAGGAAGTTGGATTCAGTATAACAGCCCACTGGCACAAGTCGGCCTTTCTCTCTGGCGTAGGGATGCAACGACCCAACCGCCCGCCACTTCGGTGGTGCAGTCAGCCTCTGTAACAGTTACGGTGATTTCTTGTTAATGCCTTATTGTAGCACAGTTAACCTTCCAGCCCGGCTACGCATTACATAAATATTCCCCGAAACCCGGGTGTTTTGGCCGTAAAAACGTCTAGGCTAGGCTACCGTATATTTGTTATTCTGACTACTTCCCGCATCCCCACGCATCCCCAAGCGTAGCTGTGTTATTTACCTGTAGAATGGCGTTAAGTAGAGCTCTCTAAGTCAACTGGTTGAGTTGTGATGATGATTTCATTGGAGATAATTTTATGGCAAAAACAGCCACTTTACACTACTTTTCGATACTTAACAACAACATACAGGCACACACGAACAAGCGACGCTCTCCTTCTTGTGGCCGGAGATGCGGGGCGTCGGTCCAGCCGGCTGTTGTTTACTTGCGTCGGACCGACGCCTCGCACACCAAGCTCACAGGCTTTGAGCTCATGGGTGTTTAAGAGCCCTTCCGGGCAGCTCGTGTATGCTTTTTTATGGGCGTTCAAGAGCCCTTCCGGGAACAGAGGGTTAAGGCTGGTGTGATGCGATTTCACCAGGTGCAAGTGCTTCAGGGGGACTTTATTGAGTTTTGCTGAAACATTGTTACCGCTATACCAACATCGGCCACTGTGATGACATGGGGTTGTGTTGTGGCAAGTCTTTATTGTACTGTACTACAGTAAAGAGACTAAAACCACGCTTTATGTGGATGAATCTGTCTTTAAACATGTATGTATGTACCGGTGTCATTATTCGTATTCATTTTTACCCTGATATTTGAATTGTGATTAGTTTTAGGCGCTTTATAAATTATCAAAGGTGTCTCGCTAATTCAATCGCCTTATTAATTATTGACGTTATATTTGCACTTAAGTGGTTCAATAAATAAGGGTAAGGGCTCGATATGTACTAGAATTTTTGACCGCAACTGTACTGTAAACAAACATAATACAGTACTGTACTTGTGTTGTGTTGCAGGATTAGTTTCCTCCTTGGACCTCCATTAAGCTTATAAATCACCTCCACGACCACCCTTCAAGATACATTTGTACAGTTTTCAGAAGAAAAATTTCCCGGCCAGAGGCTGGTTCCTTAAAATTACTGGTTCACTCTCGCTCGCTAGGAAACAATTCAACACCTAAATGGTATAACAGGTCTCGAAATTGCCAAACTAATGGGGCAAACATCTAAAAGTCTGAAAACTAAGAGCGCTAAACATGAGGGTCCAGAAAAACCCTCCGGGATGGATGTAGATTCCGGGCGTACGGTCGTCATGTTTACATAGGGCGATCACCGCAGTTAACTTCGCGTCTATTTTGACGGCAATTCTTTCTCGGTTATTTGCCCCCTGTTGGCAATATATATGATGATGACAATATGTCATGGGGGGGGAAACATGTTATTGTATCCAATGGTATTCAAAAGAGACGGGAAAATAAATGCAAGCGTCCGACGGCGCCCCCGCCGTCATGTTTACATTTTTCGATCACTGTGGTTAAGTTCGCGTCTATTTTGACGGTGATTTTTGTTCGTTGCTTGCCCCTTGCCTGGCAATATATATGATGATGACAATATGTCATGGGGGGTTGAGGCCCCTCAACATATTATTGTATCCAAAGGCAGTCAAAATAGACGGGAACAGGATGGCAAGCGTCCGCCCCGTCTCTGCGTAGTGTAAACAAGGCTGGCGGTATGCCCAAATTCTACATTCTACCCAAACCTCCTTGAGAAAAATGTAATATCTAAATAAAATACTGTACTGTATTGTAATGATTGCTTTATCTTGCAGGTTGAGTTTGTCACGGTAGCAACACATCCACCTACCACACTAGACTAATCCTTCCCGTCGTCACCAAACAACTACAAGGTCACAATGATTAAGGTAACATCAATAAGTTATATACTGTACAGATCTTCCTGACTACCCGATGCCCCGATTTACGTTATTATTACATAAACTTTATGGTTTGCTATACGATTTTTCCATTTAAGATTGGGTGTTCAGGAACGTAACCCAATCGTAAGTCAAGGGGAATCTGTATTATCCATTAGCAACGGCTGTAGCGTGGTTATTAGAGCACACGGCTGCTAACCGTGACTGTGAAGTTGAGGGTTTGAGTCTCGGGCCAGCCAGTGTTCTATATATCAGACGCCACAGTACTGCTAGCTGCCAAATATGGTTTCCCAAGACTGGAACCCTCAACCTCACAGTTTGCAGGCGAGTGCTCTACCAATCGTGCTACACTGCTACAGCCTGTGACATGTGGCGCTTGCTCCGTCAATGTTTGATGAGCAACTTTTTTCTCATAACGGTACTTGTTTTTTGGTATTTTGTCATTGGAATCGACAACTAGACTGAATATATAAATTTTTAAGAGACTGAACTAGTATATATATCTGTAATTAAGAAGATGCCAGACCACAATTGCCTGGAAAAGTGGACAGGGGACAGTTACTGACTTAATCATAAACTTAACCCTTTGAGGAGTATGATGCATTTTAGTTTATTCTGGCTATCATTAGAACATTTTATGTATTTTTAGGAAGGACCTTTAGTAATGTAAAGGGTCAAACAAACTCAATAAATCCAGAAAAAGTGGTTGTGTGACACTGGCTTAAAGAAAATGTGAGATAGAAGTATTAAATACAGTACAGTATTATGGAATCGTTGAGTATTCTTTTCTGGTAATCATTCGACAATTGTATTAAGTTTATGTTTGAGTTGTGTAATCAGAAGGTGAATTGACCTTTTACGATTTTCAGGCTATAAGGAAGTTGGAGCCGTAAACATCGATATAATTTCATTTTAGTTTTCACCAACCCACCAATTAATTTACAAATAAACCTAACTAATGAAATCAAGGACTCGAACCTAGGATACTCACACCAAAATTCCGCACACTAAGCATTACGCTATCAAGACAGTACCGGTACTAATATAGGTTTCATTCATAAATTTAAAGAACGAGTGCTGCACACCAAATGTGGTTTTATGTAGTTTTACGAGGTCTACAACCGTGTTTTAGCTGGTAATTGTGCTAAATATTGATGATCACAGGGAGCAGTTTTAACCTCTCGGCTGCGCATGGGGGTATGAGACACCATATGCCTGTGCGCACGTATTTGAGCTGTTCCCATCACTAACATCGTTATTTTACCATAAATATCGTTAATACTTATTCATATGCGCCTATTTTACTATTAATATGAAGATATTAACCAGTTACAACAATAAAACAAGTGGAAACAGTGTTTGGCTGGTCAAAATCGCGAAATGAAAGCGAGAGTGAGTGTGAGCCAACCTTCCACTCACGAAGCTTTGAGAGACACTGGAGGTACCTCTCAATTCTGTTCCTGACTTCTCCCCTAATTCCCACGCTTGGTAACACTGATGACAACGCCCTGCTAGCAACTCGCTAATGTTAGCACGAAAATAGACCACAGAATAAGGGAATAACAGGTAAAATAGGTGATAATTGAAGGAGGGGGGGATGTGGAGGAGTGATATTTGGCATGGCCCAGGGGCAAAAAAAAAAAAAAAAGAGGTTCAAGTTTTTTTGGGGTGTTTTAAATGGATTTTGTTAGGCCCAGGATCTTAAGAGTCTTCCCGCAGTCGCCCGGGGAAACTCTTGAGTCTTCCCGCAGCTCCTGTGTTAATATAGGATTGCGCCGATTCGGAAAGTTGGGTACGTCACTTTGTTTACATGGTTATTAACTGTACAAGCAGGGGTGTGGTCCCAGCTAATAATACTAGCTTATGTTACGTTAGGAAAGTTTATAGATGATACAGGTATATGACTAAATTCAGATTTTTTGTTTTGGTCAAACTAGACATACCGGTAATTAGATCGTAGCCTAACTCTCAAAATTGGCGTGCTACCATTCTGTACTAAAACTGCATCAATTACAGCTCCAACTTCCTCATAGCCTGAAAGTCCCAAGTGGTCAATTAAGATACCCCAGTACCATTTGAACCACTTATTCTAAAAAGTTAATTTTATATGTTGAGTAAAATAATCTGGCAACAGCAGCAGTACCGGTAACGTTTTTAGTGGAAGATGCTTTTCTTGCTTGTATGCTGGTTACTATTAGATAGGCTTGCTTAGGCACGGCAATGTTATTTTTTTTTTTTTTTTTTTAGGATTTTTTGTGATTTGCTCCCTAGACCTCTATCTAGCTTAATAGAGCTACCAGTATCTCTAATGTAGATATTTGAATGTTTATTTGTAAATGCCCTTCCATGGCCGATTCGAGACAGCCCAAACAGGGACCAAAAAAAAAAAAAAAAAAAAAAAATGCACACATGTAGATTGCCCAGGGATACTAAGGACCTCCACAAAGACCCTAGAGAAAGGAAGACAGACCTGCCTTATGGGCGGCCCAGTTGGCATGGGTCAGACTAGCCACCTAGCGGCTGATAGGAATAAACACTGCAGTTGGCGGCCTCATTCAAGCGGGAGAGGTGTGTGTTTCTCGTACACGTGGATATTGATGGCTTATTATTGTTGCCACGATGGGGATTACAGGATGTTCAGCTATAAACTGCTGCAATAATTCAAAATGGAATAGAGACCTGTCTCTTTTCTGCTTTCCAAAGGATCCTGTGAGTTTTAACTTAGTTGTGTAGCTAGGAAATGCATAATTTTGTACTATCAAATCATAATGTATCTGATGTCTGTGACACTGATAGTGTACCAGTCTTCAGGTTTATTAACTAACAGGAATTATGCGTCAGCCTGATGTTTTAATGGCACACTATAATGATCATTAGGCCTATTGACAAAAATATATATGAAAACTGAAGGCTATTTGCTGCCGTCCATAAGAGTTCAGAGTGAATAATATTTTCAGCCACATTTCCAAGTTCACTTGCTGGGGTACCGTTAATACGTAAAATATATTAACAAGGATTCTCTATACTAGGTATTAACAATTACTAAAGGTATTTTCGATCTCACTATTGTGTGCCACATAATTATGAACGCAGTTTAGTCATAAAAACGCATTGCATCAAGGTGTGACGACTATAGGTTATGATGTTAGAGGAAATGGTGATTATAATAATTATAGAACACTGGTGGTAATGGTGATACTGTGTTAGGCTAATTATATTAGTGATTAATGGTACAAATAATGATGGTAACTGGTGCTATAATATGTTATTTTAAGGCTTAATATATTTTACAATTAAATGTCCATAAATATGAGGTAATATGTGTATGAGGTGTGGTGGAGTGGTCTTGCCACTGGCCTGGTAATCCAAAGGTCCCAGGTTCAAATCCCGATGTATCAATGGGAAGATATTATTGGGATGGAATTTGTGCTGTACCTAGTATCAGTGCATTACCACAAGCCCACCGAAACGTCAATAAAATACCCTCATTGTTCCCTGATTAAATATCACTGTATGAATATTCCCATATTCAAAATATGCTATAGGGGTGCAATGCCTGGTGAGTTATCTGCTCAACAGGTGGCGTTGTGTGTGTGTAAGTGTGAGAGTCCGAGTGTAGGGGGTGAGACAGTGAAGCACGGGAACGAGGTGGCTTCAGAGATGGGGTCGTTTCGGGCCATGAGTGAGCACCGTGCCTCATGTGAATGCAAGATGGCAGGTGCTCATTGTACTCTACATGCTTCACATGTCTCACTCCCTAGACTGGAACAAGACCTCACAGGCTTCACTGTTCATTGTAAAGCGGTGAATGTTAAGGCTCTCAGCCTATGCCTGAGAGGAAGTAAGTTGGAATATAGAAAAAAAAAAAAAAAAAAATATGATAGCTAGCATACAAATATAAAACATATACAATATTTTAATTCTCAACATTTCATATTGGAGAGAGAGAGAGAAAGAGAGTGTGGGAGGGGTTGACACCTCAGTAGGGACTTTAATCCTAGGGGAGGGTATATTTGTCATTAGCAAAGGAATGGAAACACAGACACATTTGTGTGTGTGAGAGAGAGAGAGAGAGTGAGAATGTGCGTGTGCAATTTTCTACCTTTCCTGAGCTAATCACGGCACTAGACAATCTATTCCACACATCTACACCAATTGTGCCCCAGACTCTGATTCTCTCCTCATCACACTATCTGAGTTAAACAAAGCTCGTACACAGTCATGTTCAACCTATAGAGCACCATCAACATCCATTTCAACTTCTTGTGATACAAGTGACTTGTCTTATGACTACCAAGTTGATGATTTGGATGCTAATGGTGTCAGTTATGTTCTAGGCTATGTACTAAAAAAGCTAAATATCTCTTGTGCTACCTGCTCCACTTCATTTGTAAACAATTCTGATTTTCTCAATGAAGCTAGTCAGATATTTACACATGAAAGCTTTCAAAACATCGAACAGAGACTTTGGTGGTCTCACAGTACCATCAGAGGATTTGGTGCAATCATTTCACTCTGTTCACAGCTCTATGATTGTACCATTGTTGGGCGGGTGCCCAACCCCGAAAGGGGTTGAAATAGGGGAGCTATCCCCCCGCCAAAGGCGGCTTTCTAGGGCCTTTCCTAGCTGATGCTGAGAGGATTGGGTTCTAGTCATATGGTTCTGGGCTGGTCTATCAGAGTGAGAACTGAGCGATCTTTGCCATACCCATAGCTTACTCCGACTGTTCCTTTTACTTATGTATTTCCTAGATCTCAAGTGACGGCGTCGTTTCCGTGGATTGACCTCCCAATCTACCAAGATTGTAAGCCAAAGCGTCACATTTTTCCTTTGCCCCTCAACTTTCTCTTCATAATTGCTGAGGGGCACAGGGCCCTGGGTGGGGCTTTGGTTTTCCGGGCGTTTCCGCACCCTCCTCAGCTCCCCGCCATGGAGTGGCTTCGGTCACCCAGGCTTTATTGTGGTAGGCAGGGAGGGTTCTGTGGGGGCACTCGGTTATGGCCTTGGCCTTGCTCGGGGCCTTGGGGCTGTTCGGCCAGGCAGCTTGGGGAACAACAACAACCATTCCTGTCTGACATGACAAATCTGGTTGGACCGAATGTGAATTCCAGGTTGACCATATGTGTTGTAAATACTCTGTCACACCTTTCACTCTGCAGAAATTGCTTGTTTAAAATTGCACAAGTGTATTGCAGAATAGCAATATACTGGAAAATTCACAAACTAAATAATAGTTATCGAGCTTCCCAAATGAAAAAACAAAGCAGGAAATCTTTAATTTTGAAACATGTGTAGTGCTAACAGGTTCACATCAGGCCTAAGATGCTCGGGGAATAAGTGTGGTAATATACAGCCCCTTTACTCCAGCCCTGTTTTAGTTACAGAGATTAGAAGTAATACTTTCTGGCCTAACTATAATGAACAGGGTATAGTAGTAGTAGCAGTTGTAGTGGTGGTGGTGTATTCACAAACAATGTTACATAGTCATAAGAATGGCTTTATAGGTGGTGATGGAGTATTAGGCTACAGTATATAATCACAATGTTCTGTAGTGTTCAGAATAAATATACAAGGTGGTGGTGGTCTACTGTACTGCAGGCTATTACATATTCACTATGTTCTGTAGTCTATATAATATATTGTAAACTCTATATACTTGTGTTTCTTTTTCATGAATATGTACATATATAAGATGTGATCTGCAATACAGCTGTAAACAATGAAGTAGCCTACAACTGTATAATTTCATTCTTGGTATAAATTTAGTTTTCTTAATTATTTCCTTTCTGTTTATCTTATTATGTATTCAAAATCGCTTATAAATGTTTATACACGAGTGATATCATACTGATATTATCTTCAGCATAAAGAGTAATGTGTATGGTTATTGAGATGAAGTGTACGCCAGCAAGAGTAGTGTTTCCTATTGGCTGCTAGAGGTGCTACCGTCGCGGCGAGCCCGGGCAATAAAAAATATTAACGCCGAGTGCCCCATCCTATTACTATTTACTATCCTTGACCTCCATCACTCCCCCGGTCCCAGACCTCCCGGAGAGGTTCCGCCAACATCATAATTATATACCAAGGAGTTTTTTGGGGCGATATTCGCACACTTGCAGTCACAATTATTGGATCGGATCAAACCTGCCAATAGGTACACCAGCCCTTTAGTGAACTAAATTTGTTGATATCCAGAATAGACTGAAAATGCATCATAATCTTCAGAGGGTAATGTCTTAAGGGGAGATATCCACTTGAGAGATTTGTTTCTTGACTCCTTTCTTCCTCATGTTTAGCCTCATTGTTTTTCTAATTTTAAGATGTTTGCTCCATTATTTTGACGATTTTAAGAACTTTCGACCCATTTCTGTCAATTTTAAGACCTTTCGTGCCATGTAGGTGTCGATTTTATCCTGGCGAGTGATAGCGAGCCTGTAATTTAAGAGCAACCGGCCTCCGGCCTGGACATTTTCCTACCGAAAAATTTACAAATTTATCTTGAAAGGGGATGTAATTTTAAGCTTGATGAAAAAGTAGGGAACAAACTAAATACCTCCCCTTAAAACAATCTCAGCCAACCCTTGATATTCAGATTTGGAAGGACCTCTAGCAATAAGATGGCTTAAAACAATCTCAACCAACCCTTTTAACTACCACAGATCCTTCCTAAGCTGCATACTATTGTCTAAATATAGCTAGAATACAATATAACACGTTGCTGGTACTCAAAGGGTTAATGAGTGCCTTCTCTTGCAGATGAAGTCAACAATGGCCGAGCAGCATAACCCGTCATAGAAGCCTGAAGACTGGTAGTATCTCTTCAATCACCATTTAGCCCACTGTATTTAAGCTAAGTACTGTACAACTGTTTTCATTACCGGTATACATATTAGAGTGCCGGTATTACTGTTGTTGTTGTTCCCGTTGTTGTTCCCCAAGCTGCCTGGCCGAACAGCCCCAAGGCCCCGAGCAAGGCCAAGGCCATAACAGAGCGCCCCCACAGAACCCTCCCTGCCGACCACAATAAGCCTGGAGTGACCGAAGCCACTCCATGGCGGGGAGCTGAGGAGGGAGCAGAAACGTATAGGTTTTGTGTTGCATTAATTTAAGTGATTTGTGCGTTTTTTTTTTTTTTTTTTTCCCCCCCGAGAGCAATTGCATTCTGCGGAAAACATGGGCGCTTGTGAGAAATAAGTACCGTAACGTAACATGCATAATATTATTACGTACACTCTATAACAGGGTGTCCAACTATTACAAAGTAGTTTTAACATTGGAATTAATGAGAAATTATAGGAAATTTGACATGAATACTTTTTTTATTTATTATTCAATTTACTCGCTAGACCTCCATCAAGCTTTTAAAAACACCCCCTTGACTCCCATTCAAGTTAAATTTATAAATATTTCGGTAGCAAAAATATCCCAACCAAAGGACGATTCCTCCTAAAATTACAGGCTCGCTATCGATCGTCAGGAAAGAAATTACACCTTAATGGCATGAAAGGCCCTAATATTGACAAACAAAAGGGTTAAAGTTCTTAAAATCGCTAAAATAGTTGGTCGACCGTCCCAAGATTTCTAAACTAGTGGGGCTAAACATGAGGGAGATGGGGGCCCCGAGAAAACCAACCATCCACCCTTTAGGTGACCACCCTCCCGTGAACAGGAACAAGCTATAAATACAATTACAGACTTAATGAGTTGCCTCACCCTATGGAAGCATATGCAGGCTATTCATTTGTGGCCATCCCCTCGGGCGTTAAGGGGGGCTGGATGGCTTTATCTGGGCCCCCTTCTCCCTCATGTTTAGCTCCGTTAGTTCTGAAATTTTATAACATTTGGCAATTTTAACATCTTTCCCCCAGTTTGCTTGAGCAATATTCGGACCTCTCGTGCAATTGAGGTAAATTTTGATAAGTTCTTTGCTTTTATATTGTCGTCCCAGTTTAGGTTTTTGTATTTTTCAAATTGTGCATATTAATTCCAGTTATTTTTTAGAAGTTGTTGTCTTTATATTGTGCGATTCCAGTTTTGGGGTGCTTGCTTTGCAAGTTTACATTTTAATTTTGATTTAACCCGTCCAGCCCCGGCTAGTATTGTAATGTTTGTTCACCAGAAACCGGCCGGTTTTAAAAAAATGGTTTTATTCCAGAAACAATAGCGAATGGGTTAGGAATGAAGGAAAAACCACGAAAAAAACCGCTCAAAAAGCTTAAAGAATGGTCCTACAGAGCCCCGAAAATGTATTTTACAAGAGTAAAACATTGAAGGCAATTACCCCAAAAATCCAGGTTATTGCGCGCTCACGCGCACTCACATGGACTTTGAGAGTTTTCAACCATCGGCACGGTTGCGTGGGATACGTACACAGTTCCCAAACAAATCTGAGCCCTCTTGAGTAGCTACACCTGAGGTTACGGTCGGCGCAATTAGGGTGACGCGCCAGGCGCGTCTCTGGGGCTGTGCGTTACATACATCGCCGACGCGTTAGGCGCGTCGCTGGGGCTGTACGGGTTAAGCGTTGTTTCCACATAGCGATTTTGATTAGTTATTTTATATTTTTACTGTGTTCGTATATGTTTTGGTTTGTTTATTTTGCAAGTTTTACATTATAACTTGGTAATGGGCATTAATATATGATGTGGCATGAGGGAACTTCTTGATGCTACTGTACTATTAATGAATAGACTCTAGACTGTGTGGTAGTCATTTATTCATATTTTTTCACCAACCAACTTTACTTCTAAATTCAGTGGTGATGGGCTGATCTATCAGAATGAGAGTTGAGCGTTCTCTGCCATACCCATAGCTTACTCTGACTGTTCCTTTTACTCATATATTTTCTAGATCTCAAGTGACGGCGTCTTTTCCGTGGATTGACCTCCCTACTGCCAACCCTGGCAGATTGGGAGCCAAAGCGTCGCATTTTTCCTTTGCCCCTCAACTTTCCCTTTATAATTGCTGAGGGGCACAGGGCCTTGGGTGGGGCTTTTGTTTCCCGGGCGTTTCCGCACCCTCCTCAGCTTCCCGCCTTTGAGTGGCTTCGGTCACCTGGGCATAGTGCGCGGAATTTCGATGAGAGTATCCTGGGTTCGAGTCCTCGGAGTGCCACATGTATTTGTTGATTTCATTACTTGAGTTTAGATGTGAAGTTGGTTGGTGTAAAGAAACATGATAATATATATGGTACCGGTAAAATTACATAACTTTGGAAGAGGACATAATTTCGGACATTCTGGAATAAAATTTAATTAACCGCAGTTATAGGATAAATACATGATGTTATGGAAAAACAAGCAAGTCTGCGGTGTTGTTCCATAATGCAGAGCCATTTTTCTATAACTGTACCTTATATACTTTTATCCACTAATGTGTGAAGTATACTCCCTTGACGGAAGTTAGGCCTTTTTACGGTACCCGTTCTGTCGGATCTGTCTTTAGTGGTAGGGTTATCTTAAGTTACCTTTTCCTGCATTATGTATAGGCTGCTAATTTCTTTTGTTTTTTTAAATGTAAAACTTGTAAAACAAGCAAATTTTTTGGTGTATTTCTTTAGATATTTATTATTCAATTTACTTGCTAGACCTCCATCAAGCTTTAAATAACACCCCCTAGATTCTCATTAGAATTAAATTTATACATGTTTCGGTAGAAAAAATGTCCTTAACTTAAAGTTATAAGGTTAAAGTGCGTCACCACCATTTGAACTGTTTTGGGTTGAAGCGGTGGTCTCGGAGGTCTCGGTCTGTTGGTGCGTCACTATCGGGCCGAACTCTACAGAACACCTCGACCAAAACTTTGGTTCAAACGGTGGTCTCGGAGGTCTCGGTCTGTTGGTGCGTCACTATCGGGCCCTAACTCTAATTGAACAGAAAACCTCGACCAAAACTTTACAAATGGCGTTGGCATGTAATTATTTTTTGGTGTATTTTTTTTTTTTTTTTTAGATATTTATTATTCAATTTACTCGCTAGACCTCCATCAAGCTTTTAAAAACACCCCCTAGACTCCCATTCAAGTTAAATGTATAAATGTTTCGGTAGCAAAAATATCCCGACCAAAGGACGATTCCTCTTAAAACTACAGGCTCGCTATCGATCGTCAGGAAAGAAATTACACAATGGCATGAAAGGCCCTAATATTGACAAACAAAAGGGTTAAAGTTCTTAAAATCGCTAAAATAGTTGGTCGACCGTCCCAAGATTTCTAAACTAATGGGGCTAAACATGAGGGAGATGGGGGCCCCGAAAAAACCAACCATCCCCCCTTTAAGTGACCACCCTCCCGTGAACAGGAACAAGCTATAAATACAATTACAGACTTAATGAGTTGCCTCGCCCTATGGAAGCATATGCAGGCTATTCATTTGTGGCTATCCCCTCAGGCATTAAGGGGGACTGGCTGGCTTTTTCTGGGCCCCCTTCTCCCTCATGTTTAGCTCCGTTAGTTCTGAAATTTTATAACATTTGGCAATTTTAACATCTTTCCCCCAGTTTGCTTGAGCAATATTCGGACCTATCGTGCAATTGAGGTAAATTTTGTTGAGTTCTTTGCTTTTATATTGTCGTCCCAGTTTAGGTTTGTTTATTTTGCAATTGTGCATTTTAATTCCAGTTATTTTTTAGAAGTTGTCTTTATATTGTGCGATTCCAGGTTTGGGGTGCTTGCTTTGCAAGTTTACATTTTAATTTTGATTTGAGCGTTGTTTCCACATAGCGATTTTGATTAGTTATTTTGTATTTTGACTGTGTTCGTATACGTTTTGGTTTGTTTATTTTGCAAGTTTTACATTATAACTTGGTAATGGGCGTTAATATATGATGTGGCATGAGGGAACTTCTTGATGCTACTGTACTATTAATGAATAGACTCTAGACTGTGTGGCGGTCATTTATTCATATTTTTTCACCAACCAACTTTACTTCTAAATTCAATTAATGAAATCAATAAATACATGTGGCAGTCCAAGGACTCGAACCTAGGATACTCACATCGAAATTCCGCGCATTTATGCATTACGCTATCAAGACAGTTAAATAATTATGCCAAGGTGTCTACACTTCCTTTTTTTTTTTTTTTTTTAATTAATTTATTTATTTATTTTCTATTATGTAGGGCCTGATAAGAACAGATACTGTATAAGGCTTGGCTTGTTAAGAACAGATATGGTTTAAGTCCGTGGTGTTCAAGGGGTAGATCAAATATCCGCCAGGTACTGAATGAGATTCCCGGATCAGGATGGGGTCAATAGCTCGCCTCGGTAAGTATGGTATTATATATAATAATACCCGGGTAGCGGCGCTGGATTCGGTTGTGCTTGAGGCCGACCGAGACCTATAATTTATTGCAGTTAACTTTGAGTCCCGTCGCGTCGCACGCCTATGAGAGCTCTCCAGACGGCCCCAATGATCTCGGTCCGTGATACGCCCTGGAACACACGAATCAAATATAGGCCTGGTGGTTTATTTGTCTTGCCTTTAGTTTTGGATGCCGAGGAAATATAGACACTGTAAATTACCACCTGTGTTAACTGTCTTGATAGCGTAATGCATAGTGCACAGAATTTTGATGAGCGTATCCTGGGTTCGAGTCCTCGGAGTGCCACATGTATTTGTTGATTTCATTACTTGAGTTTAGATGTGAAGTTGGTTGGTGTAAAGAAACATGATAATATACAGTATATGGTACCGGTAAAATTACATAACTTTGGAAGAGGACATAATTTCGGACATTCTGGAATAAAATTTAGTAAACCGCAGTTATAGGATCAATACATGATGTTATGGAAAAACAAGCAAGTCTGCGGTGTTGTTCCATAATGCAGAGCCATATTTCTATAACTGTACCTTATATACTTTTATCCACTAATGTGTGAAGTATACTCCCTTGACGGGGAAGTTAGGCCTTTTTACGGTACCCGTTCTGTCGGATCTGTCTTTAGTGGTAGGGTTGTCTTAAGTTACCTTTTCCTAGCATTATCTATAGGCTGCTAATTTCTTTTGTTTTTTTAAATGTAAAACTTGTAAAACAGGCAAATTTTTGGGTGTATTTCTTTAGATATTTATTCTTCAATTTACTCGCTAGACCTCCATCAAGCTTTAAATAACACCCCCTAGATTCTCATTAGAGTTAAATTTATACATGTTTCGGTAGAAAAAATGTCCTTAACTTAAAGTTATAAGGTTAAAGTGCGTCACCACCATTTGAACTGTTTTGGGTTGAAGCGGTGGTCTCGGAGGTCTCGGTCTGTTGGTGCGTCACTATCGGGCCGAAACTCTACAGAACACCTCGACCAAAACTTTGGTTCAAACGGTGGTCTCGGAGGTCTCGGTCTGTTGGTGCGTCACTATCGGGCCCTAACTCTAATTGAACAGAAAACCTCGACCAAAACTTTACAAATGGCGTTGGCATGTAATTATTTTTTGGTGTATTTTTTTTTTTTTTTTTTAGATATTTATTATTCAATTTACTCGCTAGACCTCCATCAAGCTTTTAAAAACACCCCCTAGACTCCCATTCAAGTTAAATGTATAAATGTTTCGGTAGCAAAAATATCCCAACCAAAGGACGATTCCTCTTAAAACTACAGGCTCGCTATCGATCGTCAGGAAAGAAATTACACAATGGCATGAAAGGCCCTAATATTGACAAACAAAAGGGTTAAAGTTCTTAAAATCGCTAAAATAGTTGGTCGACCGTCCCAAGATTTCTAAACTAATGGGGCTAAACATGAGGGAGATGGGGGCCCCGAAAAAAACCAACCATCCCCCCTTTAAGTGACCACCCTCCCGTGAACAGGAACAAGCTATAAATACAATTACAGACTTAATGAGTTGCCTCGCCCTATGGAAGCATATGCAGGCTATTCATTTGTGGCTATCCCCTCAGGCATTAAGGGGGACTGGCTGGCTTTTTCTGGGCCCCCTTCTCCCTCATGTTTAGCTCCGTTAGTTCTGAAATTTTATAACATTTGGCAATTTTAACATCTTTCCCCCAGTTTGCTTGAGCAATATTCGGACCTATCGTGCAATTGAGGTAAATTTTGATGAGTTCTTTGCTTTTATATTGTCGTCCCAGTTTAGGTTTGTTTATTTTGCAATTGTGCATTTTAATTCCAGTTATTTTTTAGAAGTTGTCTTTATATTGTGCGATTCCAGGTTTGGGGTGCTTGCTTTGCAAGTTTACATTTTAATTTTGATTTGAGCGTTGTTTCCACATAGCGATTTTGATTAGTTATTTTGTATTTTGACTGTGTTCGTATACGTTTTGGTTTGTTTATTTTGCAAGTTTTACATTATAACTTGGTAATGGGCGTTAATATATGATGTGGCATGAGGGAACTTCTTGATGCTACTGTACTGTACTATTAATGAATAGACTCTAGACTGTGTGGCGGTCATTTATTCATATTTTTTCACCAACCAACTTTACTTCTAAATTCAATTAATGAAATCAATAAATACATGTGGCAGTCCAAGGACTCGAACCTAGGATACTCACATCGAAATTCCGCGCATTTATGCATTACGCTATCAAGACAGTTAAATAATTATGCCAAGGTGTCTACACTTCCTCTTTTTTTTTTTTTTTTTTTTTTTTTTTTATTTATTTATTTATATTCTATTATGTAGGGCCTGATAAGAACAGATACTGTATAAGGTTTGGCTTGTTAAGAACAGATATGGTTTAAGTCCGTGGTGTTCAAGGGGTAGATCAAATATCCGCCAGGTACTGAATGAGATTCCCGGATCAGGATGGGGTCAATAGCTCGCCTCGGTAAGTATGGTATTATATATAATAATACCCGGGTAGCGGCGCAGGATTTGGTTGTGCTTGAGGCCGACCGAGACCTATAATTTATTGCAGTTAACTTTGAGTCCCGTCGCGTCGCACGCCTATGAGAGCTCTCCAGACGGCCCCAATGATCTCGGTCCGTGATACGCCCTGGAACACATGAATCAAATATAGGCCTGGTGGTTTATTTGTCTTGCCTTTAGTTTTGGATGCCGAGGAAATATAGACACTGTAAATTACCACCTGTGTTAACTGTCTTGATAGCGTAATGCATAGTGCACAGAATTTTGATGAGCGTATCCTGGGTTCGAGTCCTCGGAGTGCCACATGTATTTGTTGATTTCATTACTTGAGTTTAGATGTGAAGTTGGTTGGTGTAAAGAAACATGATAATATACAGTATATGGTACCGGTAAAATTACATAACTTTGGAAGAGGACATAATTTCGGACATTCTGGAATAAAATTTAGTAAACCGCAGTTATAGGATCAATACATGATGTTATGGAAAAACAAGCAAGTCTGCGGCGTTGTTCCATAATGCAGAGCCATATTTCTATAACTGTACCTTATATACTTTTATCCACTAATGTGTGAAGTATACTCCCTTGACGGAAGTTAGGCCTTTTTACGGTACCCGTTCTGTCGGATCTGTCTTTAGTGGTAGGGTTGTCTTAAGTTACCTTTTCCTAGCATTATGTATAGGCTGCTAATTTCTTTTGTTTTTTTAAATGTAAAACTTGTAAAACAGGCAAATTTTTGGGTGTATTTCTTTAGATATTTATTCTTCAATTTACTCGCTAGACCTCCATCAAGCTTTAAATAACACCCCCTAGATTCTCATTAGAGTTAAATTTATACATGTTTCGGTAGAAAAAATGTCCTTAACTTAAAGTTATAAGGTTAAATTGTGTCACCACCATTTGAACTGTTTTGGGAGGTCTCGGTCTGTTGGTGCGTCACTATCGGGCCCTAACTCTAATTTAACAGAACACCTCGGCCAAAAATTTGGTTCAAACGGTGGTCTCGGAGGTCTCGGTCTGTTGGTGCGTCACTATCGGGCCCTAACTCTACAGAACACCTCGACCAAAATTTTGGTTCAAACGGTGGTCTCGGAGGTCTCGGTCTGTTGGTGCGTCACTATCGGGCCGTAACTCTACAGAACACCTCGACCAAAACTTTGGTTCAAACGGTGGTCTCGGAGGTCTCGGTCTGTTGGTGCGTCACTATCGGGCCGTAACTCTACAGAACACCTCGACCAAAACTTTGGTTCAAACGGTGGTCTCGGAGGTCTCGGTCTGTTGGTGCGTCACTATCGGGCCGTAACTCTACAGAACACCTCGACCAAAACTTTAGTTCAAACGGTGGTCTTGGAGGTCTCGGTCTGTTGGTGCGTCACTATCGGGCCCTAACTCTAATTGAACAGAACACCTCGACCAAAACTTTACAAATGGCGTTGGCATCTAATTATTTTTTGATGCATTTGTTTTTTTTTGTAGATATTTATTATTCAATTTACTCGCTAGACCTCCATCAAGATTTAAAAAACATCCCCTAGACTCCCATTCAAGTTAAATGTATAAATGTTTCGGTAGCAAAAATATCCCGACCAAAGGACGATTCCTCTTAAAACTACAGGCTCGCTATCGATCGTCAGGAAAGAAATTTCACCTTAATGGCATGAAAGGCCCTAATATTGACAAACAAAAGGGTTAAAGTTCTTAAAATCGCTAAAATAGTTGGTCGACCGTCCCAAGATTTCTAAACTAATGGGGCTAAACATGAGGGAGATGGGGGCCCCCAAAAAACCAACCATCCCCCCTTTAAGTGACCACCCTCCCGTGAACAGGAACAAGCTATAAATACAATTACAGACTTAATGAGTTGCCTCGCCCTATGGAAGCATATGCAGGCTATTCATTTGTGGCCATCCCCTCGGGCATTAAGGGGGGCTGGCTGGCTTTTTCTGGGCCCCCTTCTCCCTCATGTTTAGCTCCTTAGTTCTGAAATTTTATAACATTTGGCAATTTTAACATCTTTCCCCCAGTTTGCTTGAGCAATATTCGGACCTCTCGTGCAATTGAGGTAAATTTTGATGAGTTCTTTGCTTTTATATTGTCGTCCCAGTTTAGGTTTGTTTATTTTGCAATTGTGCATTTTAATTCCAGTTATTTTTTAGAAGTTGTTGTCTTTATATTGTGCGATTCCAGGTTTGGGGTGCTTGCTTTGCAAGTTTACATTTTAATTTTGATTTGAGCGTTGTTTCCACATAGCGATTTTGATTAGTTATTTTGTATTTTGACTGTGTTCGTATACGTTTTGGTTTGTTTATTTTGCAAGTTTTACATTATAACTTGGTAATGGGCGTTAATATATGATGTGGCATGAGGGAACTTCTTGATGCTACTGTACTGTACTATTAATGAATAGACTCTAGACTGTGTGGCCGTCATTTATTCATATTTTTTCACCAACCAACTTTACTTCTAAATTCAATTAATGAAATCAATAAATACATGTGGCACTCCAAGGACTCGAACCTAGGATACTCACATCGAAATTCCGCGCATTTATGCATTACGCTATCAAGACAGTTAAATAATTATGCCAAGGTGTCTACACTTCCTCTTTTTTTTTTTTTTTTTTTTTTTTTTTTTTTTTTTTTTTTTTTTTTTTATTTTTTTTTTTTTATTCTATTATGTAGGGCCTGATAAGAACAGATACTGTATAAGGCTTGGCTTGTTAAGAACAGATATGGTTTAAGTCCGTGGTGTTCAAGGGGTAGATCAAATATCCGCCAGGTACTGAATGAGATTCCCGGATCAGGATGGGGTCAATAGCTCGCCTCGGTAAGTATGGTATTATATATAATAATACCCGGTAGCGGCGCAGGATTCGGTTGTGCTTGAGGCCGACCGAGACCTATAATTTATTGCAGTTAACTTTGAGTCCCGTCGCGTCGCACGCCTATGAGAGCTCTCCAGACGGCCCCAATGATCTCGGTCCGTGATACGCCCTGGAACACACGAATCAAATATAGGCCTGGTGGTTTATTTGTCTTGGCCTTTAGTTTTGGATGCCGAGGAAATATAGACACTGTAAATTACCAACCTGTGTTAACGGTCTTGATAGCGTAATGCATAGTGCACAGAATTTTGATGATCGTATCCTGGGTTCGAGTCCTCGGAGTGGCCACATGTATTTGTTGATTTCATTACTTGAGTTTAGATGTGAAGTTGGTTGGTGTAAAGAAACATGATAATATACAGTATATGGTACCGGTAAAATTACATAACTTTGGAAGAGGACATAATTTCGGACATTCTGGAATAAAATTTAGTAAACCGCAGTTATAGGATCAATACATGATGTTATGGAAAAACAAGCAATTCTGCGGTGTTGTTCCATAATGCAGAGCCAATATTTCTATAAACTGTACCTATATACTTTTATCCACTAATGTGTGAAGTATACTCCCTTGACGGAAGTTAGGCCTTTTTACCGGTACCCGTTCTGTCGGATCTGTCTTTAGTGGTAGGGTTGTCTTAAGTTACCTTTTCCTGCATTATGTATAGGCTGCTAATTTCCTTTTTGTTTTTTTAAATGTAAAACTTGTAAAACAAGCAAATTTTTTGGTGTATTTCTTTAGATATTTATTCTTTAATTTACTCGCTAGACCTCCATCAAGCTTTAAATAACACCCCCTAGATTCTCTTTACAGTTAAATTTATTCATGTTTCGGTGAAAAAAATGTCCTTAACGTAAAGTTATAATGTTAAAGTGTGTCACCACCATTTGAACTGTTTTGGGTTGAAGCGGTGGTCTCGGAGGTCTCGGTCTGTTGGTGCTTCACTATCGGGCCCTAACTCTAATTTAAAAGAACACCTCGACCAAAAACTTGGGTTGAAGCGGTGGTGTGGGAGGTCACGGTGTGTTGGTGGGCGACAATGGGGCCGTAACTCTACAGAAGACCACGACGAAAACTTTGGTTCAAACGGTGGTCTCGGAGGTCTCGGTCTGTTGGTGCGTCACTATCGGGCCCTAACTAGACAGAACACCTCGACCAAAATTTTGGTTCAAACGGTGGTCTCGGAGGTCTGTTGGTGTGTCACTATCGGGCCCTAACTCTAATTGAACAGAACATCTCGACCAAAACTTTAGGGCAAATGTAGTCGTTGGCATCTACTTATTTTTGGTTGATGTATTTTTTTTTTGTTTTTAGATATTTATTATTCCATTTACTCGTGCGCTAGACCTCCAGCAAGCTTTTAAAAACATCCCCCTAGATCTCCCCATATCAAGTTTAAATGTATATAAATGTCTTGCCGGTAGGCTAAAATATGCCTCGACGGCAAAAAGGAGGACGGTATTTCTCTCCTAAAACTAGGCAGGCTCCGCTATCGGTCCGATCGTTATGAAAGAAATTCACGCTTAAGACTGGCATGAAAGGCCTTGCTAATATTGACAAACAAAAGGTGTTAGAAATTTGGCTTAAAATCGCTTAAAATAGTTGGATCGACACGCCGTCCCAAGATTTCTAAACTAATGGGGGCATAAACATTGAGGGCAAGATGGGGGCCCCGAAAAAACCAACCATCCGCGCCGCTTGTAAGTGACCACCCTCTCTCCGTGAACAGGAACAAGCTGAGAAACTAGGGCCATTACAGACTTAATGGAGTTGTCCTCGCCATATGGAAATGCATATGCAAGGCTATTCATTTGTGGCGCGATACCCCTGCAGGCATTAAAGGAGGGTTGCTGGCTAAGGGTCTTTTTTGCTGGGGCCCCTTCCTCCCTCATCGTTTTTTAGGGTCTCCGTTTAGTTCCTTGAAATTTATATAACATTTGGGCAAATTTTAAAACATGCTTTCCTTGCCGCAACGTTCAGTTTGCCTTGAGCAAGTATTTCGGGACCATACGTCGTGCAATTGAGGTAAATTTTGGTTGAGTTCCTATTACGCTTGTAATTATATTTGTCCGTCAGGCCGGCAGTTTAGCGTTTGGTTATTTTGCAATTGGTGCATTTTAATTCCAGTTATTTTAAACTTAGAAGTGGTTGTGCTTTATTTATTGTGGCGATTGCCATGGTTAATTGACTGAGTGGTGCTTTGCTTTGCAATGTTTACATTTTAATTTTGATTTGAGGGGGCAGTTGTTTTTCGGCCAGCAGTAGCAGAGTTTTGATTGTAGTTATTTTGTAATTTTGATCTGTGTTGGGCGTATAGTCGTTTTTGGTTTGTTTATTTATGCAACTGTTTTAGGGCATTATAACATTGGTAATATAAGGGGGGTCGTTAATATATTGATGTGGCATGAGGGAACTTCCTTGATGCTACTGTAC